>QAPG01000024.1:30959-344361 GCA_004366825.1 Colletotrichum spinosum | reverse complement strand
TAATATATTATATTTTTATTATATATTATATTAATTTATTTATTAAAATAGTATAGAAATATCTCTCTATTTTAATCTATACAAATTAAAAGTAGAATAATTTACCTCTAAGTATTATTAAAATAAACTATAGCTAAAAAAACCTAACTAATTAAAACTAACTAACTACTTCTAGTTATAATATTTAAAAAAGCTTCATATATACTATATATACATAATTTCATAAAAAAAGTAAAAATAAATAGAAAATCTTCGAAAAATATTAAAAAAAAAGAATAACTTATTCGCAGATCTACAATCCAAGAATCAATATTATCTAAATAATAGGTCTTGAAATATTAAGAGAAGAGAAGTTGCTTCTTTTTTACCTATATACTACAAACTACTCTATTTATACTTAGGATTACTATAAGCTTACTTATAGTATATACCTATAGCTATTCACAAGCCTAACCCTATTATAA
Source organism: Colletotrichum spinosum (assembly GCA_004366825.1). Classification (NCBI taxonomy): domain Eukaryota; kingdom Fungi; phylum Ascomycota; class Sordariomycetes; order Glomerellales; family Glomerellaceae; genus Colletotrichum; species Colletotrichum spinosum. Next base: position 343,897 of record QAPG01000024.1, on the reverse strand, counting down.
TATCTATAAGATTTCTCTATTTTATCTTAGTATTATAAGAATAATATAAAACTTTAGTAGTCTTCTGAAATATTTAAACTTTATATAGGAAAATACTTTTATAAAACTATTAGCTAGTATTTTGTTAGTAAGTAAGTAGATTATTTTAAATAATTCTATTTTATATTTTTAGTAAAACTATATATTTTAAATATCTATATAGTAGAAGTATATTACTATATGCTTTTTTTTAATTATAAGGTAAATAGTTTACTAATTAATATTATAGATTTTTTAGATATTGTTTGAGATAAAGTTTAAGTTGAAAAAGAAGTAGTATAATACTATAGTCTTCTTTATAGTATGTTTTAAATTAAAGAGTTTTATTTGAGTTATTAATATAGTTATAATATTATATTATATTACTTTCTATTAGATAAAGCTTATAAAAAGAGAAATTATAAAGTTCTATAAGGAATTTTACGTTTTTTTATTATTAGTAAAAGAAGTATTACTTATGATTTAAAGTATTTAAATATTGTTACCTCTTGAAATGCTAAAGTATATAGAAAGATAATATATATAGTAGAAGTAGTAGATTACTTAGTTTATTATTACTTAGTATTTAGGAAATAGGTCTATAAAGAATTAGAATAAGAAAGTATATATAAAAGTGATATTAGGTTAGATTATAATTAATATGTAGAAGGTTAAGTTAATTTTCTCCTAGAAAGATTTAATTTATTAAAGGGATATTTTACTATTATATTTTTAAATATATTTAGAAGTAATAGTATTACTAAGGTTTTAAAGTTTATAAGATTAAACTTCTTTACTATATATTAAAAATACATATTATAGGTTAAGTAGATCTTATATACTTTATAGTTATATAAAATTTTAATTCTAAAGTACTATTTAGCTCGTTTTTAGTTTTTTAATTTATAGGTTTATTTAATCCTATTTATTACTTTTTTAGTATTCTTAATATAGTTTTTATAATATAGAACTAAGATGTTGTTAATATAGAAGAAGATGAAGACTTTTTTATTATAAGTTTAAAAAAGATATAAATTTTTACTTATTAAATATAGTTTGAAGTAAAATAAAATAGAAGAGAATTTTTTATATTATAAAAAAGGTATATTATAAAGTTTATATAAAGTATAGCAAACCTTAATAAGTTTACTTTTTTCTCTAAAACTATCTAATAAGTAGTATATAATAGGAGGGTTACTTAGTTTATATATAGTATTTAGGAATATATTTATAATATTAAATTAGTAGATTTTAGAATTAAATTAAACTATAATTACTATTACTATTCTAGAAATATATATAGTAAGAATTATAATATATATCTACTTAAAAAAGTATTTCTCCTAAAAATCGTTTTATATATAAATTCTAGTTTTATAGTATTTAAAATATCTATTTTAATCTAACTTATATATAAATACTTATTTTAAAAAGATAAGTTTTAATTTTACTTTATATTTAATAATTATTTTTAGGTACTTATTTTTATAAGTTTATTAATTTTAATAATAGTTACTTTAAAGAAAATGGAATAAAGTAGTTTTAATAAGAGTTCTATATATTTATAGACTTTAAGAGGTTTTTAAAGTTAGTTTATATAAACTTTACTAATTAGTATAATAGAGATCTATACTTATTTTATTTAGTTAATTAAAGTAAAAATAAAGTAGTAGAATATATAGTATTTTTAAGTTGCTTCCTCAAGGACTTTCTCCTAATTAAGTATAAAAGTATTAAAGAAGGTATCCTAGTTATATTCTATTTAGAGGAATATAAAGTACGTTTTAAAGTATAGTAATTGTTTTAGAAGTACTTGGTTGGGTTGGCTTAAGCTTTTATAATTATATACTTATTTTAGCTTTTCTCTAATAATACTTTTTTTAATACTTAAATATAGTTATATTAGATAAGTAAGAAAGGTATAATTAGTAAGTAATATATAGGAATTTTCTATATCCTAGATTTATAGAAGGGGTATATCTATTTAAATATAAATCTTATTAAAAATTATATTTTTAGTTATATTTAATTTAGGATTAGTATTCTAAATCTCCCCTTACTTTTTATTACTTTCTTTAGAGAATAGCTTAAGTATATGGTCTAGAGTTACTTATATACTTATAAAATCTAGAGTTGCCTTAAGAATTAGTAGCTACTTTCTTTATATATTATTATTTCTATTTAGGGATATAGGTTTAGAAGGTTATATAAGTAGTATTTTATTATTTAAGATTAATATAATATTACTTTTTATCTATATTTTTAGGATTTCTAATTTTAGGGGTATTTTAGAAGGTGATTTTTGTATTTCTTTTATAATTTTAAAAGCTTAGTTATTTTAGATTATTTAGGTTATATTATTTTTGAGGAAGAATGTTTATTTATTAAATAATATATTTTATATAGTAATAACTTATTAAGTTAAAGAGATCTAGATTTTGTAAAGGTTGTAGGAGTTTGTAATATATCTTATTAAGTATTTAATATAATTTTACAGTTTAAATTTAAAATCTTATTTATTCTTATTTAGTTTATACTTTTTCTTAAGAAGGTATATTTTATAATTATATATATAGAGTTTTCTTTATTATAAGTAAAGGTTATTTAGTAAATATAGTTTATAAGTAGGGTTATATTATTTAATATAGTTATAAAATTAGTTTTACCTAATTTATATTAAAGAGTATTATATATAGTATTAGAATAGTTTTATATTATAGAGATATATTATTGTGATAACTATTTTATTTTAAAATAAGGTTAGGAGGTTTAATATATTAAGTATTTTAAGAGCTTTAGTAATAAGCTTTTTGCTAGCTTTCTCTATATTACTATTTAGCTTTTTAGTATATAAGGGTATTAGTTTAATATTAATATTTTGTTCTAATATTTATATCTAATATCCTATGAGGCTATTAATTATAATAATGTTTTATTTAATATTTTATTTAATTTTATAAAAAGTAAAGCTGTATTACTATTAGATCTAATATTTAAAAGTCTAGAAGATTATAAAAGTATTAAAATACTATTTTGAAATATATAGGAATATAAAGAATTATTTTATACATTTATTTTTAATAATTAAAAGCTATTTACTTCTATTTAATATTTTTAAGTAGTTGAATAAGTTTTAAGAAATTTTATAAAATAATTATATAGTTTTATTATTAGAGGTTTAGTATAATATAACTACCTTTATATATATAATAGTATAATCTATATATTTAAAAGAAGGGATATTTTAGATCTTTACTTCTTAAGTATTAAAAATAAGTTTTTTTAATATTGAATATTTTAAGTATTTAGACTGAAAGTATTATAGTATTATATTATTTATTCTTATTTATAGTAGATCTCTAGATTGTTTAGAATAAGTAAGGATAAAGATAAGTAGATTTATAATTATATTATTATTTGAAATAAGTTATATAGAAAAAAGTATAAGAAGAATAAAGTATAAATTTTATAAAAGTAATATTAGTTTTCTTTACTAGTCAAACTATCTAAATATCTTTATCTAGAATTTTAAAATAGAAAGTATTATCAAATTTTAAGTATTATAGTTTAGATTTCTTAAGAAGGTTTTCTAAGATAATATTTATATAGAAAGTTTTAATATAAGTAACATTTTTTAATATAATATTTCTTTTTTATATTATTAAGAATATTATAAAGGATTTTTATACTATAAATTATAATTAGGTATAATAAAGTATTAGTTTTAACTTATCTTAAGATATTATAGGTAATTATATCTTTCTTAAGTTATATAATATTATTTATTAAGTAAAAAGCTTTGTAATTATTAAGAATAATACTTTTAGAGATTATATTAAGCTTTTAGATTTAAGTTATATAGACTACTTAAAATTTAAGATCTAGGTTGAAGAATCCTGATTTTTTATTAAAAATATATAGATCTTCTTCTATAATAGTAAAAATAATAATATTATTAGGTATTATAACTATAAATAAGTTATTATTAGAATATAATTCTTTTATTTTACCTTTAAATAAAATACTTTTAGACTTACTAGTATAATATATAAATAAGTTAAAGTTTTCAATAATAAGCTACTTTTTATAAATAGTTTTAATATAAATTTTAGAAAAAGTTAATATATTGAAATATTTATATATTTTTATAGTATTATTAGTATTATTAAAGTTTTTTTTATTTATAAAAGTATATTTAAAATAAGTATATTCGCTTAGTTACTATTTATATATATAGTTATAAGGGTAAAAGTTATCTAAATTACTTTATAGAGTATTTTTACTAGTAGGTTTATTATTACCCCTACTATTAGATTTATTTATAAGAATTATAAATATACTACTAGAGGTTAATTTTTTAGGTTGTTATATTAATAATTATAAATTAGGTTTTTAAGTAGTTCTAAATAATATAACATATTTAGAATAAAAGTTTTAATATAATTTTTACTCAATATATTTTGAAAAGTTTAATTAGTTTAATCTAGAATAAAGTAGTATTTTCTTATTTCTAAGAAGTCTTATAAAATAAGAGATTTCTAGATTTCTAAACTATTAAGTAATAAGGTTCTAAATAAAACATTTTAGAATTCTTTTAGTTAAGTATTTAAATTATAAAATATCTTTATTTTAATAAGGATATTCTAACATTCTTTTTATATTATAATAATATAACTAGTTAAACTTAGGATATAATATTTTTTAAATATATATATTAAGGATTAAATAGAAGTATTTTTAGTGTTTAAAAGTTCTTATTTTATAAGGATAAAGATATCTATTATAACTATATTATTAATCTACTTAAAGAATATATTATATATTTTTTCTTAATAAGATTATTTCAACTTATAAGAAGTATATAATATAATATAATTTATATAGAACTTATAAAAATATATAGATTTCTTATTTAAAATAGTAAGAAACTTTAAAATACTTAAGAGAAATAGAATATTATTTCTTATAAGAAGAACTATTTATTAGACTTTATCTTCTTCTTTTTCTCTTAAAGTAGTAATTATTTTAAAGATTAGAAAGATTATAATATAAATAAGGTTATAGGTTTATAATTTAATATAGTATATTTTAAGTTATTTATTACTTTGTTTTTAAAAACTAAAAGTTAAGAAAAGGGATATTATTAATTTTATTTAAAGATAAAAGTAATAAGAAAAGTATTTCTAAATTAATATATTTCTAAAGGTTTTTTATTTTAGTTTTAATTATAAAGGTAATAAATTAAATAAGGAAGTTTTTATAATTATTAAGTTTGATTGAAATAGTAGGTTTTAAAAAAGATATTATAATTAAGATTTATTAGTAATATAATAATAGAAACCTTAGTAGAAAGAAAGACAAAACTAGAAACAGATATATATTAATACTAGAAGAAATTATATTAAATTTAAAAAGCTAAAAATATTAGTTAAATTAAGTTTGTAATTATTATAAAAAAGCTACTTAGTATATATATAATCTATAAGAATAAAATAGCTTAATTTTTCTAAATTTAAATATAATACGAAGCTTCTTATTTATTTAAGGGGGAAAACTCTATATTAGAGAAATATTAGGCTGACGGATTAATGTTAGCGTGAGGCGTATGGGGTGTATGGAGCGCTACAGCCACGCGAGGCTACGTCACTATAGTGAAGCCTTCGCGACAAGTCCCCTGAGTATGATAACTGTACATACTAGACTTCAACAACCGCCGTAAGAGAATCCTCTGGGCTTACAGTTCATACAAGACCTTTCTGAGAATTCGTCGTGAAATCATATTTATCTACCAACTAGTAATCATGTCGTAGCCTCGTACTCTCGCAGCAACGGATCTGCTAGTAGTCTCCCCATCACCTGCCGCTGCACACAAACGCCGACGATCAAGTCCCCCGTGTCCGCAACGTCGTTGACGTGAACGAGCCCGTCAATCAGCGGCATGATGGCGTGGACGTACCGCGCGAGCTCACCGGTACCCAAAAAGTCCAGCTCGTACGTCCTCGCCCTCACCCAGGACGTCACCCCGGTATGCCTCGTGCCCAGAAAGGCCTGCCACAACCTCTGCGGGCTAACCTCGTGCGCGGCGTCGTGGACGTAGGCTGCCACCGCGTCCGGCGTGAAGCGCGACATGGTCTCCCTGATGGCCCCGGCAATCGGCCCGAGATGCCCCGCCGCCGACTCCTCGGCGGATTTCTCCACGTAGCAGAGCAGGAGAGGAGATCCGACAAAGGTTTCCGGCAGAGGAGGGTCCACGCGGGCTCGCAGACCGAGGGTGATGTTTAGGTACACCTGCTCTTCGGGATTCGAGTGACGTCGCGCGCGGGTTATGAGAGTCCAGATATGCGCCAGGGCGGCGTCGAGCCTGGAAATGTGGAGTTCTGCCATCTCATCTGGCAGGCTTCCTTGTGCCGCCTTTTTCATTCTTCCCAGCTCGGCGCTGGAGAAGCGGATCTGGACGTGGTCGACGGGGGCGCTCATGTCCCACGTAGGCCAGGGCGGGAACGTCGAGGGACTGAGCTGGGTTTTCGCCAGCTCGTCCGGCGGAGGCATGGTTGCCAGCGAAGACGGTTTGAAAGCCGGCAGGTATCCCGGTGCGTCTTCAGCCCACCAGTCGAAGCGGTGCATGGGCAGCGAGCGGGCTCTTGCGACCCTGATCGGATCCGGGGGGCTGTTGGGCTTCAGTCCGGCGACGCGGTCGAGGAGACTCGGATCGAAAAGCGGCTTTGGTATAGGAGGAGAAGCAGAGGAAGGGTCGAGATGGCATCTTGAGCGCGCCGCCCACGAATGCATAAAGTTCACCAAGCAGACGGCATCCGCGAGGGGATGGGAGATGAGGGCGCCGATGCTGAAGCCGCCACATCCAAAGGCCGTCAGCTGTACGGCCATGCTCGGGAGCCCCTTTTCCACGGCTCTCAACGACGAGAGTGATAGTTTTGTTTTTGGGAGAACCTCATCCAGATCGAAGTTGGTCGCATCCCACTCCTTCAGCGTTGTCGCCCTGTCCTCCCTGCTAGGCACGACATCCTGGAGTTTGTGGCCATTTTCGGCGAGGATGAACTCGACTCCGGGGTCGTCGGGCGAGCCGTGGTGTACAACCGGACGGCCGAGGTGGCGAGGGACGGCATCGTGCTGGACGAGTTCTGGGGTGGCCCATTGCAGCTGACCGGCGAAATGGGGGTAGTCGTCTAGTGTCTCGCTGAGCGTGGTCGACAAGACGTCAAAGAAGTCGGAATACGAGGGCTGGGCGTGGTTGGACTTGTCGTAGAACCATACGGCGCCTGTGAAGGTGAAGCGAGCCGTGGTGGCGTCCATGATGGACAGCTTTGAAATGGTTGGCTCGACTGCGGTCGTCTTGGGGAGGATCTTGCGAGTTTTCCTGTACCGCGTGGCGGCGTCGAGGGTTTCTTCGATGGCCATGATGGTGGGATGTTGCAGCTTTGTCTTTTCGAGTTAGATATGAAGTTGATTGGAGAATCAGCCAGCGGCGAGGACTTGATCAAACTTTATCTCAAGTTCAGTTTCCTGTTCTCACGATGCAGACGACCAGGGAGGCCTGCCAAGCCCCGGTAGGAAGTGGGCAGGCCACGATGATTCATCCTGTATCATGTCCAAGTAGAGACTAGCCTGCGGCCACGATTGGCCGTGTGAGTCAATCGACCCGTTGCCATATGGCGCAATAACGCACGTTTATATACTAGCAAAGATGTCTTCATCCAAAGTTCCATCTCATCTAGTAGCTGAGTTAGGCCGTCATCTTGAATCTCATGCTTGGTCTACGAATCGGTCTTGTATCAGCATTGAAGTTGCGGATATGAGATGAGCGTGAACGTGAGTCTGTGTCAGTTGAATGAAATATTTACACACCACGAGAAGAGCATGACGGAGTATCGCACACTTCGATGATGGTTCAAATAGTGTTACGAACTGGGTAGCGCCAGTTCCAGCTCGTCTCTGAAGATACTGAGACAGCAAGTGAGGTGGCCCATGGTGAGAGTGAGAGTGAGAGGTGAGTGAGGATCGTCGGCTGTGACCACACTTGTGAGGGCGTTAGGTGACTTTGAACAGGTAGCTTCAATATCCATGCTGTATCTATCATCTGATCATTTCCAGCGCAGTCGCATGTGAATAATTTGTCCGATTCATAATTGCTTTCTACCGAGAGACGCCAGCCTTCTTGGCAACCTCTCCTCTATCCCTTCAAGATCTATCATCTAGTCATGTAAAGGCCCCGTCTCATCGACTCCTAAATACCTCCCACTTTCGACCTGTCATCTTTCCATGTGTACTTTTCCAATTCTCTCCTCCGCCCATCATCCCCAATGTCCCGCGAGGCCAGTCTAGAGCTGCTTCACCAAAATGTCGTCCGTCTGGACCACCGACCCAACCACAAAGTCGTGCGTGCCGGCCGCTCTGTAACCCCACTTCTCGTAGGCCTTCCGCGCGCGAAGGTTCTCCTCCCAGACGCCGAGCCAGATGTTCTTGAAGCCCTGCTCGCGAGCCATGTCCTCCAACCTGTCCGCCAGCATCTTTCCCGTGCCGGTGCCGTGGGCCTTGGGGTAGAGATAGATGCGCTGCAGCTCCACGACGGCCTCGAGGTGCGCCACGCACGGCTCCGCGGACCCGCGCGTGAGCATGGCGAAGCCGACGAGGTCGCCGGCGTCGTCGGTCGCGAGGATGGTGTCCCTGTCGGGGTCGGCGAGGTCCTTGGCCACGGCCTCGACCGAGTACGACTCGTCCAGGAAGGCCTGCAGTTCGTGCGGCTCGACCGAGTGGCCGAACGTGACGGAGAAGACGTCGGCGCCGAGCTCGGCGATGGCTTTCACGTCGTCGAAGGTGGCGGCTCGGATGGAGATATTTGGCCTCGCGCCGCTCTGTCGGTTGTCTATTGGCTTGGCCATGGTGTTGCTGTGAGAAGTTGAAGTTGACGAGAAAGGACTGGTGTGGACGAAGTCGCCGAGGAGATGCCGACGAGCGCTGAAGGGGCGAGAACGACAGCGGACGCTAGCGGGCGAACTAGTCGGATACAGCGGGTTGACCACCGAGGACCTCGCTCGTTTCAGGGCCGCGGACGAGGCCTTTTGTACGACTTCCACGCTGCGCAGACGGGTCGCCATCGTCGTCACCCTCTGGACTCTTTGTGGGCCTGCGATTCTGGGGAAAACACGAGAACACGTCTCTGCAACTCTAAAAACGGCATCAAGTCGCGATCGACGTGATTGTTTTTCCGACGGACTCGGCAGATCTCGCCTGGGTTGACACGCCCTGTTGTCAATGCCATCCCTGAAAGGGCGAATCCCCCTGGCCTTTTCAGGTGGTTAGTGGGTGAGTGGGCAGCTGGAGCCCGCGCCCTTGGCTTGACATGGCGTCGCGGGTCCCCATGGGTACAGGCCATCGGCCCCCTAACCAGGCGATATAGGGCTCTTCCCTGCCTGTAAAATCCCCGAGTTTGATGCATCCAGAGCGAGGAAGAGTCGATTCTCATCGAGCCAATAATGTCTTGCCAGCGACAGGTGGTTCTGGGTGATTCTCTTCTCTTCCAAAGCCAACGTTGGGTCACCTCGTACATCTTCAAACATGTGATTTATGTACGAGGACAGATCATGGTAGTCCAACTGTTGTACAACTTGCTCACCCACGGAACATGATACTCAAAGTACCCAAGGCAGGATACTCAAGGTACGATACTCAAGACGCCGTGTATTGCATTGGCGAACATACCATCTATGGGAATTACTGCTAAAAAGACGAAAAACAACGGGCAGAGATGGATTCGAACACTTAGCTTGGAACCTGAAGCTGAAGCTGAAGCTGAACCAGCAATTCAACCGATCTACGCCGTCTCTCAGACCGAATCCGACCTCTTCTCCGACGTGTTTCTCGTTTCTGCGCCGTAAACGACTATGCAGCAGACGGCTGCCCCCGAAATCGCGACGAAGAGAGCACTCACTGTCGAGAACCAGCCGACCCCGATGCTCTGCACCCCGGGCAGGCAAGCCGCCGTCGCGACGGCCGCGAACGTGTACCGCATGAAGTAGTTGCCGGCTGGCGTTGCGTCCAGTCAGTCCCGAAAACCAGACGACACACGAGAAAAGAGCACAAGAAAGGAGGCTGGCGTGTGCAGAGACGAAGAAACTCACCCATGACCTCGGCCGCCCTCTCGCGAAAGACGTCCAGGCAGTAGCTGTTGAGGCACGGGAAGCAAACCATCTGCGCGAGGCCCTGCACGAACATGCAGACGACGGGGAGCGGGATCCCGCCCTTGGCCTGGTCGATGGCCCAGCCGTAGACGACGGCGCTGCCGGGGATGACGAGCCCCATGGCGACGAAGGAGCTCCGGAGGCGGTCCTCGGGCACGCGCTTGTTGCGCCTCGCGATCCACTTCTTGACCGTGTGGTCTGCGTACCGGCCGCCGAAGAAGGTTCCGGCAATGTACCCGGCCCCGGGGGCCAGGAAGAAGAAGCCGGACTGCAGGGGGGAGGTGAGGTCGAACCGCGGGTTGATGACGTAGCGGACGGGTGTCAGGAGAACCTGCATGTTCCAGAGGATCGAGGACGCGGCGATGCCCTGCGAGCGAGAGTCAGCAAAGGGTGATCGAGAAGACGGTCTCTTACCGCTGCGTCGGCCACGATGCCGCGCTCTGTGGATCGTGTAACATGATCAAGTCACAAGTCAAGACTGTGTTCGATGTCGAGGTGATTTCACAAAGAGATGGTAGGGGAGGAAAACATACCACGATGAGAATCTTGGGATAGCGGAACAAGGCGAGGACTCGAAAGGGGTTGGCCCATTCCCAGAGCTGTGCCATCTTGTCCTTGGTCGAGAGCCCCTTCAGCTCCTCGGACCACTTCCCATGGCTTGTTTCCGGGAGGAAAAAGACGGACAGAATCATGGCAACTCCTCCCAGACCGCCCTGGAACCAGAACAGGGACGGCCACGTCGAGAACGTCACGATCACGCCGCCCAGGAACGGACCAAAGGCCGGTCCGATGAGCGTCCCTCCGAGGAACCAACCCAGGGCGGTGCCTCTCTCGGTCGGACGGTAGATGTCGCTGAGACAACTGGAACCGACGACGAGGAAACAACTCCCCGCAAAGGCTGTGATGGACCGGAAGATGAAGAAGGCTGCCAGGTTGGGTGCGACTCCCGTCGCCAGCGAGAAGGCGCAGAACAGCACGGCTGACGAGACGAAGGTCTGAAAGGTTTAGTCCATTGGCACATCACACCACAGAGAATGAGGACGCTCCAAAAACACGGGTAACCCCGAGACGGACGACTACTGTACAAGACGGCGCGCGATACAGAGGTGGCTGTTTGCTTACCCATTTTCTCCCGTACACCTGGCTCAGCGGACCCCAGAACAGCGTCCCGATGCCCATGAGCAGCAGGAACAGCGCGTTGGAGTAGTTGACGACGGTCCCGGTCGTGTGGAACGCCGCCGCGACCTCGGGCAGGGCCGACAGCACGAGCAGGGCCGCGAGGTTGATGCCGAGGCCGCCGAAAGACACGATGGCGGTGATGAGGGCCTTTCGTCTCGGGGTGAACTTTGCGTACGCCGTCTCGTCTTCGCGGAGGGAGAAGGGTCGGCTGGGCGTCTGGGCGAGGATGTTGACGCCCTTTTCGGCGTTGGACGTTCTCAGGGCGAGCAGGTCCGGCGGCTGCTCGTCGGCTCGCGTGGGTGCCTCTGACAGGGTGTGCTCCGACGACATGATGGGATTCTGCTGCGCGCGATGGACGGTTCCTGCGACATGGAAGAGAGGTAGTTTTTAGAGTGAGGATTTATCTGGTTGTATTGTTCGACTGGCAGCTTCAGCTAGGTAAGAACAGGATGAGAGACGGATGACAGGAATGGCCAAGGAAATAATCCACCGATTCTAACAATAACCGCACACAAGCAGTGCTGGACGCCTTGGGGACTCGATCGTTTATAAACGAGCATGTAAAGAGACGAGGAAAAGTCTGACGCAAGAATAGACAAATCCTGGGCAAAGGGGTACCCACCGACAGGCGATTCCGAAGTCGGTCTGATGGGAGAGATGGATCATCACCTCTGAGACGCCGTCAAAGACATCATCCTGGCCTCGAGGAAAAACAGAGCCGGTCGAAAAATGTTTCATTGGGCCAGTCCTCACTAAGAGATGCGTTGCGGAGCGTCTCCGCAGCAGGGAGCGATTCAAAGACTCTCACACACAATCTGCAACTGTTTTTGCGTCCTTGACCTCCACTTTGGGTTGAAATCAGGCACGATACTGGACAAGGGCGACGTCCAGAACCCCACCGAGGCTGCTGTCGGCTTATTTCCCCTTATCTGACATGATGGAAAAGGCCTGGATATCCTGTGGGAAGGGAAACTTGGCCGGGGACCACTGGCGTGGGGGTTCGAGCAGCTAGCTGTCTGCGTTTGCGGATGTTGGTTCGGGTGTCCGGACTGGAGGGCCGAGTTTCGAGGCCCGAGATCGGCCGGGACTGAGGCCGCCGAGAGACTCCTGGCTTCCGTCCTCGGACCCGCTGCTGCCGGGGACCGCACGCCGTGAATCGGATAAAACATGCTTCGCCGTGAGCTGGTCGTCCGAACTGCCGATCACAGACTCTTTTGAAGTTTGTTATTCCTTTCTCCTGGTGATATCGTGGCCATGGCATCCTGGCGCGACCTTCTATACCAAACGTCATATCGAGCTCCGAACATCGGAGCAGCCGAACAGAGCGTTGTCTTACATGATAGTGTCACTTCGAGACTAACTACACTGTCGAGACTGACTAAACTGGCGAGACTCGTGTCTTCAAAACCTCTCCTCCAGTCATGACCCATGGACCAGCCCGTTCCAGCTGATGAATAGTCCCTTCTTGCCATTACCCCGACTTCCAATCGTTCTTCAGACTCCAAGCATACGCAACGCGGTAGACGTCCTCCTCGCGCCACCACTTTCCGATAACCTGCATGCTCACCGGCAACTTCGTCCCGGACCCCTTCAACGGCCCCTCCTCGACGGCAAGCATCCCGATCGGCATCGCCAGCACGGGGTGTCCCGACTGGTTGAACGGCGCAGTGTTCGCCGTCAGCCCGACCTGCTTCCCAATCTTCTCCAGCGGCGCCGCGTCGTACGGCGTGTGCGAGTTGGCCACGTAGGGGAGGTTGGGGGGGGCGCCACGAGGACGTCGAAGCCGTCCAGCGCCGCGTCGTAGTCGTCGCGCAGCTTCCTGCCGAGGTTCGTCGCCTTCCCGAGCAGGTCCGGGAAGGCGGCCTGCGCGTACGCGCCCGTTGAGGTAGATGTTCCTGGACGAGACGTAGTCCGGCTTGTGACTTGTCCTCGACGTGACACCGCCATGCCCACGCCCCGAGGGGGTTCTCAGAGGGGTCCGGAAACCTGATGTCTTGACGGGGAAACCTCTCTTCATCTACTGGCGGTACGTAGTCTGAGTCGTCCGGTTAGCTACGATATCCATCATTTGAGGTCAGTCTGCTTGCCTGGGAGGGTCACCAGGCCTACAACCGACTCGTGAAACACGGCGAGCAGTCTTTGATACTCATCCTTTTCTTCTTCTTTCAGCGTCACCCCCAGAGCCTGGAGGCTATCGTCAAGCACCTCGGCTGTGACGGGGTTCGCTTTTTGGACTTCTAGGGAGAATACCGACATCTTTCTGGCTTGGAGTTGTTCACTTCGGACGACTTGCTCAATTCCGTTGAAAGTCAAGTTGCCATTGGGATATTGACTGCGTCTTCTGTAAACCATGTCAAGTCACGTACTCGTGCTCGAGCTATGCGCAGTACATCACGACGGTGCCGGTGATAGCGCCCGGAAGCTGCCTATCGTTATCATCTTACATGGCCTCAGCTATCTAGATGGCGTCGGAAGATCCGATCCGCGCAGTGTCACGACCAACTTGCGGCGATAGCACGCCATGCAGGACCCCGCCATCTTATCTGCTGGAGGATCATCCCCGCCTATTCGATATCCCGCAAGTTCATTGGAGATGGAGATAACGGCCGGCTGTGCCTAGATAGTAATATCACAGTCGATGATGGGAGTTAGAGGCTGGAAAGAAGGCTGATGTATAGGCTTTGTGAATATTGTTGTTATACATGATGAGACTTTGTCTTCTTTCAAACTCGTAAACTGGATCTACACCAACCAATGTTGACATTTACCCAGTCAAGCCACTAGCCATGGTTCATGTCGAAGAGAGCTTGCAGATTCCCCGCGACTTTGAGGGTAAGCTTCCTTTCTAGGACAGAGTTCTCAGAACTGACTCAAACCAACAGGCTTCGGCGAGGATGGATTCAACCCTCAATGGCCCAACGGAGCTCGCATCGCCGTCTCCTTCGTCCTCAACTACGAGTGAGTCCAGCAATTTATAGCGCAGTCACACCTGCAGCTCACACTCTTCTAGAGAAGGTGGTGAACGCAGCACCTTGGACGGAGACGCCTTCTCGGAACCCTACCTCTGGGAAAAGGGCGCGTCGGGCGGTTACAAAGAGGGAGCGAGATACCTCAACGCCGAGCAGGACTTTGAATACGGCAGCCGCTCCGCCTCGTGGCGTCTCATCCGCCTATTCAAGGAGTTCGGCTGGGACCTTCACCACCTACGCCGTCGCCTACGCCCTCAAGCGCAACCCGACCTTTGCCAAGGCCCTCGTGCGCGACGGCCACGAGATCGCCTGCCACGGCCTGCGGTGGCTCGACATCTGGAACTACGACGGCAACGACGGCAAGTTCCACATGTCGCCCGGGTTCGGGAGTTCCGTCGCCGAGACGTACGAGCAGTACCTGAAGAACACGTTCGACTGCCTGTACAGGGAGGGCGGGAAGCTCATGAACATCCCGCTGCATACGCGCATCATCGGCAAGCCCGGGAGGTCCGAGGCGCTGAGGAAGTTCATGAAGTACGTTTCGGACAAGGAAGGCGTTTGGGTCACGACGAGACGGGACATTGCCAAGCATATGAGGGAGAAGTTCCCCTACACGCCGAACGGCGAATGGGTCAAGGGTGTTTAGCGGTCATGTACGATATTTAGTGGGAAGTGGTATTCTCTAATACGAAGCCTTCCAAGCGTTGCAGACCGAGTTACGCGTTGTTAGCTTTACGTTGAGTCAATGGTTAGCTGTTCCTCTCCCTCTTTAAATGATTCATTTGGACAATAAAGTACAGGCTCAAATCTGTTGGGATAGGCTCTCGCCGAAGACGGCCAGTAAAGTGCCACCATTGGTCAGCTCTGACTCACGATCGGATGCTCCGATCGGGGATATGCCGGCCGCCTGCTCGGAAGTTGTCCGAGGCGGAAATGCAAGACGGACTCCCTCCGACAGACGAGTGGGTGAGACCACCCCCAGGCCAGCTATGTAAGTCGAATATCCGCCTGCTACCACTTTCCCCATCGGTTTTCGGACTGCGATGCGACGCCCAGCTTGATATCCACACCCAGCAAGGATGACGTCCGACGCCTACCATCTGGCTTCATCGCCGACAACTGCATCAGCGACGGGAGCTCCGAATCCGAGGAAACGAGGCCGGACGGCATGTACGAGGTGTAAGAGCCGGAAGCAGAAGGCATGTCATCACCTCTAAGATTCTGAAGTGGCTTGGGTTGACGGACAGTATCAAAGTGCGACGACCAGTTTCCCGCATGCTCCAACTGTCGCAAATCTGGAGCCAGCTGTGACAAGGTGGATGTCACCGATGAAGCGCCATCAACTGCGTTAGGACACATCTATTACGAGTGATACCCCCATCGAATGAAGGCTGAGGTTGATGCAGATACACCCGAGCGTTAGAAGAACGCGTGGCCTACCTGGAGAACAAACTGGCCCAGATTCCCACCCCAGAGACGACGTCAACCCCAAGAGAGAACGCCAGCACTCACTCAGGCCACTCATGCAGAGAAAAGAACGCACTCAGCGACGTGGTCGCGCAGGTATCGCTCGGGAACTATGAGGCACCGGCTTACGTTGGCCCATCTGCCGGGCTGTCGCTGGCTCTCAACCTGGGCGAAATGGTCCAAGCAACCGTGTGGAACAAGATGCTGCCCGACATACGAGACCGATCGACTGGCTGCATCAACCCGAGCCCCCAGTGTCTGACGGTAGAGGATCTCTTGGCTCACGGGGTGAAGGAGCCTCCGGGCGACGAGCAAGGATCGCAGATGATACGGGCCTACATATCCCAGCTGCACTCGAAATACCCCTTCCTCGAGCCCGAAGAGCTCTGGAGGCTGCACAAGGAGCGTGTGGCATTGTCATCAGCGCCGCCGGCAGCTCTCACAAAGTCCGAGAGGTTCGGTGTCTTCAAGCTGTTTCTGGTCTATGCCATGGGCGCAACACTGGTTCAGCTGACCCAGCGGGGGCCCAGCTTCTCGCCAGAAGTAAGTAGAGCCATTGCTGTAACTGCAAATGTCCTGACAGACGACAGTCCCTCTACGTGACAGCTCTTCAGCACACCTCGGCAGCGCGAGAATCACGAACGGTGCAAAACATCGAAGCCATGACGCTCCTGGTGGTGTTCCACCTCCGTTCGACATCCAGCCACGGGCTGTGGTACATGATCGGCCTGGCGATGAGGACGTCCATCGACCTCGGGTTGCACCGAGCAGCCCACGAGCGAGGTCTGCCTGAAGCAGTCGTCCAACGACGCAGGCGGCTGTTCTGGTCTGTCTACTCCCTCGAGAGAACCATTGCCATCTCCCTCGGCAGGCCCCTCAGCGTCGCAAACAGCCAAATCGACGTGGAGCTCCCTCACACCGCCATCGACTCTGGCCCCTCAGCTGCCGCGACAAAGGGCAACGACATCGCATTGGCCGTCGTGCTGTTCAAGCTCCGCCGGATAGAGTCCCAGATCCATCAGTCCATCTACCGCATGGACAAACCCCTCGACGCCCTCCGCTCAAAGGTCGATCGGCTGTACCAACAGCTCCAAGAGTGGCGGCTGGAACTCTCCCAGTTGATGCCGACGACGCACCCGGACATCAACTACGCCCTGCTCCTGTATAACCGCGCACTGCGGCTCCTCGTCCAACCCTTCCTCCCCATCCTGCAGCCGTCGGATCCGTACTACAACCTGTGCATGCGTGCTGCCGGGGACACCTGCCAGTCGCACAAGAGACTGCACCAAACGCTCGACTACGGGCACAGTTTCATATCCGTACAGACGGTCTTCGTCTCCGGCGTGACCCTGCTCTACGGGCTCTGGACGCAGGGCCACAATCTCTGGTCCGTGGCCCTGTCCAACGACATCAGGGCGTGTTCGCTGGTGCTCTTCGTCATGGGCGAGAGGGCGCCGTGGGTGCGCAAGTACCGCGACGCGTTCGAGGTGCTCGTCAACGCCGCCATGGAGAAGCTCCAGGACGGGGAGTCTGGGCTGGCGGAGATGGCCTCGGCGCGGGTACGGGCGGAGAGGCGGCCTGAACGTGGCGGAAGACAAGATGGCCAGGCCGCAAGCGATGGCCGCGTTGGTTCGATGCCCGAGGAAGCGTTTGATCAGTTCCCGAGGGCGCCGGGAGAGAACGGGACGGGTGTTGAGGAGTTTGATGGAGCTTGGCCCATGGTTGCAGAGCTGGCGAACTGGATCGACCAGGACGCGGGCAGTCCGGTGTGGATGCCCAACTTTGAGCAGTTGCAGAGCCTTTCGGGAACATGGAACGATTGACTCATGCTAGGTTGACTGCGTGAAGAACTAAGGGGGCTGTTCACACCGCGTACTCATAGTTCCAAGATTGGGCTTGTGGGCTGTCGAGGGAGACGCAGAAAACCCACGAGTACCCATTTGGGTTGATCCCATCTTACTCATGGGTTCAAAGTCCATGGCTTGAAGCTCATGGATCAAGTATCAGTCTACCCATTCTGACCATGGTATACTACGCGTGCTATCCATGCCCGTTCACTCGAGCTGTCCTTGGCAAGTCAGCAGTCTTTTAATTTGGAAGAACTAATAAGAACCATGCCTCTCTCATCTCTCTCTCTATTTGAAGCTGCTCAAATGCTCGACACTAGACGGCAAACTTCTCACTGACGGACTCTGTTCCCGCGCCCTTGTTGACCGCAGCGGCGTGATCGGTGCCATCGACAGACGATATCACTCCGCGTATGGTATCAACACTCTCGCCAGGAAAGAAGCCCTCCGTAGCCGCCATGTCCTCGAATCCCGCCGTGGCTTCAAGCTCGTGCTCTCTGGGGTATACTGGCACAGGCCAGATGAGGCAGAGAATATAGTAGACGAGAGAACCCATCACGAGCGACAGTAGGAAACCCAGCTTGTACATGTTTTTGCTGGCTTGATCGACAGCGTCAGGGTCGAGGTTGCCCGCGATTCCGTGAGCCGTGAATGCCACACCAGCGATCCAGGCAGCGACGGCGCGTAGATTCCATCCATTGTATTAGGCGTATGGAGATCCCTCGGCTTTCGTGTACAGGCTCGGGACGTGGAAGTTCCCGCGCCTTATGACCCAGTAGTCCACCATCATAATCTAAAGAGCTTCTTAGCTTTGGTGTAGCTGCGGTAGTAAGAGCCTGTACTTACTCCGCAAGTAGGCATGAGGAATACAGTATACGACCCCAGGAAGGTCAAGAACGAGCTAGCGCTGGCAATAATCTTCCACGGCACGCAGAAAGGTGCCAGCAGAGCGCAGATGACCTGGCCTCGGACGATGTTGATGTATCGCGGCCAAAGCCCACTGCCGTCCGCGCCAACAGGCAGGGAGTTGGAGCCAGCATTCGTCGCTACGATGGCCAGTATCATGCCCTGGATCAAATTCAGAACACGCTTGCTTTACTCGACGGTCAAGCAGACTCACCGCAGAGGCAAAGAAGATGCCGGCCCGCGCCCCAGGACCCCAGAACTCGGTGAGTATAGCATCGTACAGGTCCCACACGTTCCAGTAGCTCTCGCCCAGGACCCCGGCGGCCGCACTCGTCGTGGCGCAGCTCAGGAACATGACGAGGACCTTGCTGACCAGGGATACCAACGGCCTGGGACCATGTTGCCTGCGCCGGCCTCGTGGCGTACCGCGCGACGTCGGGCTGGTTGACGAGGATGGGACACAGCGCGGCCATGACGCTGTTGATGGCCTGGATCATGGGCCACACGAGGGCGGATCCGGCGAGCGACGCACCGCCAAAGTCGAAGCTGCCCAGCTCACCGCCGTTCATCCTCACGGCCCAGCCCAACACGCCAAACAGCCCGGCGGTGGTCGCCACGGACTTGACGACGAAGAGGTGGCGCAGGATGGTCGGGTGCACGAACATGACGGGGAACTGGACGATCCAGAAGACGAAGAAGGCCAGCAGGTTCTTCGAAGTGATGCCGGCGCTGGCGGGGAGTCGGTCGGGGATGCCGTCCCAGCCGGGTCCGAAGATGGCGCGTAGTGCCACGGAGGTGAGCATGCCGCCGTAGAAGGACTGTGTTGCGTAGTAGATGACGGCGACGGAGGCGCGGACGGCGATGAAGAGCTTGGCTCCGCTGACGCCGGCAGCGGCCCTGACGTAGACGGGGAACCCGACGTGGTAGCGGGTGGCGCCGCGAGAGTTGAGGACGACGACGACGCTGAGGATGGCCGAGCCGATGACGGCCGCGAGCATTCCGTGCCACCATTGCTTTCACACGATGAGACACCGTAAGAGTGGAAGGTTTGGGATATCAGAGACTTGCCAGGCCGATGGAGATCAGCGTTGCTCCCAGGTTGTACGAGCTGGGAGAGAACGTCTGGGTCAGGTAGTACGTGAAGAAGTGCAGTGCCGTCCATGTTCGATGGGCTTTGCTGTTATTAGAGTGGACAGTAGCTGCGATGTGGACGCATGGGAGACTCACCAGGTGGTGTTGGAAGCAGATCCTCGTTGAAGTATGCTGGGCCTTCTTCGGGATGCTCTTTCGTCTGTATAAAGCGCTTGAACTCGGATGGCGAAGAGACTGCCCTCCTTACACGCGCGAAACGAAACATCATCAGTTCAATGAGAATAACGGCCTGTAAGTAGTATCACATCTTTTCCAGAACTCATGGGCAATATGTCGTTATTCAGAGCTTTTGATAATACATGGCATTTCCTTATATTCAAGGACGTATCTACAGACTACGCGCACCGTCATACAACTCCTCGTCCAGGACCATCGTTGATAAGACTTGAACGAATCTCTACATCGATCTGACTGGAAGACACACTCTCTGATATCCTCCGCTCCCCATATCCATCCCAAGTCAGACCCCGACCACCAGATAGGCGGGCCTCCGACGAGACAACCGTCGGCTTCGGATGCTCCGACACGGACGGCGACCATGTGGAGACGATCGCTTCAAAACCTGCCGAAGCCCCCTGTCGACCATGACGCGCCCATATCCTCATGGGCTGCTCCACGCGCCTCTGGAATTTTTCTTCGCCGAAGACGGCTCCGAGTGGAGGGCCGATGGGCCAATCTCACGCCCACAGTCGACCGGCCTTGGCACGCCGGTCGCTTGGGAGGGTATCCGCACTCTCAAGTGTCGGACAGCCGAAATTTTCTCTCTGTCGACTCGAACCGTTGAACGTGGTTTCAGCGAGGAACCCGTCCTTTTGTATCTTATTTACAGACTGAAGCGTTGGAACTTGCACATCTGATGTCACATTCACCCGTCAACCTCATCCTCAGCGACCGTCGACGAGGGATGCAACCATGAGGGGCGACCTCGAAACGACAAAGGCCGAAAGGGCCCTCTACGACCAGACCAACATCCTGCCGTTCAGGAAACTCATGGTCGTCTTCGCAACGCTGGCCGTCACCCTGCTGATCTCCTTCATCGACCAGAACGGCATCAGCGTCACGCTGCCAACCATCGCCGCGGACCTCGACGCCGAGGCCACCATTTCGTGGGCGGGCACGTCGTCGCTCGTCGCCAACACGACCTTTCAGATGCTGTACGGGCGCTTCTCGGACATTTTCGGACGCAAGGCCGTCTTCCTGAGCGCCGTAGGGCTGCTGGCCGTTGCGGATCTCCTCTGCGGCCTCTCGCGGAACGCGGCCATGTTTTACGTTTTCCGGGGGATTGCCGGCATCGGGGGCGGTGGCATCTCGAACCTGGCCATGATCATCGTCTCGGACGTTGTGACCCTCGAGCAGAGGGGCAAGTACCAGGGAGTCATCGGGTCCATGATTGGGTTGGGAAACGTCCTCGGGCCGTTCCTCGCGGCTGCGTTTGTGCAGAGGGCGTCCTGGAGAGCATTCTTCTACATGCTCTCCCCCCTCGGCGTCGTTGTTGGCGTCATATCGTACTTTTTTCTGCCTTCGAAACCTGCAGACGAGAGTTTCGGGAGCAGTGTCAAGAAGATTGACTACGCCGGCTCTTTCAGCTCGTCAGTTGCCGTCATCTTTCTGCTGATTCCCATTTCTGGAGGTGCGTTGAGTCCAGGTTGAGCGAAAGCCCTTGAGTTGTGGACTGACAGTTTCCAGGCGGCGCTTACTTCCCGTGGGACTCTGCCATGGTCATCAGCATGCTGGTCATTGGCGCCCTGGCCCTCGTATCGTTCATCATTGTCGAGTGGAAGTTTGCCAAGCTGCCAATGATGCCGAGTCAGTGTTGCTGCGTTGACGGCCTTGAAGTCTGACTGACGTTGCAACAGTGCAGATATTCAAGAACAAGGCCGTCACGGTCATGCTGGCGCAGAGCTTCTTGTTCGGAGCCGTCTACCAATCATACCTGTACTACATCCCGCTCTACCTTCAAAACGCCCACCAGTATTCGGTGCTGCACTCGGCGGCCATCTACGTGGGACTGGTGGTGTGCCAGGCCGTCTTTTCCATCCTGTCTGGCCAGTACATCTCGCGGACCAAGCGGTACGGCGAAGTCATCTGGGCCGGCTTCGGCTTCTGGACGCTGTAAGTGACATCTGGCGTCTTGTTCCGGGTTGCGAGAACACAACAGACAACTAACTCGTGGGACAGAGGAGCCGGTCTCACTCTGATATACGACCGCAACACCCAGCCGGGAATCATCGTCATCCCGTTAATCATCATCGGCATCGGAGTCGGTTTCATCTTCCAGCCGACTCTCGTCGCCATGCAGTCGCACTCCATTAAGTCCCGCAGAGCCGTCATCACCTCGAACCGCAACTTCTTCCGCTGCGCGGGCGGCGCCTGCGGGCTGGCCGTCTCGGCGGCCGTTCTCCAGGCAACGCTGCGGGCGAACCTGCCGGCCGAGTTCAGGTCGCTGGCGAGCAGCACCTACGCGATCCCGCAGCTGAGCCCGCAGGACATGTCGACGGTGCTGGACGCCTACATGGCGGCCAGCCGGGCCGTCTTCATCCTGCAGATACCCCTGATTGGGCTCTGCTTCGTCGGGTGCGTCTTCGTCAGAGATCGGGGACTGGAGCCCATCGACGATGCGTTGGCGGAGGAAGTTTCGAGCGACAGGCGAGACGAGGAGGGGGGGCGTGCTGTTTCGCGGGAGAAGACTCGCGGGGAGGGTGACGGGACGAACCGCGGTGCAGCGTCAGCCACCTGAGCATAGAGGTTGTGCATTATTAGAAGCGGACGGAGTCATGAGAATTCTTGTTTTATAATCATGAGACGCATACACGGACGGCATAGATGGGTAGATATAGCTAGCGTTGAATATGTGATCGAGTTGGCTATCAATTCGCATCAGTGAAAAGCTCTGCTCAGAGAGTCATGAAACTGGCACCATGGGCTCGGTCAGATTCACCTGATTGCACACAGGGACCAAGGGCTTGGCCACGGAATACTGCGTGTGTTGTGCCATCAGGTTCTTCCACAAACGAGACACTGGACACTGGCAACTCGTTGAAGTGGCACCAGTGGCAGGCCAACACCTCGAGACCAGTTCGTGAGGGAATCCTCAGGGCCAACCCGCGTCTGCAAACGTCACAATAGGCCAACATGAGGGGTAACAAGCCCGGAAAAGCGCATCAAGTGACCACCAGGTACGACACGGACACAAACCCGAGACCGTTGGTGCCGCGGACCGGTCAGGGAAAGGAGTACTGTGGGGATCGTGGGATCGCTTCTCTATAGACGAGTCCTCCCGCCCGGTGGCTCGATGGGCTTTGCCAGCCATCGTGGGGGTCACGTCTGGGCCGTGGGGGTAGTACTTGTCTTAGGCGGAGGTTCCGTGGAGTGATGGGGTCACGATATACGTCCCCGGACGCGGAGGTGGATCGTGATGTGCCTCCTCTTCGCCCATGTCACGATGGTGCAAGTCGACTCGAGGCCTGGTTAAGAATGCGACGTGCGAGCCCCGGATCGCCTCCAGATGGTTCCCCAGACTAAATCTCTACTCTGATTCTTAGATCTCCGAGCATCAGGGTCACCCTTGTCCCTTGAAGCCGCATCCACCCACACACCGCACACCACACACCGCACACCGCACACCGCACACCTTACACCACACATCATGGCCAAGATCAAGTCTGTGAGGTACTACCGCGTGAAGCCTCGCTGGCTCATGGTCAAGATCACCGACGAGAATGGCGAGCACGGCTGGGGCGAGGCCACCCTCGAGGGCCACGACCTTGCTGTTGAGGGCACGCTTGAGGAGATGATTCCCAGGATAGTCGGTCTGGAAGCAAAGTGAGCACCCCCTTGCGCCCAGGGCCTGGCAAACAATACTGACGCTGAGCTGTCAGCAACATCGAGCACATCTGGCAGCTGTTCTGGAGACACGGCTTCTACCGCGGAGGCCCCGTCTTCATGTCGGCCATGTCTGGCATTGACATTGCGCTGTGGGACTTGAAGGGTAAGCCAGTCGATTTCAGAGCAGAGTAACGTACGAGAGAGTGCGTCGATGGCTGACCGTGGACCAGGACGCACGTTAAAGGTCCCAATCTACGAGCTTCTGGGCGGCCAAGTCCGCAACAAGGTCCAGGTCTACTGCTGGATCGGCGGTGACAGGCCGTCCGACGTCGAGGCCGCCGCGTGAGTCTCCCCTCCAGAACCACACATGCACGCGCTCTCTACTGATTCCTCGACAGCAAGAAGCGCATCGCCCAGGGCCTGACGTGCGTCAAGATGAACGCGACAGAAGACCTCAACTGGGTCGACTCCCCCAAAGCCCTCGACGCCACCGTCGAGCGCCTCAGGCAGGTCAAGGCCCTCGGCCTCGACGCCGGCCTCGACTTCCACGGCCGCCTGCACAAGGCCATGGCCAAGCAGCTCGCCAGGGCCCTCGAGCCGCTGCAGCCCCTGTTCATCGAGGAACCCCTCCTCTGCGAGCATCCCGAGGCCATCCGGCAGCTCTCGAACCAGACGACGATCCCCATCGCCTTTGGCGAGCGGCTGTACACGCGCTGGGACGTCAAGCGCTTCCTCGAGGACGCCAGCGTCGACATCCTCCAGCCCGACATTGCGCACGCGGGGGGCATTTCCGAGACGAAAAAGATTGCGACAATGGCCGAGGCGTACGACGTGGCCATCGCCCCCCACTGCCCCCTGGGTCCCGTCGCCTTCGCGGCGAGCGTGCAGGTCGCGCTGTCGTCGCCCAACTTCTCCATCCTGGAGATGAGCCTGGGGATGCACTACAACACGGAGGCCGGCGACGTCGATCTGCTGACGTACCTGAGGAACCCGGCCGTGTTCGACATTGAGGAGGGGTACGTCAGGGCGCCGACGGGATACGGTCTCGGGATCGACATTGACGAGGACATGGTGGAGAGGATTGCCAAGGAGACTGAGCCGTGGCAGTGCAAGGTGTTTCACGGGCCCGATGGCAGCATCCGCGAGTGGTAGCGTGTCGCGAGATTTGTAGATGAAAGTAACTGTGGTTGTTGGTCTCGATGTTGGCAGAGCCGTTTTGGTGACTTGTATAATCTTGTCTGGATCGTGGATGACGATTTGAGCACCACTGGCAGACTTTGCTGCTGCTGACGGACTACATGGAGGCAGAGGATGGCAAGGGGGTGATGTGAATAGCACAACGATGCTGACGGATACTTGGAAGTTCCATCTCGTCAAAGGGATGTCTAGACGTGGATATCTGGCCGACCTCCACATCACAAGAAACAGGAAGATTGCTACCGTCTAATCGTTGTCTTTTGCTTTCAACAGCCATGACATATCAAGGCTACTATCTACCATCACTACCTCAAGGTAAGTTGATAAAAGTCTGCCGAGAAGGGTGGCACTACAGCTCGAGGGTCTAACCGAGACTATCACACGTCAAGACCAACACGTCGAGCAGCATCACGTCACGACTGACCACAAGCAGCCCTGCGCGCAGATTCACATCGTCACCATCCATCAAACTCAACTTCCCCCATCCCCATCCCCCACCTACATACACCCACGCGCTCACCGGCCCATCCAGCCCCCGTCCACGGTAAGCAGCTCGCCCGAAACGTACAGACTCCCCGCCCCCGCGAGGAACACCGTGGCCCCCTTGAAGTCGTCCGGGGCACCCCACCGGCCCGCCGGGATCCTCGCCAGGATGCCCGCCGCGCGCCCGGCGTCGTTGACGAGGGCCTCGTTCATGTCGGTGGCGACGTAGCCCGGCGCGACGGCGTTGACGTTGACCCCGCGGCCCGCCCACTCGTTGCTCAGCGCCTTGGTCAGCTGCGCGATGCCGCCCTTGGCCGCGGCGTACGCGGGCACCGTGATGCCGCCCTGGAAGCTGACGAGCGACGCCACGTTGATGATGCTGCCGCGGTGAAGGGTGGCGGTGGCGGTGGCGGTGGCGGGGTTGGGTGCGCGCGTGAGCATGTAGGCGCCCACGTCGCGGCAGAGCGTCCACACCGTCCGGAGGTTGACCTGCAGCACCTCGTCCCAGTCGCCCATGGGGAACTGGTGCGCCGGGTGTCTGCGCTGGATGCAGGCGCAGGTGACGAGGATGCTGACGTCGTGGCCGTCCTGTAGGATGCGCGGTGTGAGGCCCTCGACCTGTTCTTGGTTGGAGAGGTCTGCCGTGTAGATGGTGGCCTTCCTGCCGAGGGCCTCGATCTGCTGCTTGGTGTCTGTGTTGCTCTCGTCTCTCTGCCACGTGTTAGTTGAGCTGGCATCTAGTACGCCGAGTTTGGAGTTTGTAGTACCTACTTGGATGAGGATTATGTCTGATCCGGCCTCGGCCAGAGACAGGGCCATGGCCTGGCCGATGCCACGCGTGCCTCCGGTGACGACGGCCGTTCGGCCCTGTAACGAGAAGAGCTTTTCGAAAATGTTTGACATGATGGAGTTCCAGTACGATGTTGTTGAGGGTCCCTGCTGACTTCACAGTCACTTCAACTACGCCTTTGCTTCATATCCCCGTCAAGACGAGGTCCTACCTAGACCCAGAACACCTAGATCTGAGAAGCCCCCAAGCTCGACATCACGTAGACGACCCCCACGATCCGTCTGCCGTACCCACCCAGCCCACCGTCAACCCCATCCGATCATCGGCTGGAACCTGGAACCAGGCCTGCGTGGAGTGGAACTGGGCTTGTCCGTGTCATCTCGCGGGTGATAGATCTAGTCAGAAGTCGTCCTTTCCCACGGGGAACCTGCGGGGAAACGTGCCTTGGACAGGAGTGGGAGTGGACACGCAGCAGACGCATCAGACCACTTCCGGTCAAACCTCTCCGCCTCGTCGACGGTGTCGTGAGCTGGCGGCCGACGCGTCTCCCCACACGAAATACGGGGTCCTTTTGGGGGTCACACCCCGTGGCATCGGCCCCGCAGAGCCGCGTGGACGTCGGGCTACCGCGGCAGAGAGGCGACGGGGTGCTCGCGTGGGGGTCAGCTCGGTTCTGCCCGCGGTCATGGTTTCGTGGTCACGAGTCGTTGGGGTCTTTGTTGAGGTTGCCGGATATAGACCGGTCGAGAGGAAAGATGGCCAAGTGGCACGGAAGAGGATCTGACGCCTTTTGATGTGTCTGTCAGTAGGTGCGAGTGAGTAGTGTTCGTAGCTTGAGCAACGGATGTGTGTCTGCTCGGTGGACCATTTAGGCCATTGAGTACAGGAAGCAAGACCGTGATGCGCAGGTTGGACATGAGCAGTAGATGGTTCAAGGCGCTGCGATGGGATCATTGGTTGAGCAGACTCTGGCTGGGAGTGATGACTTGATCGTGAACAGACAGACAACCAGAACTGCCACGACAACCATCATCGCCACGAGACTGTTCCTAGACGACCAGACCACAAACAAAGATGGAAACAACTGATGAATTTCGCTATGACATGTTTCAAACCGGCTAAACATCATCACACCTCCTGCTGCAGACTCCTCTCCACCTCAACCAGCTCCGAGAAGCCGTCCACCTGCTTCGCGAGCGCCTCGCCCTCGAGCAGAGCACACGGCTTCCGCGGCTGGCCTCCGTACCCGTAGTACTCCTGCAGCGCAGCCTTGACCGAGACGAAGCCGCCCTGGATGGCGGCCCAGTCCCCCCTCGCAACAACGGCCTGCAGCTCCCTGGCCTCGGCCAGCTTGCCCTCCTCCCAGAGCCTCATCAGCCTCGCGCACGCCAGCGGCGCAATGTTGCCCGTGCCGCCAATGATGCCGTGGCCGCCGACAACCAGCGTCTGCAGCGTAAAGTCGACGCTGCCGCCAAACGTGCGAAAGGGAACATCAGAGTCGCCGCCGCCGCCGCCGCCGCCGCCGCCGCCGCCGACCTTCCTGGGCGCCGTGGCGGCCGCTATCCTCGCCAGCTTGCCCGTGTTGCCGCACGTGAGCTTCACGCCGACAATGTTGGGGTGCGCGGCCAGGGCGACGACCGTGTCCGAGGAGAGGTCGAGACCGCTGCAGGCGCCGGGGTAGTTGTAGACGAGCAGCGGCACGGGGCTGGCGTCGGCGACGTCGCGGAAGTGGCGGACGACGTGCTCCGCGGACAGCAGGCCGCCGTAGTAGGCGGGCGGCAGGACGAGGGCGTACTCCCCGCCCGAGGCGGCCGCCTCCCTGCAGAGCCGGACGGTTTCGCGCGTGGACTGGGCGCCGCAGCCGACGATGAGGGGCAGGCGGGCGAAGCCGGCCGAGGTGAGGGCCGCCCGGGTCGTCTGGTTGATGAGTTTGCGCTCGTCGTGGTCGAGGTGGACGGCCTCGCCGTTGGAGCCGTGGGTGACGATGCCGGCGACGCCCGACTTGGCGAGGCGGACGGCGTGGGAGGCCGTCGTCTCCGTGTCGACCGAGTCGTCTGGGCGGAAGAAGGCGACTGTCGGGACGTACAGGCCGGGGGTCAGGGCCGGTCTCGAGGTGGAATGGCCGGTGCCGTTTCCGTTTTGATGTGTGGAGCTGCCGTTGGCCGAGGGAGACATGGCGGGATGGTTCTGGATGGCGATGGGACGATGAAGGGAGGTCTTGGTGTGTGGTGGGTGTTGAAGATGGCCGGTGATGAAGGAACTAGGAATAAGATCAAGACGCCAGTTGCCTGCAAAGTATCGGTGGTTTATGTTGTAAGAGTAGGTTAGCCCCGGAGACTAAGGAAGAGGAATAGAGAACAAAAGTGACAGTGACAGACGATGAATAAAAGACGGTCAGAGTCTGGATGTTGTGGTTTGCCTCTTGACAGGACGTTCAAGTCACGCGCACACAAATCGTCCACGACGTAGCACAAACTCATTCATTCTAGTCTGGTTTAGCCAAACGAATAGTCATTGACCCCAGAGACCCCCACGTCCGGCACCTTTGCAAGCGGCGTCTCCTCTTGGTCTCCTCTTGGTCTCCTCTTGGTCTCCTCTTGGTCTCGGTCTGATCCTGGTCCTGGTCCCGTCCATCATCCGAGGCGAGGCACAAGAAGGGGATGCCACCTGGTCCCCCACAGATCGGAGGGACACCCAGAGACTGTCGGAGTCCATCCCGCGGGGGGTTTTCTCCTCGAGGGCATCGACGGCCCCGAATATTGCTCCGTCTCTTGTCGGCCACGGCGTCAGCTTCACCCACACATTGTCCTCTTGATGGTCATCCAACCATCCAACAAGCCAACACCAGCGTCAGATCCCCTTCTTCTTGGTGTACCCCGTCATCTCCACTGTTTGTAATCCACCACCGCCCCCGACGCACAAGAGCAGATCATGTATCCGTACCTGGCTTGTTCTACCCTCGCGCTGTACAATTCGATGCTATGCAGTATGAGCACCTTGTACACGTACAGCACTTGTACGCCCTTGGCCGCACCCCGGACTCGGCGTCGTGCATTCATCAGTCGATACGGTGGCATCCGCTGTGGAAACCGGCGTGGTTCTCGTCCCCCCCGCGCGGACGCGACTCGCTGAAATCGTCGCTGGGGCTTTTGGTCGACGGCGACTTGGCCATGTCGAGTGACGCGCATTCTTAGACGGTATTATGGAGCCTTTGTGACTATACTGTAGTTCTCCGTAGCGTATCCGTACTCTGTGCTCAGTGTGTTCTTCCTTTTCTCGTGGGGGGGGGGCCTTTTCTTATTCCTTCAACGCGTCGAGTGGCCATGAGAGACACCGGTTTCCCAAGGCGGTAATAATCTCGTCCATTTCTACCGCTTCTTCCTCCACCTCCCGCTAGTACGATCGCCGTCTGGCGGCCAGATCATTACTCAAAGAGGTGGACAAGATGGACCTTGACATCCATGCCGGTCATGTTCGGTAACAAGTAGACCAACCCAGCAACCATCCTCCTCCTCCCCCCCCGACGACCGGGCTCCCTCTCACCGATGACCAGATGTGAGACATGTAGATTTACTATGCCGCTATGCTGCTCATCCCGCGAAAGGGCTGTCTGTCCGGTTTCTCGGGCTCCCACATACCTTGGACATGCGGAAAAGGAACCCGATTCTGCTGCTCCCTCGGCCTGCTCCAATCGGGGATTATCATCAGCTGCCTGGTTAGCGCTTCGTTGTCTTGTCCTTGCATCGGGTGGGCTCCTCCGACCGCGGCCGCAGACGAGGCACAGCATCTCTGCCATGTATACCTACGTCGGAGCAATGCCTGCGTGATCATGGCAGCACGCACGTCTGACGGCGCAGCCGAGAGGACTACTGCAGTCTGCGTGGCCCAAAGTCTCTACCGATGACGGAGTACCTGCTCGACTGACCCCTTCGCAAAAGTGCCTGGCTCTCCAAGGGTCCAACGGGGGCGAGCGTCTCCTCCCTCTCATCCTCCTCGCGAGGTCTAGAACTGGTCTCGACATGTTCCCGTCACGGTACATGAGTCCGGCCAATCGCTACGAGCTAGCTCGCCCGCCGCTTTGCGACATGACCAATGGAATTACGTAACTGAGGGCGCTCGCCGTTTGCTCGAGCGAGTGTTTATAAGTGGCTCGTGGATTCGTGTACGTCGAGATGTGGACCGTCAGGCAGTGTTGTTTCCACGAGTTTGTCAAGTTTCGGTCCATTTTGTCGTATAGTCATTGGACATACTTCACCTTGTCCACTTTTGTTGCACACTCTTTGGCAATCCTCAGCGCCTTTGTTGGGATCGCGAAGCTCATATTGCTTGCCATGCCCCTCCCCGCCATCTAGGGAGTGATGGGAGATGAACGGGACACTGCAGATATCACGCTCCAGCTGCTGGCAAAGGCGGGCGAGATCAAGTCGAAGGAACAAGGCACCACCATCAC
Organism: Colletotrichum spinosum; assembly: GCA_004366825.1. Lineage (NCBI taxonomy): Eukaryota > Fungi > Ascomycota > Sordariomycetes > Glomerellales > Glomerellaceae > Colletotrichum > Colletotrichum spinosum. The sequence continues at coordinate 313,418 of QAPG01000024.1, read as the reverse complement.
CATGCCATCCACGACGCTGGCGTCCCGACTGCGGTCTGGGAATAACGCACCCACGGCTGTTCATGCCAACCCTTCTCCTCAACCAAACCTGGGCAATCGAAAGGATGGATCGACTTGGCAGTCTCGCCACGGCGAACCCGAGGGCAGGGGTCGTCAGAAGAACATCACCGAAGCTTCCCTCACAAGCGGAGTAGAGACGAGCCATGGCTCTCGGGAGCAACCTGTACCGCCACAAACATCGCCGACAGATGACCTACGAAAGCTGGGGCCGCTGCCCGTGCGGAGATCATGGGTAGCGAGGCCGGGGCTTCCGTCGCCAGACATCTCGCGACGTGCCGTTCTCGAAGCCGTGATGCTCCACGAAAGGGGCCAAGTCCAGCCGCCAGACCAGCGGTGCACAAGGTGCCGCAGAGGCGAAGGCTTCACACCGGAATGCGTGAAAATAGCCGGCATCAGCAACAACGCCTGCAGCAACTGTCTCATGGCCCGCGCCCTCGCGAACCCCCGCGGATCGGATCCGGCGACGGCGGCAGTACCCCGACCGACCCGGAGCTACTCGGCCGAACGCCGGTCCATCTCCGCCGCCATCCCCCCATCCATCCCGAAAGAAGACCTGATTGCCGTCTGGAACCTCATCGCGGGCGTCATCTCGGCGCAACCGCAGGACTGCGTCACCCCCGACGACGACGCCGACGGGACGGAGATGCCGGGCAAGAGGATCGAAGACGCGGCGCGACTTGTGGCGAGATCGGCTGATGAATGGGGCCATACCGTCGAGGAAGAAGGGCCGGGGTCTGCAGAGAGGCCAACGTCGGCGGCAGAACGAAGCCGGCTCGCCAGGCAGGCGTCGCGGATTCGAGAAACGGCGCTGCAGATTGCAAACTGCGCGCGGGACTGGGGCGAGAAGCTCCAAAAGAAGCGATCGACGTCTCGCCTCCGGAGTTGACATGGCAATGGCCGTGGGGGGGGGCTCACACCGTGGTTTGCTGTTATGATTAATCCAGGTACTTAAAAGCCCGGCATGAATGCATGATTCCTCGTCGAGTGAAGCCCCCGCGTCGGACCCGGAGGTGCTAGTGGTGATGGTGGCATGGAGCGACGAGGCGTTTGGCCATTTACATACCTCACATCCGCTGGTAGCGTTGGATGGCGTGGCAAGGGTAGCAGTCGTGTCACGTATTCTGTCGAGCCAGTGCCGTTATAGAATCCCTGGGTAGTGTAACATCTTTTCGTTGATCTTCAAGCACGCCGACAAGTCGAATCTCAGGGTCACTCCGAGCTCCAATCACGATCGTCTTCATCACTCCAGGTTGTCACCCCCGCCCCCAGCTTGGGGATGGAAGATGGCCGAGGAGTGAGGGGAAGTCCAGCAGCCGGCGCCATCGTTTGCCTTCGCCCCTTGACCACGTCGGACACGACTCCGAGCTGATTCTCCCCAGGCCACATGTGACCCCCACGCAGCCCCCATCACCATGTGCCACACACACACACAATATTCCTATACAATGTTCCGCCAGAGCAAGCGAGTCCTGTCTCCTTTCTCGGAAGAAGAGGCACTCGGGTTCCCCAGGAAGCTTGGCGTACCACTTGGCAGCGCACCAAAGGTCGGGGAGAGGTGCGTCTCGACGGAGCAAGGGGACTTGTGCGGTGCTGACCTGCCACACCCAACAGCTTATCCGACGAACCCGTGTACAAATACAGAGTAAAAGGTTGGGTGTGAGGGGTTTACCGAGAGCTTGAGCAGACGGGACAGTCGTCGAGTTTACTATCCGGTCGTGGCGAGTGCTTCTCCGACGACATCACAACCAGCTCGGTTGATGCTCCACACCGCTCCCGCCACGATGACTACCGACGAGCAGATTGACGTCCTTCTCTACGGACTGGGCGCGTGAGTCGACATGTCAGTGAATATGTGAAGCATTACTGACATGTTACTGCCAGAATCGGATCATTCTATGCCTTTATTCTCAGCAGATCCCCCATGGTCAGGTTGACGGTGGTTGCGAGGTCAAACTACGATGCCGTCAAGGCAGACGGCATCCTTTTGACCAGTGAAAACCACGGAAAGCACACCGTCAAACCGTACAGAGGTGTGTATCCTGTCTCTTCCTCCCACCATCTCAGCATACTTCTCGGCCCAAACACACCCTCTAACGCGAGACAGTCGTAAAAAGCGCCGCGGAAGCCGAGTCCACGTTTGACTACGTTGTCTGCGCGCACAAGGCCATCACACAGGATGCTGTTCCCGCCCAAATAGCGCCCGCCGTGGACGAGACGAGGTCCACGATTGTCATTATCCAAAACGGCGTCGGCAACGAGGTGCCCTCCCGCAGCGCGTTCCCCCACGCAACCATCGTCTCCTGTGTCGTACGTCACCGTTCAATCCATGGACCATTATGATATTATCCCGGGCTGCCAAGTCGTAAATGCTGACCTGTGCCCGTAGACCTGGACCGGAGCTGCCCAGCCCACGCCCGGCAACGTCACGCACACCAAGTCCGAGGACATGCAAATCGGACTGTACCCCAACGAGGGCGACGAGGCGGCCGAGAGGCAGAGGTTGGACGAGTTCGCGTCCCTCTTGACAGCAGGCGGGACCGTCTTCCAGGTGGTGCCCAACATCCAGGTCCAGCGCTGGGAAAAGGTCGTGTGGAACGCCGCCTGGAACTCTCTCACGACGCTGACGCTGCTCGACACCCATTCCTGGCTGAGCTCGTCGCCGGACGCCACGCCGCTGACCCGTCGTCTCATGACGGAGGTCATTGACGTGGCAAAGGCTTGCGAGGTGCCCATCGACTACGACCTGGTCGACAGGCTCATCGCCAAGATCCTCGCCATGCACCCCATCGGCAGCAGCATGCAGAACGACTACAAGGCCGGGAGGCCGATGGAGGTTGACATCATTCTCGGGTACCCGTACAGGAAGGGCAAGGAGCTGGGCGTCCCGACGCCGACGTTGGACACCATTTACGTGATCCTGACGGGCACCAATCTCCGGCTTCTCAGAGAGAACGGCCAAGCTTGACGTTGGTTTCCAGTGGAGGGTGGAAATGAGATGAGGGTCAGACGATGTGAGGACCAACAGACCATGTCAGACCTCCTGTGACGCAGAACAAGTCCTCACCGAGCCTCTACGTGGGGAACGACTCCCATCTTCCAGGACGCGGCCAGAACCCCGAGACACGTGGACAAGGTCGCTCCACGTCGGCCATGGCCACGATCCGCTTCACCGCACATAAGGCGGCCTGGATAGACATACTGTAGTATACCTACCATGTACGGAGACGTTAGAGTAGCAACATCGTCACTCCCCACCGGCCGAGACCAAACAGGGTCGAGGGCTGAGGGGAAAAGCCCGGCTGGTCCCGTCCACGTCCAGCTTTCTTCTTGACATGTTCGGCCCTTGTCGTGAACTGACTAGCGTAGCTCCGAAGAGACGAGGGGGAAATCGGAAAATCCAACCCCCCATGGGGAAACCCACAGGTGCCCCTGGCCGCCCAGCTCACCATTGGACCGTTTCCCTTGTTGCACGGCATGGGTATATGCCAAGTAATGTGTGACCTTTTCACTGGATGACGACGTGTTCGTCTTTCGGCGTGTAACCCTGAGCCCCAACCGCCAACGGCGAGTGTCTGCAACCGCATACGATCGATGTTGCTGCTGATAATAACACCCAGGGGACCAGAAGAAGACTATAAGAAGCAATGGGATCGTCGTCGTCGCCGTGGGAGGCTTGCCTCGGGGATCCTCAGGAACAGGAACCTCTTCTCTCGTCCTCGCAGCACCAGCAGACGACCCCCTCCTCCTCCTCGACGACGACCATGGACCCCGTCACCAAGGCAGGCGACGAGCAGACGTCCCAGCACCGCACCGAGGATGTCGACCAGATGAAGCACGCTGGGCAGAACAACGCCCGGGGCGCCGACCGCGCGGCAAACCTCATCGGAGACCAGCAGATTGAGCTCACAGAAGAAGACGTGAGTCTACTACCCAGCCACCCAAGACATATGTGTCAAGTCACATCCCACTGACCAGACGCCCATCAGAACATCCGCATCCGCCGCAAAACAGACAGGCGCATCCTCACCATCCTCGTCTGGGTCTACTTCCTCCAGATCCTCGACAAGTCCGTCCTCGGCTACGGCGCCATCTTCGGCCTCCGCGAGGACTGCAACCTCACCGGCAACCAGTACTCCATGGTCAGCTCCATCTCCGCCATCGCCCAGCTGGCCTGGCAGCCCTTCTCGTCGTGGCTCATCGTCAAGGTGCCCCACCGCACCCTCATGACGGCGCTCGTCCTCGGCTGGGGCGTCGCCCAGGTGTGCATGGCCGCGTGCCACAACTACGCCGGCCTGCTCGCCACCCGCTTCCTGCTGGGCCTCTTCGAGGCCGGCTGCCTGCCGCTCTTCTCCGTCATCACGTCGCAGTGGTACCGCCGCGCCGAGCAGCCCATGCGCGTCGCCTGCTGGTACGGCACCAACGGCCTGGCCACCATGTTCGCCGCCGCCGTGTCGTACGGCCTCGGCCAGATCGACGACGACGGCGCCGCCGCCGCCGCCGTGCACCCGTGGCAGGCCCTCTTCATCTTGGTCGGCCTCATGACCGTCCTGTCCGCGCCGCTGGTGTGGCTCTTGCTCGACGACGACATTCCCTCCGCGCGCTTCCTCACGGCGCGGGAGAGGCTGCAGGCCATCGAGCGGCTGCGCGCGAACCAGACGGGCACCGGCAGCCGCGACTTCAAGTGGGCGCAGGTCGCCGAGGCCCTCGCCGAGCCCAAGAGCTGGCTCTTTATCGGCATGGCGCTGTGCCTCAACGTGACGGCCGCCGTGACCAACACCTTTGGCCCCATCGTCATCGCCGGCTTCGGCTTCGACAGCGAGCGGACGTCGCTGCTCAACATCCCCTTTGGCGCCGTCCAGCTCCTCGTCATCTTCCCCGCGTCCTACCTCGCGCACCGCTTCCGCGTCAAGTCCGTCTTCCTCGCCGCGCTGCTCGCGCCCGTGCTGGCCGGCGCCGTCATGCTCTACCTCCTCGACCGCGGCAGCGTCCCCCCTCTGCTGGCGGCGTACTACATGCTCGCCTTCCTCTTCGGCGGGAACCCCCTCATCGTGTCGTGGATGATTTCCAACATTGCGGGCACGACGAAAAAGTCCGTCGTCATGTCCTTTTACAACGCCGGGTCCGCCGCGGGCAACATCGTCGGCCCGCTGCTCTTCGACGCGAGGGACGCCCCGCAGTACAGGCCCGGCTTGACCGCCGTCATGGGCATCACCTGCGCCCTGCTGGCCGTCGTCGGCCTGCAGGCCGCCAACCTCTTCGTGCTCAACAGGGTCCACGAGCGCAGGCGCGCGGCCGGCGGCAAGCCGAGGAAGATCCGGGACCTGAGCATGGAGCGGCACTACGTCGGGGCCCGGCAGGACGGCGAGGCGGGCGCCCCGCTGGGCGAGAATGCCTTTTTGGACCTGACGGACAGCAAGAATGACGAGTTTGTCTATGTTTACTAGATGGAGCCGGGCAGGTAGTTGCGTAGATGTTGAAGTAGACAATTTCTGGATGGTTATTCAAGACTCTGGTTGCAGCCCATGAACAGCTCGCTGCAGTCACTCTTTGCGTATTGTTCGACTAATGAAGCCTACCACCTCCATGTGAGAGTGGGCTGCCAATACTTGGTGTTAGCATGTATAAGTTCTGTACCTCCTGTCGACCCATTTGCTATCCTGGGGTCGAAGAAACTAGTGTAGAATTACCACGAAAAAGAACCACCAACCCAAACAACCACCGATGGGTCCCAGACCAGCTACTAAAGGGTGGGATCCGGGTTAGACCTGGGCTAGAACGATGCTCAAGACTGGAGATGAATCATCAGTGTTCCTCACTCCTAGCCATAGCGGATGGACAGAGTTGACGTGGAATCACTCTCGGGCGATCGAGTCTGCTCTGTCCAGCGCAAGCTGAGAATCGAGCGCTCGAAATCAAGTTCCATCACGTCTGATTCGCTCACCAGGACCTCCTCCACAGTAGTTCCTGCGCTTCTACGTGACATAATTCGCTGTTCATCATGACGGCACACAATCTGATGTCAATAATGTGAGAGAGAACCTCGAGTATTGTCTGTAGAGCCCTCGATGCTGTAGCACGGTGTCTGGGTCTGTTGGGCTGGGATAGAAGGGCTAGACACGCCAGACGACTGAACCAGCATTTAAAGACAGAGGGAGAGAGAAAGAGACAGAGAGAGGAAATGGCGGTTGAAGCAGCTGCGTTGATTTGACCCCGAGCTAGAGTTCGAAGCGGCGGATTGCACAGTATCTCGGTCCGTATGGAATAGATTGCTATTTCGCAGTTGGTAGCTATCTTGAACGGAAGGTGGTTGCAAAAGGTTCCCTATCAGGGTGATCAGATTCCAGGCGTCTGATACATCTTGAGTTGAGTCAACCTCTTGAATTTTCAAGTGACGGGCCATTCATCACACAGATCAACACAGGACTCAAGTCGAAGGGATATCTCGTCTATACTGAATGCGCCCAGACTATCAATACGGCAACTCCCAAGCAAAACCATGAAAAAAGACTCCCGATTTGAAGCCACTAACGCGACGCCTTCTAGAACGCGTCCAAGCTGGCACATGGAAACCCTCAAGCTCGGTGAAGCAGACTAGAAGCCTCACCCGGACTCCTGAATCAACTTCACATCTAAAGAGTCCACGACACGTCGTTCTGCATCACCAGCCACGGTCCAGCCGCTCAGCAACACCACTGGCGTGCCAAACACCACCTCTCCCCACAATCCACAACTCATGCTCGCCAAAAGCAACATTCACGGCCAGGTTCTCCCCTCCACCAACGCGAATCGTACCCAGAGTGAGCCCCGTGTCGGGGTCGATCACATCAACACCGTCCCCGGCACCGACGAAAATCCAGCCGTTCCTCGACACCCGGACGCCGTCGTAAAAGTACGCAATCGGGTTGTTCAGAAAGCGAGGATTCGCGAGATACCCGCCAGTCGCAACATCATACGCCACCAGAGCGCGGTCGCCGTAGGGGTTCTTCCTCGACACCGGCTTCTGCTCGGACACGCCGCTGTCGGGAAGGTACAGCGTGTGCCGGCCGTTCCTGGGAGGCGACACCGCGACGCCGTTGGCGTTGCCGGTGGTGACGTGCACAACTCGGGGCCGCATCGTCGTGCCGTTGACCATGTAAACCGTCGGGTTCGTCGGCGGTGTGAAGCCGACCAGATCGCGGCCCTGGCAAGCTGTTACTTCGCGAAGACCCCATCGCAGCTTGTGCTTGTGAACTTGCGAAACCGGATCGGGAGTCAGTCAGCCAAAAGTTTCCGTCCGAGTCGATCTCGACGTCGTTGAACCCCATAAAGGGCTGCTCGTAGTAGTTGTTCAGCAGCACCTTCTTCTCGAGCGTCTTTGGATCGACGCGGACGAGCGCCGCCGTCTCGTTGGAGGTTCCGTCCGTGACGACGTAGTACGCCCCCTTGTAGAAGACGCAGCCGTGGGAGTTGACGGTGGGGGGGTTCGTCGTGATCTTCTTCAACGTGTTGTTCCTGGTGTCGAGCAGGTACTGCCAGGAGTGGGTGCCGTTGTCACCGCCGGGAGGACCCCATTCGACAAAGTACAGCTTCCCAGTGTTCTTGTTGTAGCAGGGCGCTTCGTGGGGCTGCAACGCGAGGTGCTGCACATGCTCAACGGTGGCCTTGGGTCCTATTATGTCAAAGAACTTTTCATCGTACGCGATGAAGTTGGTCGTGTTGAGGAAGTCGTTACTTCAGGGTGTCAGACTGAGTAGAAAAGCTCTTTGAGGGAGTTCACTTGCGCCATTTGCAAATCAGGGTCCGACGCCGTGCTCTCGTGGGGCGCTTGCATGGCAGTTCGGTTGAAAGCACCAGAAAGAACAGCCACGGAGGGATCCGTATAAGAGACGTACGCCCAAATGGACTGGGAATTATTGAAAGCGGCGGGTAGATTTGCCAAGAAGGCTTGGGCCAGCGAGGGCACCGCCGACAGGTAGAACACGGCTGCAGATCTCATCGTGGCAGCTCTTGGCGTTTGCCAGTCGTCGAACAACGTTGGGAGTTGCTCCGCAGGGCAGGATGAAGTCGATAAAGTTCGGACCCCAAAGCTTGGATATATATACTCAAGAGCCAGCATCTTGACGGTATAGCTTCTCACGCTCTGGCAGACGGAGCACTCCGGAGGAGACTGTTGGTCTCATTACGAACAATGACTAGGTCCCACCTTGGCCACGCAGCAATGCCGGTCTAGAAGTCGCTTAAAGTGATCAAGAGTCTTTCTGTGAGAATGAGTTTCTCCCTGTCCCTGGGGAACAAGCTGCGATCTTTGTGGATGCGCGGAGATGATCCGTTCAATAATTGGCTTGGCCCCTGTAGAGAAACTGGGGACTTGCAGGGCACGGAGCTATCCAGCAGGAGAAGCATGAGCCAGTTGATGGACTACTCCGCAGACGGAGATATCCCGTCCAGTTGAGGGCGCCAAGTACCGAGACTGTCGTACTTTTGACAGGCGAGAGTGCTCAGTCCTGGGCACAAGATCTTGCAGAGTAGCAGGGATGCATGGGAGTCTGGACATCATCCTAGAATGAGGTTGGGCAGTCGAACCGATCGTGGTAGAGCTAGCGCAGGACGCATGGAGGATGGCCTTTGGGATGGCGCAACGAGATGGAAGCCAGCGCTAGGCATACTTGATCATCTTGCCCGCTCAAATCAATGGAAATAAGACTTCTGGATGACTGAAATCTATCTCTCTTGTCTTGAGTCGTCGCCATGACTATTCATGCACCAGGACCTATGCGATGGAAGCCGTATTGAATGGCAGAGTGTAGAGGCTAAGCCTAAGCTCAAGGTACACCAAAGTCGAAAGGACAAGATGACTTCTAGCAACCAAGCCTATAATTGAAAGTAAACCTGTTTTTATTAGTCTTCGCCAGGTAAGGAGCGTTGGTATCCTCATTCACAGGCCTGGCTGATAGTATAAGCAAACAGCCTTGAGCCCCGGTGGACAACAGTTGCAAGTTCACAACGGCAATAGAACAACATACCGAGATGCAATATGCGCTGCTCAAATGCAGAAACACGGGTAACTGACTCATCTTGGACTCCAGACATTTGGTGTGGCATAGACAACGTCAAAGTCACCTCGCGCTTCTTCGTGACGAAATCGCGCAACGAAACAAACGCAATCGAAGCGTAGAGATATCATGACGTAATGACCCCTCTTACGTCCACTTGTTGGTAACCCGCTCACCGAGAGACGAGGCCTTTTGCGGCCTATCAGAATCGTATAGAATCATCCCCCCCACCTTGGCATTGCAAGAGGTGACCTCGCGTCAATCTCGTGGTCGCGAGAAGTGAGATTAATCAGCGCCGAAACCGCTGGATTCAAGACATTACCTAATACTCTACTTGACGATCTCGCAGTTAAAACAACCACTTGAATCACCCAACGACTCAGCAACACCACAAGTCACAACAGCCAGACCATACCCTTCTCTTCTTCATCCCTTTCAATCATGGCCAGAATCTTCATTACCGGCTCATCCGACGGCCTCGGCGCCATCGCCGCCCAAAAGCTCGTCGAGAACGGCCACCAGGTCACGCTCCACGCCCGCAACGCCCAGCGCGCCGAGGACGCGAAGAAGGCCGTCCCCGGCGCCGAGGGCGTTCTCGTCGGCGACCTCTCCAAGCTCGCCGACGTCAAGAAGCTCGCCCGAGAGGCCAACGACCTCGGCACCTTTGACGCCGTGATCCACAACGCCGGCCTCTTCCGCGGGCCCTTCCGCAAAACCGACTTCGGCCTGCCCAGCCTGACGGCCGTCAACGTCGGCGCGCCCTACGTCCTCACGGCGCTGCTCAACCGACCCAAGCGCATCGTGTACATCTCCTCGGGCCTGCACCGCGGCGGCGACGCGACCTTCAACGACCCGACGTGGGTCGAGCGCGGCGAGGCGCGGTGGAACGAGGACCAGGCCTACTCCGACTCGAAGCTGCACGTGTCGACGCTGGCCAGCGCCGTGGCGCGCCTGTGGCCCGACGTCAAGAGCAACTCTGTCGACCCCGGCTGGGTGCCGACCAAGATGGGCGGGGCCAGCGCCTCGGGCAGTGCGGAAGATGGTGTTGCGACCTATGTCATGCTCGCCGAGGGCGCGGACGGTGGCGACGTGAGCGGGAAGTACTTCAAGCCGGGCAAGCAGGAGGACACGCCTCAGCCGTTTACAAAGGACGAGAAGCGGCAGGATCAGCTGCTGAGTCTCTGGGGAGAGTTGACTGGTGTCAAGTTTCCCGCTGCCTGAATGAGTACATCAACATGAAGATTCAAGGTTCACACATGAATTGCTAGAGAAGTGATACCGTTGCCTTGCTCCCTTTCAAAAGGTAGACAGTCATCCAGCATGATGTATCAATGTCTTACAGCACTACAATGGTCCTAAGCAAAGTCGTGGTCTAGCTCAGAACAATTCGCCGTCGACTGGAGTAAGTATGACTTGAGTCTCTGTCAATCTCCCGCGTTTAGTGCTCTCCAGTATTGAGAGCAAGTGGAAATATCATGTGGTCACAACTTCCAGCACAGGACCGCCTTTTAAGCTGCAGAAAGTACGAATCTGGCGTCAAGGCTTGCTAGTAGCTGTAATTATCAACCCCTCAATAGATCTGAGATTCAACCCAGTCAATAGATCTGAGATTCAGCTTGGGCGTTACAAAGTGTCGGAATCAACGCGACGCGTTCTGGGTTTTCTGTGAAACAAATGCTGATCAGCTTTTGCCCAGGGCATGCTTGCTGAGGACCCAAGGTGTTCGTTTGGCAACTCGATGGACCATTGAGACGCCCAACGGGCAGCTTTAGAGTCAGAAAATAGGTATACAGCTTCATTGACCAAGGTAATATTTCTACAATATTTGAAAGAGGGCAAACCCTTGGTAGACAGTGTCACGGATGCCCATCAGGATCTGCGACCATGACCGTGACCGCTACTCGCCAACCGGTGACGTTGCGTATCGCGGTTGCTTGCGACAGACATAGCAGCGGCAGATTGATGACCTGAAAGAAACTTCCGCATGCTGTCGTCCACAGCAGGTCTAGATCTGACCGGAACGGCAGAGACTCGGAGAAAAATCCACCTACCGGCAGGGAGTCCCCACTCTTTCCGGTGCTGGTGCCGATCTCGGCGCCGCTTGCACGGACTGAACGCCGAGAACTCCGAATACCGCATCCTCGTTTACGCCGGGGACAACCGAGAGAGACGGAACGAGGTGCAACATGATGTGATGAGTGCAAAACCATTGCGCATATCGGGCGCACCATGCGATATGAAGCATTTGTCTTGGTTTTGCATCCAGCAACAGGCAAATTCGTCACTGAACCTTTGGCGAGCAAACTGGTCCCGCTAGCCCCAGCCAGGAGGAGAACGGTTGGGGTTAGACCGAAGATAAGCTCCTTAGCGAGCGAATGGTGGCTGGGATGTCCCAAATACCGCCCACGGGGAAGACACCTAGCGCTGTATTTGTGCGAGAATTAACTGCATTCTCAGTGGCCGGTAGCTGACGCGGGTATCGGAGGTGGAGGGGGAGGGTGGCATCCTTGCATGGCTAGCCACTGCCGGCTTGGCTTTGCAACTTCGGGACGTGATGTCACGCTCACGGAGCACATAATGGCTGCAACGGCGAGTCCTACCAGCCCTCGGAGCATCGTCTTTGTCGTCCATTGTTCGTCTCATCATTGCTGACTTGTACAAGCTCGGGGTAGCCCGCGCAGATGTCCCGGTAGACTGACGTGAACAGGGAGGTCAGCGGCGGCCACATTTCGGCCAGTTCAGCATCTGAAAGCTTGCAGCCATGGTTCAGGTTTCAGTAGGAGAGGTTCTCAGAGATGTGCTCGAGAGATACCAGCCATCCAATTCGTCAGATGGGTGTGACGAGCGGCCGGCTGCACCATCTCCATTTCTTCGGCTCCCATCCCCTGTCGACGCACCAAAGCAGCACCAACAGATGGCGACACGCACCTACTGTTAGGCTGGACCGGCTGCTCGTCGGTCCAACCTACACAGCTCATGGCTCGTAATTGTTTGACTCATGGATGGCCCCGCTCGAGACTTGGTGACGGCGGGGAGCATACCGATGTTCGAACCCGGCGTGGCCGTGGGGATACAAAAAGGATTGCTTGCCCATCCGGCCTTGGGTAGCAGTGGTGAAGCCCTCCCTGCAACGACAGCACAGCTTCTCGGAATCACCAAACTGCAATGGAGGGTCCAGAGAAGGCACACATCGAGCCCGTATCCCCTCATGCCGAGCACCATGAGGACCAGACGCCGTGGCACGGCATGTCCGCCGGACGTTACCTCGCGACGCGCTTCTCGACACTGAAGCCACCGATGCTGAGCGCGCCGAACCCTCTGAAGCTCATTGTCATGATCAACCGTCGTCAATGGGCATTCTTCGCCGTTGCTTTTGCTGCCTGGGTATGTCTGGTCCAAGTCATGACGAACCGCCGCATCTCTACACAGCGCATCGGACAAAGATCATCGCCGCTGACAGCTGCCCGCAGACATGGGACGCATTCGACTTCTTCACCGTCTCGCTGACCGTCACCGAGCTCTCGGAATCATTCGACAAGTCCAAGACGGACATCACCTGGGGCATCACGCTCGTCCTCATGTTCAGGTCCGTCGGGTCCATCGCTTTTGGAATTGCCGCGGATAGATACGGCAGAAAGTGGCCCTTTATTGTGAACAACATTCTCTTCATCATCCTCGAGCTGGTAAGACTCACACACACAAAATCTCACTCTTCAGACTTGCCCCCCTATCCATCTGCCATCCCTTGATTGGTCTCAACCGGCAACTCTGTGCCGAGCCCTGCCGCAGCAGACAAGCTTTCTCCTCTTCTTGTCCTCCCGTCTTGGCTGCGCCGTCGGGGGAACCCTTGCTCTCCCCCACAATCCATCTATTCCCACCAGCCCCCCCTTCGACTTTCGACTAGTGTACAGATCGTCGTCAGTCACTACACTACTCCTAGTAGACTGTTGTCTCCTATGCTAGTGACATCAGTGGCATTAGTGACATCAACGTGAGCTCTTTGATCTGTCTAGCTGACACGTGTGGTCTTCTTTGTCCTCCAGGGAACCGGTTTCTGCAACACGTACCAGCAGTTCCTCGCATGCCGCGCTCTCTTCGGAATCGCCATGGGCGGTCTGTACGGAAATGCTGCCGCGACCGCCCTCGAAGACTTGCCCCAGGAAACCCGCGGAATGATGTCCGGAATCCTCCAGCAAGGTGTAAGTCCCGAAACGAAGCCAACAACACTCCCTCACCCCCCATCCCTGCTCGCCTCTCAACACACCATCTCCCCCAACACACACTCATCACAAGACTAACACCCTTTGCGCCGACCAGTACGCCTTCGGTTACCTCCTGGCCGCCGCCTTCGCCCGCGGGCTGGTCAACACCACCCCCCACGGCTGGCGCCCCCTCTTCTGGTTCGGCGCGGGCCCGCCGGTGCTCTTCATCGTCTTCCGCCTCATGCTGCCCGAAACCGACACCTTTCTCGAGCACAAGCGCCTCCGCGAAGCCGCCGGACTCCACGCCGCCGCCGCCGCCGCCGCATCCGAGAACGGACGCCAGCAGCCCAACGTGACGTCCACCTTTCTCAAGGAGGGCAAGGTCGCCCTGCGCCGGCACTGGCTGCTGCTGACGTACCTCGTGCTCCTCATGGCCGGCTTCAACTTCATGTCGCACGGCAGCCAGGACCTCTACCCGACCATGCTCACGAACCAGTTCGCCTTCGACGCGGACCAGGTCACCGTCACGCAGGTCGTGGCGAACCTCGGCGCCATGCTGGGCGGCACCGCGGTGGGCTACTGCAGCCAGATCTTCGGCCGGAGGTTCAGCATCCTCGTCTGCTGCGTCGTCGGCGGCGCGCTGCTGTACCCTTACACCTTCGTCACGACCGAGGCCGTCATGGCCGCGGCGTTTTTCGAGCAGTTTTGCGTGCAGGGCGCGTGGGGCGTGATTCCCATCCATCTCATGGAGCTGAGCCCGGGCGCGTTCCGGACGTTTGTCGTGGGCACGTCGTACCAGCTGGGTAACCTGGTGTCGTCTGCGAGTTCGACGATTGAGGCGCGCTTGGGGGAGAGGTTCCCGCTGCCGCCCAAGGGAGAGACGAAGCGATACGCGTACGGCAAGGTCATTTGCATCTTTATGGGGTGCGTGTTCGTCTACGTCATCTTGCTGACGTTCATCGGACCTGAGCACCTGCGGCGAAGCTTTGATGTCGCGGACGATTCGGACATGAGGGAGGTGGCTGGCGTCGAGACGGTGGAGGATGAGCTTCACGCGAGAGAGGTCAGGGGACGCCATGTTGGCGATGAAGAGACGGGACACCAGGAGAAGTCGGCGACGCACCGAGAATGATTTGGAGTGAGTGCAGAGCTGGGGACAAGACTTGCATGGCCAGAGTGATGAGTAACGATACCACGAGCTACACGAGTCGAGAGTGTTGAACTTGGCATTATCATCAGCCAGCATCCCAGATGATCAGCTATATAACTAGCACCTTCGTAAAGAATCAGGTTCTCCCAAGACAGAGCCTGTATCAGATCACCTTCCTCAGATCTCTTCTCACACGCCGGGCGTATCTCATCTATCTACCGTCTGAGAACCCTCGATAAACAGTCAAATGAATTTACTAGCTAACAGTGCGCTGTGTTGCTGTGACTGTCGAAGAGAGTTGGCAACTGTCTTACCAAAGCTGTACCCATTTGATGCTGGTTGAAGCCTTGTTTATCTATGCCTATAGGAGGATAACATACGAAGAGCAAATCACTGTCCACATGAAATCAGGCGCCGCCATACAAGCTCATCACCCTTGGACGCAACTTCGCTCTATCGCGATGGACCGTAATCAGCTCATTGCCAAGCCCTTCTGTAGGCCGAAAGCCGATGTGTGCCTGTATTCCCGGAACAGCACTCTCGGCCGATGCATGCGACCGCCCAAAGCCAAGATGCCTTTCCTCTCTGGGCCGCGTGTGCATAATGAACACGAGGTGATGAAAAGTAGGAGCATGCAGGAACATGCAGCTCGCAGCAGGTAGATATCGTATATGAGAAGATCTCACCATCTTGACTCGTCTCGGACGTCTTCAGAAGAAGGATCCTACAGAAACACAGGGCCCCTGAGAGACCATGACCGGAATGGTGAACCAAGAACTGATGCCATCTCGCGCAACAAGCGCTGGTCTCCAAGACCCCCATCAGGTATCGGACTCAATGTCCCCGTTATCGCATATCTTCAGCACGAGATTTGATATTGCGCCTTACCACGGAAAACACTCTCAATCGCCAGGGGTCGACCCTTGGCACCGTATCTTGGGTGGAATCGGTCACAGCAGGTCAGTCGATTACATTCGTTACCCCTCAATCATGGCAGTCTTGGAGGACTGCTCAGCGTTTGACAGTCTCTATAGATCGACATAGGAATGATTCCCAGGGATGGTTATGCACAGTGAATACGAAGAGAGAGGATTCAAACATGCGAACATTACCCAGTTCACGAGGGATGGGGAGAGGTTTGGTCCTTTGGCCAAGAAGAAGCACACAACTTGGGCTTCATGGCTAATGGTTCTACCGCAGGCGCGGGATCCACGCAGACCCTTGACAGCCTAGATGTCCCAAGAAGGAAGCTCATTTTTGCAGGATGGCGATATCGCCAGGAACGTCGAGGCCATCTCCCGTATCGGCAATGTAACACTGCAATGAAGTGTCACGACATCCGCCGACGGAAAAGGCACCTTGGTTCTGGCGGACAGCTCGTTGAACATATATACGGCCGCCCACGTATCACTGACTAGAGGCTGATGAAGCTGCAAGCACGCGATTCTGAAGAACGTCTTCACGATGCAGCTACTCGGCATCACCAGTCTCTTCGCGCTCCCCGTCTTGGGAAGCGCCGAGTCGCTCTTCGCCCGCCAGGCACCCGAGGGAGAGGCCAACAACTCCACCGTTCCTGTTGCCAAGAGCTTCATCATCGAGTACACCCAGGTACCCACACTCCGACTGCCCATCGTTCATTGAACGTCTTTCTCACTGGACATCAGGGATCCGCCAAAGCCCGTCGCGACGTCGCGCTCGCGTCCGACATCAAGATTGTCAAAGACTTCGAGACCGACATCTTCTCCGGCGCAAGCGTCGAAACGGACATTCACAACATCGACACGCTCCAGAACCTCCCCGGCGTTGCTCGTGTGTGGGCCAACACACGCGTCACTCTGTCACCTGTCGAGGGCCTGCAGTCGATCCAAGAAGCTGCTGCCCAGAACTACACCTCGCATAATGCGACGGGTGTGAGCAAGCTTCACGACAAGGGCATCTTTGGCCAGGGCGTCAAGGTTGGCGTTGTTGACTCTGGGACCTGGTACAACCACCCTGCTGTAGGTTCTGCCATGATACGTAACGGGTGACCTGTCCACTGATACTGGTGTAGCTCGGAGGGGGATTCGGCGACGGCTTCAAGGTTGCTGGCGGGTACGACTTTGTCGGCAATGGCAGTGAGTTGAAGTGCTTCATTCCGTAGAGATTCGACCATGGCTGACCTTGTCAAGTCTGGCCTTACGAAGACAAGTCACCAGACGATGACCCTGAAGATCAGATGGGACATGGTACGTTTTATTTCAAGGCCTGGCAACGCACATCTAACAGGAACGAGGTACTCACGTCAGTGGCATCATTGCTGGCAAGACGGACTTTTGGACCGGAGTTGCACCTGAGGCAACCCTTTACTCCTACAAAGTCTTTTCCCAGATTGTAAGTTTCACGGCACAGATATCACGTACACCTAACTGACAGTTGCAGGATGGGACCGACGACGCGACACTGATCGAAGCCTTCTTGCGGGCGTACACTGATGGTGTAAGTGAAGCATCATCCTTCTTTCTCACACGAGACCACTTCTGACAACGAACTCAGGTCGACATCATCACAGCCAGTATTGGGGGACCCAGCGGTTGGTCCACCGGAGCCTGGGCTGAAGTCGCTTCGCGTCTGGTAGACGAAGGGATCGTCGTTACCATCGCTAATGGCAACTCTGGCGCTGCCGGCCCCTTCTTTGCAAGCAGCGGTTCTTCGGGCAAAAATGTTCTGGCCGTCGCATCGGTCGAGACCGAGACCTTCCCGGCGTCTCCTTTTGAGCTCACGTCCACTTTGGATGGCAAGACGGAGACTGTCAAAGTATTCCGCCTTCTACTGTTACGATTCGTTGCGGGCAACTGACACAACACAGGCTGGCTATCTCCCTTCGACTTACTACTTCTCTTCCGACGTCACCGACTGGCCCGTTGTGCCTTTGAACTTCGATACCACCGACCCTGCTGATGCTTGCGAGCCTTACCCCGAAGGAACACAAAGACTCGAGGGCGTCATCCCTCTGGTTAGACGTGGCACCTGCACCTTTGCAACCAAGCAGGCCAACCTGGTCGCCTTGGGGGCGGAGTACATTCTGGTTTACAACAACGAAAGCCCTCTCATCACACCCGGGACAGACGACGACGTCGGTCTCATCGCCCTGATTACTGCCGGGGCGGGTGCTGCGATTATCGACATCGTCAAGGCCGGAGGCAACGTCACCGCAGACTTCTCCATCAACCCCGAGCAGATCGTCGGCTTGGACTACCCAGCAGGGGGACGTCCCAACACCTTCACTTCTTGGGGCGGAACGTACGATCTCCAGATCAAGCCTGACATTGCGGCTCCTGGCGGACAGGTGAGGATAACGACCCACATAGGAACTCGATATTGACGAAACGCAGATCTTCAGCACATATCTCGACAACACCTACGCTCTGCTCTCGGGCACTTCAATGGCCACACCTTACGTCGCCGGTGTTGCAGCTCTCTACATCAGTGCCCACGGTGGACGCTCCGTGCATGGTGAGTTGCCCCGATAGCACGAACCCACCATCCATGAATCCACGACTGACAGTCCGCACTACATGCAGGCAAGGGTTTCGCCAAAGCATTACACCAGCGCATCATTTCCAGCGGAACGTCTCTTCCCTGGTCCGATGGCACAGCAACCGACTATGGCTTCTCCGCCCCCGTCGCCCAGGTCGGCAACGGCTTGATCAACGCCTTCAAGGTTGTCAACTACACCACAGAGCTGGCCTTTGACAAGATTGCCCTCAACGACACGCACTACCACAGCCGGTACCACGATATCACCGTCGCCAACAACGGGGCCAAGGATGTCAACTACAAGTTCTCCTACGAAGCCGCCGCTGGTGTCGAGATTCTCGGCTGGTTCCCCTTCCCGGCGCCTTGGGGCGGAGAGAAGAGGGTCAAGAGCTTCTCGGAGCTGACGCCAAAGAGCCTGGCGGTTGAGGTGTCTGTTCCCCGAGACTTTACCTTGAAGCCCGGTGAGAGCAAAACAGTCAGGTAAGAAGACGATTGGTTGTAAAGATAAAAGACTACTAATGCTTCCAGCGTCAACTTCCCGAACCCAAACAACCTAGGCTGGAACTCGTCGGCGTTGCCTCTCTATAGTGGAAAGGTAATTGTATCTGGCAACAACGGGGAGCAGTTGTCTGTTCCCTACTTCGGTCAGTTGCGATCTTGTGTTCAGTGGTGACTAGCCTAACATTGTTTCAGGACTCGGAGCCAACTTGAAGACGGAAGTGAACCCCATTTACCGGCCATCGTACCCTTTCACTACTCAGCGCGACTAGTGAGACTGTCGGTTCCTGGCCAGAAAGCCATCAGCTAACGGTCTTCAGCGTCTACTCTTTCAACTTGGACCGGTTTGCCGCAGACTTCCCCATCATCTACTCAAAGCTCATCTGGGGAAGCAAGGAGGTCCGCTGGGATGTAAGGCACCTCACACTGCGGATCTACACCCAAGACTGACATCTCATAGATCTATGAGCCTGGGTGGACCGAAAGGCAGTGGGAATACCCTCCCGTCCCAGGCAAAAACGGATACATCGGTCCCGCCACCAGCCACGTTGTCGCGGGAAGCGTGTCCTACTTCGACCCCGACGTCTACGACCATGATGACACCTGGACTTACCCCCAGGTCGACCTCTACCGCAACGCCCAGACGCAGGCTTCGTATCACGAGTTCTGGTGGTTTGGGAAGCTGGGCAACGGCAGCCAGATCGAGCTCGGCAACTACACGTGAGCGACCTCGCTTGCGCACATTGCAGCGAAGAGCATGATGCTGACACCCTAATTGTAGTATGCGCTTTGCTACCTTGAAGCCCTTTGGCAACCCTCAGGCAGCTGATAACTGGGACGTTTTCAAGACGCCCCAGATCCAGGTGACTGGCAAGTACGAGAGGAGAGGCTAGACGCAGCATGTGTTGTTCCCAGGACGAGTTTCAGTTGGTGAAAGTATTGTAAGACGTGACATGACTGCTGTCCGTGTTTTCTTTTTTTCTTTTCAATAGGCCCAACCCCGCAGGCCAACGATACGTAGGCTACGAGAGGTGTCTTGGATTCGGTTGTAGTCAAAAAGCCTGGCAGTCATGTCGACCTCAACATTCATACCTCTACAGAAATACATATTATTTCAAGTTAGGAGTAGCTCCAATACAAGCCCCATCACGCAGCTTTTACCATGTAGATTCCGCCATTCTTGATCCCACAGAGACCCCATCGGTTTTATTCGGAGATGCAGGCCAATAACCATGAGCGTTAAGTCCGTCATTCCGTAGGCCGTGAAACCAAGGCTCGGGGACTAGAGGACTTAAATCCGTGTCGAACCTATCCCCAGTGGCATCGTAACCTATCCCTCCGGCTTGCACCACAAACGCGGGGATCGCTACAGGCAGGACCTGACTGAACCCTCGCGCGTCGCGTTTTAAGCTTACGCGAGTGAGGATATGACGTCGCGCAACTTCTTCATCGCTTGTATCATATACATGTGACCCTGTTCCTAGCAACAAGGGCGACCGATCCAAGTTATAGCAAAGTCTCTGCTCACATTGCTCAGCAGCTGTTTCTTTATGCTATAACTGACCCAGTTTCCCAAAGGCCACGAAAAACCGTCCAAGGGCTCTTCAACGTCGACCGCTGCTGCATAGGATATTCTCGTGATGATGGCCCCGCAATCATCTCACATCTTACTCAAGGGCGGAGTCCTTCTGGTCCACTCTGATGATGGCAAGGTGGTTCCCCAGAGATCAGATTTGTTGATCGAGGGAAACAAAGTATCTCAAATCGGCGACAACATCGACACAAGTGGTCAAGACGTCAAGCTGATCGACTGTCAAGGCAAGATCGTGTCTCCCGGCTTCATCAGCACGCATCACCACGTTTGGCAGACTGCTCTCAAAGGGCGTCATGCGAACCACACGCTGCTCGAGTACCTGCCCCCTGGTAACTTTGGAGGAGCATTCTACACGGCCGAGGACGCGTTTTGGGGTGAGCTTGGAGGTGCTCTCGAGGCCATCGACGGGGGGACCACGACCGTCGTGGACCACTCGAGTCTCAACATGGGACCAGATTTTCGTAAGTTGGCAAGGTTCAAGACGATGGGACCTCGGAGAGACTCACAATGGCAGCACCAACAATGATCCAGGCGCTTGTCGCATCTGGACTTAGAGCAGTTTACTGCTACTGCGTTCCTCGATCGGTTCCGAGTTGGAAACCTCTCACAACGCAGGACGACTACAGCTCTCCCCGCGCGCTCGAAGACTGGAAGGCTCTTGCTTCAAAAGCGCCTTTCGGAGACGGCAGAATCCAGCTGGGCTTCGTGGTAGACAACATCTACCAGTCCCCGGAACAGATGAGGAGCCTCTATGGCGAACTTCGCGCCGCCAAGGCCAAAGTCATCACCACCCACGGCGCAGGTGGCCTAGCTTTCAACAATCCACCTTCTGCGCTGCAAATCCTAAACAGCCATGGCCTCCTCGGACCAGACGTCCTCATATCGCACGCCAACTTCCCGCACGAGAACGACGCAGAGATGCTCGCGAAGCACAACGCCTGGATTTCCGCGACCCCGAATACCGAGCTCCAAATGGGCTGGCCACCATTGGGTCTCCGGCCAGAGTTTGAAGCTCGGTCAAGTCTCGGCGTCGATTGTCACAGTTTGGGAAGCGGCTTCATGCCTTTGCAGATGCGTCTCGGACTGCAATACGCCCGTCTCGAACGCCAGGAGGAGCTCCGTCGACAGGGCAAGTGGAGTCGGCATACCGGCCCATCCGCCGAGCAGGTGTTCAACCTCGCCACCATCGGAGGTGCTCGCGCCATCGGCATGGCTGGCGAAGTCGGCCAGATCAAGGTCGGGGCGTTGGCCGATCTCGTCGTGTTCGACGCCAGCACACCTGCAATGCTACCCGCGGGCGAGGAAGACCCTCTCGCAGCTGTCGTGTTCCACTCGAGCGAGAGAGATGTCGAGACTGTAATTGTCGGTGGTATTGTGAGGAAGGAGAACTTCAGGCTTCTGCCAGTGGCCGTCGAGGGTGGTGTAGAGGGAGCAAAGGACCTGGGTCTCGACGGCAAGCAGATTGGCTGGAGCGAAGTCGCCCGGAATCTGCTGGAGAGCCGCAAGAGATTGAACGCAAAGGCCGAAGGCATCGATTTCAAAGCCGCGGAGGAGAGCATCATTGACGCATTCCGCATGAGCCGGAAAGACATGCTTGAGCAGCAGTAGGGCTCATCAGGCGCGGTGATGTTTATACTTGCGAGTACCTTGGATCTCCCAATCATGTTGCCTTTGTTATCGGATTTGCACTTCCAGGTTACCTTGGTCGCTAATGCTTGGCGGATTGAGGTTCAGGGTTATTGTGGATTATGTGGTCAACTAATTGGGTCAACTCTTTGTGCGATAGTGGCTACTTCAGTCAAGTCCGAAGGGGGCTACAAGACGAAGCAACCGTTTCTGTGCCTCTAGAAAGGCAAACATAGGCACCTACGGCCTCGTGACGGAATCTGTCAGATCATCCAAGATTAGAGCTAGGTACCTGATTTCGCAAAATGTGTATTTGTATACGTTATTAGGAACCAGCAAGCATGGACACCGGTGTGCAGATAAAGCCTCATCAATTCAACAACTGGTGGCCGACACACGGGATTATGCAACTACATTATATTAGTACAAATTGTCCAGATTCGTTATCAACATCGGTGAGCAATCTGCGCTGGTAGCCATGCCCACCCAAACCTGTGACAGCATCTAATAAAAGAGCAAGTTTCGAATCGCTTGCAGCATCAGACACTCCTTCGCGTAGACAGGCATCGTCTGTTGTACCAGCTCTAACCAGTCTCGTCGAAAGCGGCCAGCTATGGTGGAATCGCAAAATTCCCAGTACTCAGGGTACCAACTAGAGTTTTCCCCGTCGATTATTTTGATGTCGAAGTCACCACAGCCGTCATCTTTGGTGCCAATCCTGCTCAACAACACGTTTTTGGGTATTATTCAATTGAAGCCGAAGCAGATCCTGAAGCAATTTGTCGGTTTTCCACTTGGTCAGGGCTTTGCCCTTCCACTTCTCCCACCCTGCCCACGTTTCTCCCTCAGAGACGAAGGCCGTTTTGAGTCCCACAAAGAGATCTAAAAGGGTTTGTCGGTCTGAAGGACTTTCAGGCCCTAGAGCGAAGAAGAATCTCTGAACCTTTCTGCCCAGAATGACACAGTTCGAAAGATCTTCACGACCCCTCTCCTGAAAGATTTCTGCTAGTCGCTTTTCATCTGGGGCCAACTCATTGGAGCCTTCATAGAACTTGCCCACCGGCCACATCATACAAGGCGAGCTGAAAGCCTCCACCTTGGAAGCAGTCCGGGTCCACTCCCAGTCTATAATTCCAACGATGTCGTAATATTCATTGACGAGAATGTGGTCGCCCTTGTCATCCGGATGCTTGAGGAAAAATCGGCTCCCTGCCGGCTCATCCCCCCAAAGATTGTTGGCAATGTCCAGACGGAAACGATGCGTCAGGTAAGTGTCTACCGAATGGTAGGCACTGATCTCGCCACTGGCTATCATCGTGAGATATGACTTGATCATGCCGACTGACCCTTCTAGCGAAGAAGTGAAAGGACCAAGCGGCCCTTCAGCACCCATCGTGTATGTGGCGTGTTGTGCGAGGCCCTGCACCGCAAACTTGGTGGGACCGGAGACCGTGAGGAGTGATCCCAAAGCTTCGAAAGGATGCCTTTCAATTTCAAGAAACACATCCACCAGCTGTTGCATGACTTTCTCCCTCTGTGCCGGATTCGCCGCTTGCCAGGCCAAGGGCGTTCCATCAAGCTTCTCCATTAGGATGTAGCTGACTCCAATCTGGTTTTCCGGATCCGACTCGCAAGCCCAGTCGAAGATTCTGGGGACGGGGATGCTGGTGCGGTCATGGAGATAGGTTAGAGTGCCCGCTTCGGAGCGAAGAATGAAATCCCGGACTTCTTCCGGTGGTGACGTGGTCCTGGTGAGACGAAGACGTGCCAGCCAACTCACTCCATCTTCAAAGATGACCTCGGCGTGGCAGTTTTGGTGCCCCATCATAGAAGACAGGTGTTTCCGGGACAGTTCAACGGTACATCGAATGCCGTCTCTTAGTTCTGATGCCCTCGAGCATAACTTTGAATTGTCTATTCGGTGACATAGCTCGTCTATGTGACGGGCCTCAGTGGCCGCGTATTGGGCAGAGAAGGATGACCAGTTTTTCTAAACGTGATCGGCGTAAGCTGTATGTCCAGCCATATTAGAATGGGGATTGCAGACCTCTGGATTCGGGCAGTCGTGGAACGGGTTTGAAAGATGTTTGCTGCAAAGGTGTTTATCGCAGCACAGACAGTATCCTTCTCTTTGAACAGCCGGGTATGAACACTTTTCAAAATCACACAACCACAGAGGCATCGCGAGAGGTATGCGTCAAGGAAAGCTTGGTCTGTTCAGAATGCTGAGGGAGCCGGGGAAAATGGTGATCAAGGGAGAAATTGATGGGTAGTAATATCAAGCATAAACCCCTAGAGCTTAGCCACCGGCCTTCTGCTTGTTAACCCTCACGTGTTGAGACTTGCATCTGCCCCGCTCGCATCTAGCCAGTAACAACTCTGTTATAAGCGCCTAAGATCCTTTCAGCTGCTCGATGGTTTCTCATTATTGTGCCTGTAGTAGCGAGGCCGACAGCTAGCTTTGCACGATCCTGTTGTAGCGCTATAATCATATCTTTCGAAAGATGATGGGGTCTGTACGCCGTCATGAGTTGGAGACTTCCTATGATGGCTGCGGTCGTTGCGTCTCTTTTTGTTGGCGCATTCATGATATG
Source organism: Colletotrichum spinosum (assembly GCA_004366825.1). Taxonomy (NCBI): domain Eukaryota; kingdom Fungi; phylum Ascomycota; class Sordariomycetes; order Glomerellales; family Glomerellaceae; genus Colletotrichum; species Colletotrichum spinosum. Next base: position 289,146 of record QAPG01000024.1, on the reverse strand, counting down.
GTGGCTCACCCACGACCCCCAAGACCTACAGAACGCCACAGTGCCATGGACTATTCGTCTGGCTATGTAGTTAAGGCCTGACGGGCTGCCTTCCGCTTTTCTCGTTAGACACATACCTCGAAGATCAGCGGCTTTCGTCTCCCCGTGAAACTCATCTTCTACCTCCCATGTTTGTTCCAAAAACGGACGGTGTCCCGGATCGCAGTCTGCGAGTTGGGGATTTAGGTCAGTTCAATCAAACGGATTACTCAAATGTCTTCATGACGCACTGCAGTTGAAAGCACAGCTTGATCAATTTTCGAACACATAAACAACGCAATAACAGTGTGGTACTATATACACCAAGAAATCGCTCAGAACCCAGACCATGTTCCCCTTCTTTTGGAGGAACCGATCTGTTGAATGCACCTTGACATAAATGCCCCCGACCCATCAAACGTCATCGAAAAGACTCTAAACGAGGAGTCCGCCAACAACACCAGCAACAGCCATACCGAAGCTCAACAGACCCCACCTCACATCACCCCTCGTCTCGATACCTGCGCTGGGCGCCGTCGACGACGAAGCAGACGGCGAAGCCGTACCCGAAGCAGAGCTGGGGCTTCCGGTAGCAGCGGCTCCGAGAGTGCCGCCGCCGGTAGCGGAGGGGGCAACGTTGTTCTCAGCCTTGGCCGCGGCGTCGGCGTATTGCTGGATGGTCCGCTGTCCACTTGAACTATCACATTCATTAGTACCTAATGCCAATATTTCCTCAATTCCGGAGAGACTTACGGAGCGTTGATGACACCAACCATACCACCCTGGCAGTGCTGCGCCGTGGCACAGTAGAACCACTTGGGACTCTCGTCCGTGACCTCGACCGTAAACACCTCGGCGCCAACGCCGCTGCTCACCGCCACGGGACCGCTGAAGAATCCAGTGGTGGTGCCGTTGGCGAGCGGTTCGCAGGGCTTGTCAAAGGCAGACTGCGCGACGGAGTGGGCGCGCGGGTAGAAGTGGAACTCGACGACGTCGCCGACGGCGGCCTTGATGTCGTTGGGGGAGAATGTCAGGCCGCCATCGCCGACCTTGACGACGTGAACGCCGGGAATGGACGAAGAGGAAGAAGACGAGGCGGCGGCGGCGGCGGCGGCGGCGGAGGGGGTTGTGGAAGAGTCGGAGCCGCCGTAGTTGTACTGGGCCATGACGGCGGGGATGAGGGCGAGGAGTGTTTGGGCGTGCATCTTGACTGTGTATGTGTGTGTATGCTTTTGAGAGACAGAGAAGGATGGGTGGGAGGTGTTGCTTGCTTTAATGGATAGATCGTAAGATAATGTGTACTTGTTGTGTTGACGAAGGATAGAAACATGGGAAACAGGATGACGCTGATCTTCTTATACAGCTTCTTCGCCAACACCAAGCCTCGAGAAACGGCAAGACATCTATCAAACAAACCTCTTACGTCTGAGCAAGCCACCCTTGACAGCTTAGTTTCCTCCAGGCATCCCATGGGGTCCCATCATGGAACAAGGATGCCGCGACGGCGGCCTCACACACTGACTACCTTCGCGGGCGTGACGCTCGGAAGGGATATCGTCCTTCTTCGGTTGTCCTCACAGTCCCCATAGGGCAAGAAGGGCAAATCCAATCACCAGAAACAACACTGGCTCCGCCCCGCGGATGTCAACATTTCCATCCATGGACTAGGGCATCTGACGTCCGAGGTTGCAGCCACACCTCGAGAGCCAAGCTTTTCCTATGGACGTAACTAGATTGCTTCGTCTATAATGCTGGGACGAGCTAAAATAGCCCCCTGTCAGCTGTAGTTGCAGAGCGCCCAAGCTCACACGTGCCGCTCTCCGACATCGTCGCCCCTGAAAAAAGCAGCCCAAGGAGAAGTGTCTGAGACCGGCGCCATGTTACCCCAGAGTCCAGCTGGAGGACTGGAACGAATGGTGCCGTCTTCCCGCGCCAGCGTCCGGAAGTCGTTTCGACAATCCTGCCGGTTAAGCGCCAGGGGTTACCTCTGCTTGCTTTAGCAATAAAAACGTAGACTTGCGAGGTGTTGATGTCTGAAATGGCATAAGCAGCCACACCCCTTTATTGGACACCTCCCATTCCGCCGGGCCTGAGCAGAAACAGAAGCAAAACCAGCAAAGGGTTCATCCGGAACCACATCAGGGACAACCAGTCTTGCCAGCGGTTGGCGTTTCTCGCTACGGGGTGCCGAGTGATCCTGGAGACCTGAAGAGACCTGGCTGGATCCGAAAGAACCAATCACGACGGTCAAGAGCTGTCGTCAGGGGTACCAATTCGACTGGGGCATTGATGAATGCCACAAAACTCTAAAACGTCTCAAAATGCCAGTCTGGACCACGAGATTCGACCTCTTGACAGGGATCGCGTGTGGTCGCGTAATACCTCTACCGCATTTCTCCCAAGGCGGCAACTCTTCTCACCGTCCTCACCTGGACGTTTCCACGCGTCCAATTCCAGCTTGGGAGGTCAGAAGAAGGCCAGTAAGAATAGGGTTCCCCAGAGTACTCTCGACATGGGTCTCAAATATGTTCAAGATGGAGAATGACTCCGCCTCGCCGCATCACAGCCCCCCTCGCGTAGGACTGGAGCCGGCATCCGGGCCAACTCAATGTCTCTGTAACTAGCAGATTGCTAGGTGCTCATTTCAGCCATAGGATCGGCCGAACCATCAGGCCGGAGCCGCTTGCGCAAGGCGGACTTTGAGTTCCAGTACCATCCCCGCCATCGTATAGCTTTTGTCATGGCAATCCTCGCAGACGTACGGATACACCATATTGATATTGGTAATAGTTGCTATGCCGCGCGCTCCATTCTGACAAACAATGACTGATGTCCAACGCCAATGACCATGACTCGCCACCGCCTAACCCAAACGAAACAAAACAGCGTAAAGACAGCTTGATGGGATGCCAAAACATTCGTAGACCAACCGAATATCGGACAAAAGCGATCGATGGCCTCGAAAAAGTCGGTCACGATCTCTTCATTCCTCGTCGCTCGAGCTCGAGGTTCCAGCCGATTTCCCTTCGCCAGCAGTCTTCTTGCTCTTCTTGTTCTTCTTCCCCTTCTTCTTCTTGCCCGCTGCCTCAGACGGCCCTTCAATGTCGATGAGGTTGACCGCCTGGTCCTTGCCCGAGACAGCCTTCGAGATATCCACCAGCATCTTCTTTAGTTCCTCGACCTCGCTGCGCAGCTTTTGCACTTCTGAAATGGTCGGGTCGTGTTCCAAGTCCGTCTTGGCGCTCATACACAGCTTGTTCCAGCCGTCCGCCTCAAAGTCTACGTGATCCAGCATTTGCTCCCATTCCTCGACCGTGTCATCGTCCTCCTCGCCTCGAGCCCGGTTGCTTCTAATATCGGCCGCAGAGCGGGTTTCATACCACGCCGCGACCACCAAGACAGGGGAATAGATTATACCCATAATGATGTCGCTCATACGCTCGAACTTGGACTTTTCCATCCACCAGAACAGGCTGATAACGACAATCTCGAGGAGGTTGAACGGCGGGATGTAGACATTCTCGTCCGGCGCTCGTACGAACTGCATCGTCTTCTGGGCGAACAGGGCGAGGTACTCATCATTGGCGTTGTCGTAGATGTCCTCGTAGGCCGAGTTGTACAAAGCGATGAGGATGTTGAGCAGAACGACCTAAAATCATTTAGCAAATGACGGCAGCGAGGGAAGAGTGGTACCCACCATGACGATGAAAGTAAAGCAGTAATAGAGGATGATACCAAATGGCGGCGAAAACTGGTCAAACCCATCAAAGTCGGGGCTCTGCATGACTGCGTTGGCCATGGCCTGCAGGATAAAGGTGATGTCGTCGGCAACCCAGTCGTCGGCGAAGTCGAGACCGATGAAGGCTTGGAGGAAACCAATAACCAAGACAGCCAGCAGAGCGAAGAAGATGATGGACTCCTTCATCATGACCTTGAGCACAACAAGCATGGCGCCGAAGAAGCGGAAGCTGTCGAGGTACAGCAAAAGACGCGACCAGATCATAGGAGCGCTAAACGCCAGGAAATTATAGCTCAGCTTGTTGTAGAACTCCCGAGTCGCGTCGCCTTCGTGATGGGTCAAGCCAACGATGCGGAGCACAAGAGAAACGGCGATGAAGGTGTACAGCGTGCCATTGAAGGCGTTCCAGAAGCCCAAGATGTGGTAACCGGCTTTCCAAAACTTGGTGATTTCCTCGCAGATAAAGCCGAGCGTGAAGATGTAGAGCAGCACCTCTGCGCCGTCCAAGACGCCGGACGGGTTGACCGAATTGATGACTGCGGTGTAAAGGCCAATGTATACGAAAGAGATCAAGACCTGGGTGGCATTCTGATACATGGGGGCGCGGATACGGTCAGGGTCCATGTGCGCAATGAAGCTGGTGTTGTCCCGGTCCTTGTAGTCGACGAAGACGGCTGGATCGTTCTCATCTTGAACGAGCCAGCCCTTCCAAAGGTATGATATGCACTTCTGGTAGCCCGAAGAGCCAATGACCTTGACGGCGTGGAGATCGACTGCCTTTTCGATGACGTTGGCAGGAGGCGTGGGCTCGTCGTCGACGACGATGGAGTAACGGCGCAGGAGGACGGAGTGCATGAGGTAGTTGAGGTCGTCTTCGGTCTCGATACTAGGCAGGTGGTATTGTCAGCCAGCGTCGTTGCAAAGGGACGGTAGAAGGGCGTACATCTGCTTGGCAATGACCTCGCAAGCGACGGCTCTGACCCTGTGCAGGTCGGCATCCCAGAGCTCGACGAGAGCCTGGTGCTTGAACCATCTCTTACAAACGATCAAGCAGAAGACAACGCAAGAGCCGTAGTGGGAGCCGCCAGCTTCCTTTGCAGCTTTGATGACCTTTGTGGTGATGATCTTGCTGTGGGCCTTTGTGACGTCCTCCTCGTCCAGTTCGCATGGTACGGCCAGCTCGATCAGGTGGCGCAGCTTCAGGGCAATTTTTGTGACTTCGGGAGCGGGAATCGCGGACTCGATGTTTTCGTTGCGGTACTGGGGTAGGACTAGATAGGGTGACACCCCTGTGTAAGCCTCGAAAACGAATACAGACACAGCTCGCAGCGCGAAGTATGGTTGATACTAGCACGGGGTTACGTACGTCGTCTGCGGTCGTCGCGGATCCAGTCGGCGTGAAAGTCGTGATGATGTCTCCTAGGGTGTCTATCCCAGCCCAGGAGGCGGGACAACCAGTTCGACCCTGCCATTGGGACTGTCGCTGTCCTCCCTCGAACCCCTTGGATAGTTTCTTCGTCTCTGCGACGTTGTTGGCGCTATTCAGCGTCAATTTTGCGTCTGAGAGGGGCTCGGGCTGATCGGTCGTCGACGATGGAAACCCAGACTTTGCTGTCGATGTCGGAGAACGAAGCAAAGAAATCAAGCAGGAAAATAGCAGAAACGACGGCTATTTACTTGGGTAGGACGCGACGAGGTGTGGTGGCTGTCGTCGCATTGTTCCTTGTTTTCGTCTTGTGCTCCTGGCCTGCTCCTGCCATCTGGTTCAGGCGGCAGGAGCTTGAGCTCCTGAAGGTGCCAGTGACGTCGACCTACAGCGTGCGTAGCTTGGGACAAGTCGTTGGCTATCGTGAAACGCAGCAGAATCAGCTGGGCAATCGGATAATCAGTGACATCAAATGCCGGTTGGCGCTAGGGGGCTTCGGGACGACCCCACAGCGCCTTTTTGCCAAAACTTGGCTGCCAACGCTTTTCATGTCCCATACTCGCACGACGTCTGCTGGGTCTTTTTCTTTGGAATCCCTATCATGACACTTCTTATTGCCCAATGATGAAGTATCGTCTGGTCAGCCTTATTCGCGCCTGGAGAAATCCCAATTGGCTACTTGATGATCGCTCGAGCGCTCTCTAGCGCCGAGTTCTACTGTACCACACCGAGCGCTCTATGTGTTCCCTCGCCTTCGAACAGTTTACATACATGGCTGGTCCCATCACCCCAAAAGACCTAAACCCCAGGTCAAGCTAGCCTGTATTCTCCAGGCATACCCGCTCTATATTTCTATATGCTGGTCTGTCCTCTTCCTCTCGCGACGAATCTCGTCTGTCTAGCTAGAAGCCTCTTTGTACGCCCCCAATACCATGCTCGCCAGTTGCTGAATTGTCTCAGGCGATGTCGGCAAGTGATGACCACCAGGAAACCTCACAACCTTCCTCGTGCTCTCCGCTGAACACAGTTCCAGAAGCTCCTCGCTACTCGGCTTGTACACGTCCTCCAGACCGATGACGTGGATGGTGGGCGCAGTAATCTTCTGGCCCTCATGAGGGACAAACGGTGGGAATGTGCCGCAGATGAACAGCGCGAACGGGTTGACTTCAAGAAAAGGTTCGCGCTGGTGCTCGAGAAGCAAGCTCGCTGCCGCCCGTCCGCCCTGTGAGAACCCGACGAGACCGACGAAAGGACCATTCTTCTTGGTGAATGTCTTGAGAAGCTGGACGGCCCGGTCCTTTTGCGTCTGAAACTGCGCCGCCGGAGTGGCTGGGTCATCGCTGACCCACCGCCGGTATGGTCCGCAACCCTCGAAGACGGGTAGGACGCCTGGACCCGGTGCCGTTTCGATCGGGGCGTCCATGAAGACGAACTCGAAACGAGTGTCGAGGACTCTCTGTAGCCTTACGAGCTGGATCTGGAAGATGCGTGCCGAGGCGCCGCCGCCGTGGAGGCAGAGCAGCCGGGGGCGTGGGGTAGTCATGACTGACGGTTTTGGTTGATGAGAGGTGAACGGGCCGGAGTGACTTCCGGTTAAGTCGACGAATGAGCGAAAAGTGGCAGGTGAGTTGAGTGAGTGAGGCCAAGCTACCGAACTCGATGAAGTTGAGTAGCGAAGAAAAAGATCGGCGGTGAAGTCCAATCTGCTTCAATTTCCGCAACGTGTGCAACTCAATTGGATCTCGGCCTCAGATGGGATGAAGTGGGGGGCACCTTCCGTGCGATTCGTGATTTCGCCTCACCCTTTCGCTTCTCTACCGCCGATGCTCAACCCCGTTTACGTAAGCGAGCTCACCTCAACCCAACTGCCAGGAACGACTGACTCGTTTTCCGGGAATAGAAGCCATTCCGAAATTCGTGTTTTCCCTTTCCCCTTTGTCAGCCACGTCGTGAAGCGATCTTCTTTAGTATCGACTACAATTAAATCTCTTTTGAGCGGTGTTGCCAACTCGATGAGTATCGTGTGTTCGGTCTTTACGGACTCAATATGCCAAAGGCCCCAAGCAATGCCGGGTAAAGGAACAGGAGTCCTCGCCCTGACTATAAATGATTTCCCAAACTCTGAAACGACTGTTCCCTCGAAATTATACACAGTTTGTCTCATTTTCTTTTCCCTCTGATCTTAGAGAAGAATGACGAAGCCCTCTTCGGGCCCGTTTGTGAGCGCAATGGAAGAGGCGGGTCTGTAACGGAACCTGATGAATCAGGCCCGTCTGCCCATTGAGTCATGCTGCCCAGGATGAGTTGTCTCAAGCTACCCGAGTTCCAACGTTTGGCGTCGACGATATCCTCCCTGAATGCAAGTCAGCGTACGATCCGACGATGAAAGTTGCGCGATGGAGCTCACTCCGTGTCAAGGTGATCGTCCAAGCCTTCCAACCGCTTCAATGCCCTCTCGTCGTCCCCAAATGATATGAACTGGATGCTGAACCAGCGGCTCTCGGCTTTTTTGAGATTCTTCTTCAACTTCTTGACAAAGTCCTTGATGACGTTCTCGACGTCATTGGTCTTGTCGGATCCACCCCACAAGCCATCTGTCAAAACGATGAGTGTCTGCTTTTTGCCATAGTTCGTGTAGCCATCGAACAGTTTTGCAAGTGTTGTTGCCATATCGGTGTTGTTGCCAGGATCGATATCTGCAAGCGTGTCTTCGAGCGACTTTTCGAATTTATGAGGTATCTTCCATGCTTTTGCGCCGTTGATGTTGTGTGCGTTGCCCAGGGTGTACACCAGGTCTAGCCCGTCTTCATCAAGAGGTCCGATTTTCATGGCTAACGCTAACAGAGTAATTTTGACATTGTACCAGTGTGTCTTCATGGTAGCGGCGTTGTCGACAACAAATATCTTAGAAGCGGTTAGCGACTGCCGTACAGTAGCCATTAAGAGAACCCAAAATAGAGTAACCACTCACGATGTCTCTGTGAGAGATGAACTGGGCAAGAAAGGGATCGCGGGGAACTTTCCCCGTCAATGCCGTCCAAGGGCCCCTATTTTCAGCCCACAATCTTTTAAGGTGTCGGTACTGTTCAACGACCGCAATGTCTGATTGCTGGCTAGGGGATAACGAGGGGTGAGTTGATCCGTCGCCTATCTCGGCCTGGCGTCCTGGTATCGGAGACACCGGGCTAACTTGGTTATCCTCAACTTGAGAACTGTCGGAAGGTCCTGATCCGTGCATCGTCTCGTCAAAAGCATCTTCATCAAGCCTGGGAGTGTCGGACGGCGCAGCGGCATTCTGTTGCTTCGGTATTCGGAGAGGTCTTGGTATCATCAGCGCCTTATCGTCGGTACGACGCTCAGGCAAGCTATTGGACTGGTCATAAACCTCTTGTGTGCCCTGATAATGCTCGGGCGTCCAATGATGCTCGAGATTCCTCCTTTGCGGAGGCAACATGGCAGACGCTCGAGCTGGCTCGTTGAAGGTAGGAATTTTATGGCTTTGTTTGTGTGAATGAGAGGTCTCGAAGGGTGATGGCGTTGAAGCACTTCCTGGAGTGATATGATCCTTTCGATCCCGGTTCTGGTGAGCTCGTGGATACTCCATGACTTTCGGGGACGTAGCCTTCGGTGATGCCATTGATTCGCCACCCGCAAGCTCGTGGATGACGTCTGGAATCCGAAAGTTTGATCCAATGACCTCTTCACGATTTGCAGTTTTCCCTTGTACGACCTTGTCTATTCTTTCCGACTTTCCAACTCTGTTGCTTCGTGGCGCCTGAAGGAGCAGCGGCATCTTGGCACCTGGGCTGTCATGAGCCACAGTTTCGGAAATGGCCTTGGTAGGCTCGCTATCCGTTGTTGAGCGCGATTGGACTGCTTCTATAGTCGGTGCAAGCTTGTCTAGCTCTAAAAGTGCCGTCAGTGTCTCGGGTGACGGTTGCTTCAGATATCCAGAGTCTAGTGCGGATGTATATGCCTCCTTAGCCTCTGTGACAATCCGGCTCAGTCTTTGGCATAGTTCCGATGACTCTAGTCTTTTTGAAGGGTCTTGGACGAGCATGCCTTCTTCGACCAAGTCGAGCACGCGGTGAGAAATAGTGTCGGCTCTTCTCATGGAGTTTCGAAGATAGTCATGCCACTCTGTAACCGCGGGTAGCACCTCCGTGCCATCGTGAAAGGCGTCCCTGTTGTTCGGAAGACTGATACCCGTGTTGTCCTTCTTCTTTGACAGAAGCTCGCAAATTGCCATCTTCCGTCTCTTGCCATAGTCCTGGTAGGCTCGAGACCCCAAGATGACCCAAGTCGCCACTGCGGAGAAGACACAGCCCAAAGACCATGTGTCAATAGTTGTCGAGTACGACAGAGTGGAATTATGTGGCTGAGACTGATCACGCTCCGGTGCGCCTGTACCCGTCTCAGTCTGTGTGCATTCGAGCATGGAAACTTGACTCACCATAGGTCCTCGTCCCACCAAGCAGTGTTGTGGTTGGTGTCTTGCCAATCTCACGCTTCTCAAACTTGGTGAATCCGAAATCTGCAAGCTTGAATTGTCCCCGTACTCGCAAGATATTGTCAGGCTTGACATCGCCATGCCAACTGTGATATCTTTGTCAGACATAACGATCGCGAACTTTGTGTTGGATTACTTACCCTATGTATTCCTCGCTCTTCTTCTCCCATTCGTGTTGCAGCTGGTGGATGCTGGCCAGCGTTTTGGCCACTCCAAACATGCTCTCCCAGAAGGAAATGATCTCTTGATTCAGCACTGGAGGGTAGATTCCTGCGAGAAACTCGTCCAAGTCCAGGTCACCATACTCAAGCATGATGTGATAAGTGTCGCTTCCAGATGAGTCATGGCGAGTCCACTCTCCCAGATATTTCACCACCCCCAATGGTTTCGACTTTGAGCTTCGGCTGCCGTTGAAGCCTCTGAATGCCTCGCTTTCCATCCTGTAGACATCGTCATAGTGTTCGAAGTAAGACTTGACCGCGAACTCGTAACACTAGTTTGCTGTCAGCAAAGCAAGTTGGCGCTGTCTGAACGTTGAAAAGATGGCATACCATTCCCAACTGAGGATCATCTATCTTCGACAGGGAGAGTGCCAACATCAGTTCTGTAGAATCAACGAGATCCGCTTGCACTTTGATATGGCGGACAGCTGCCGTGCCTCCCTCGTTGATATGTTTAGAGTAGAAAAAAGGAAGAATGCTCTTTTCTTCCACCCTGACCTTTTCCATGGAGAGGACGTTCAATGCAGGGTAAAATGCCCATCTTTCCTGATCAAACCGATCAATGACGTCTCCAAACCTGTGGTATCCGTGCTTTTGGATCAACCGACACTCATTTTGCGTCAGGGAATTGACGATTTTCCTGTACTCGTTGGACAAGTTGGATATTCCAAGAAAGCTGTCGTCGTCTATGTAGACACGGAAAACGTGTACCATGTGCCCACATCCGATAGCGGACAACAGAGCAAAAAGAAGGGGACTTTTCTCAGCATATGAGTTTGGGGGGAATCTGTTGGTCACGGCCAGTTCTTCGGAGTAGATGGCCTCAAATAGGCGAATGCCGTTGCTCGAGGTCGAGCCATCAGGAGTCCGGTGCATCCATTCGACAATACGCGACGGCACGAAGAACGTCTTTCCCTCGTAATTCAGTCGACGCACCTTTGGGTCCTGGAGTAGTTGATCAAACTCTTGGCGGATGGGACTGCTAGATGACATTGTGGTTCCAAGAAAGGTGGACTTTTGCCTTTGGCAAACATAAGAAGCGGCCGCAATGGATCGGTTGAAGTGATGAACGCGGAAGAAGACCAGTTGACTGATGACAAGTTATAGGAAGTGACCTTGAAGTAGTTTCTTTTCTAAGGAGCGAACTAGGGTCAGCGAACGAGGAACTGAGACCGGCCTTGGAGGCTCAGTGTGACCCGGCCATAGCGCAAGAGTGCTCCCCTCCGAAGGCAGTGCAGATACAAAAGAACAGCCTGCTTGGCCCACCAAGGCACCTTTTTACAAATGCGACCCATTTTGACCGGATGGTTAGGGGAGTAAGCTGGCGAACCATTCCTCAGAGCCTGACCATGGCACGGCTACGAGAGGAACCATGAGCTCCGCTTCCTCATGTGGTGCAACCCGAGACACGGCCTCCAGGATGTACTGGGCTGCTTATGTTGCATATGGGAATGTCGATCGTTCCGTGTACTCGCAATGTACTGTCACCGGTAGTCTGGTCACTCATGTATATACTACTTGTTTTACTTGTGGTTGAGAACATTGCAATTAACGAGAAGGCTTTCTGCTTCCATGTTTTTTCATCTCTAAAGTGCCCAGCCTCCTGCTCCTGTACTCACCGTAGCTGACGCATGAAAGATGACGCTATGCGCCTCGAAGCTCTTGCCTCCTGGGCTCCTCCGAAGGGGGAATTGCTACGACAGACCTGACTGTGTTCTCTTTCCTCCATCGGTCATCATATCTGTCGAGCAATACGCGGATGATTTGGTAAATGGGAGAAGAGGGATCGCAGACGCCGGCTTGCCCCTTTGTCTCAACCACCTGTTCCGGATACCCAGGGTGCTCCACACCGACAGATATTCCATCCCATCATCGTCTCCCGCATTGAGTGTCCGGTCTCTAGCAGCTTCTCTAGAAAATAGGCCATGCTGAGCCTTGTTCTCGACCCACCATTTCCCGGCATAAGCCAATCCCAGTGTAATGGCCGTAAGTGGTAGTGTGACTTGTAACCACCTCTCCATAGCGACCATCGAGAAATTTCCGTTTGGTGATTCGGAGTCTTGATATTTGATGATATCAGTACTGAAGAATGTCTGTGGTGTGGTCAGTATTACTGTAAGTTTTCTGGGAAAAGAGCACCAACCGACACGAAAGTGGCAGGCAGGTATATCAATGTCACAAAGGTGACAATTCGAACCAGCATTGCCTCTCTTTCCATGTTCTGGTTCAGTCTCTCCAGTCGGTGATGCTTGACCAGCTCTCCTCTATCAGTAGTGAGCTTCTCCAAAGCCCTCGTTCTGTTGATCTGCAGCTTGAAGTCATCGATCATGCGGCTGAGCTTGTTGGCAAACTCGTCAATATCGTCGGCACATGACAAACGCAAGTCAAAATATTTGTGGCTCTCAAGTGCAATGTAGAATCGCATCAGAGACGTCATGACCTCAACATTTGATTCCAAAGTTGTGATCACTTCGCAAATCTTTTCTTGCCATTTCAACAGACTCTGGATGTCGGCGGCCGTGTAGAGGCGATGATGATACCCTTTGTTTGTGGGCCCTAAAACAGCCATTCTCGTCTGTAAAAGTCAGAAATCTTGTGAACCGAAGCTGGAGATTGTCTACTTGCCTTGCTCTCGACAACCTCCTCGAGCCATCTGATATATCCTCTCCAATCTTCCGTCGACCAATGGCAAAATAGGAGATGGGCGGACAAGCTAGACCTGAAACACTCTTCCGGATCCCCGAATGATTTGTCTTCAGGTCTGGCATCCTTACCCGTCAGTTCTTTGAATCGCTTTTGTAGATCCGTGCCACCTTTGGTCACGATCCACAATGAGTTGCCCCCAATAACGTCAAGTCTGTGATAAAAAGCTGCTTGTCGAATGGAGTGCTCGTTATTGGCCTCGTCTTCTGGGTCCACAGATATCTCTGTGACACCTTTAAGGTTGTAACAGAGTTCGTATTGCCTCCCAGACCTACCCAGACTTTTGATACCATGGTGTGCAAACGCTGGCTTCAGCCAAGTTTGTTCCCTAAAACTACTAAAGCTCAGGTCCCTGGGGTCGCTTTGCAACCCAAAGGCAAGCAGGAAATCCAAGTAATCTGGCATCACTTGGTGGAAGGTTAAGATCTCGGTGAGCATTGATCTGGTGATGTTCAGACGAGCGCGTGAATGATGACCGTAGATGTAGCTGTAGGGTGATCAGTTCGTGACATCTTCATTCGAGAGGGAATCCTCGCTCTTTTGGAGACAAAAAATTTTCAAAAAAAGAACTAGCACAAACACCAGGCAGCTTTGAGTATCCTGAGCTTACATGAAACGGCATTTTGGGTCTTTGCTTGTAACACCGTAGGTGACTTCTCCACCCGATGCCTCGGTACGATGAATTTCGAGCCATTTCACGAGGCCATCTGGAGAGTGGATGTTTCTTTTGGACAACTCTGTGTGAATAGTCAGCCCAGAATCTCTCTCGCTCCGAAAAGTCATCGATTCGTTGCGTACCTTTCCCTGTGCCGTCGTCGACACTCAGATCTCTGAATCCGACATCCACCCTGTTTATATCGCTTTCACAAAGATCGTCTGCTGCATCGTCCAAACGTCTCGCGAATTCCGCCAAAGCGCTCGGATATGTACTGAACCCTCGCCGGACATAATTGCGTGGGAAGTCCCCGCTGATATCGTAGGCCCGTTGGAATGCGAGTGGTAACTCATGAATCTGCGCCATCGTTGCCGCGCTCTGCTCGCTGATGAATCGAGAGAGATCCCAAGACTCGGCCTAGCGAGCAAGCCATCACGGGAGTTCTATCAGGAGTTTTATCAAGAGTTTACATGAACTTGGTCAGCACATGTTTAGCAAGGCGAACTTTGTGGTACACCGACGCCCCGGGCCACACGTAGCTACTCACCGGAATCGAGCGACCACTAAGCCACAAGTTGTACCCGATACACGAGAGGATGCTATGGGTAGTCCCGTGGCACATAGTTCACACATGCCAGTGGTGGCTGTATCATCCCTGCGGCGTCAGCAGGCTGTCTTTGAAAATGCACTTTCAAGAAAAGAGAACTGCAATGGAATCGGGCATACTGCATGGCGCATGCACAGGTCATTCCACTTCTCGACTTGGCAGGTTTCTTGTGCGACTACGCTCTTGACTTGTATTCGCCCATTTACGCAGCGCCACTCGTCAGGCGCATCTCTGGCGCACTACTTGGAATTCCAAATGCCGTATCGATGATGAGATCGGTCATGTCAGCACGATAGGGCGGCTAGCATTCCAAAACGCGCCAGCTTTTTCCACTAATGATATCTAGGTTTCTTCGTCGGAGACCGAAGCCTGACGGGTGTAACTCATTCCCCGGTCCCTCAGAGCTGCGATCTTCTTGTGATCCTCCTTGAACACAGTGAGCGTTGGTTTCGGAAGACTTTTGCGAGGCTCAGCTCGCACCTGGGGTATGACTTACTTTAGTGAGGTAGCTTGGGACTTCGAAAGTAAACTTATCCTTTTCCTACAATTCTCAGCCCGGTCAATGTAACATGGATGGAGCTTGGTTCATCTTACAGCGCGAAGATCATCAGGGAACTGCTGATTAGGCCATTTCTCCGTCAAAAAGCCCCTCAGAACTTTCCAAGTCAAGTAGTACGATGTAACAGAATCATAACGAGGGCCGGTAGGCGCAGCCTTTCGGGTCTGATCAGTGACTTCAGTATGGCTTCGTCTTGGCGGTGAAAAGATCGATCGGTGAGACGTGCGTGTTGACCTGGCGGACTGGTTTGTTGACCGCCGCGATATCTCGGCTGGATGGCTGCGCTCGTTCTTGTCAGGCATTATCGTGTCTTTGAAGCCCCGCTCAGCCTGCTGTACGTTTTCCCCAAGAAAGATATCAGACCGCGTGGAGGAGCTGGCAAGGTTGACAGTGAGGCAGTGCCAGGGCGAGGTGCTTTATGGAATTCATTACACTGTCAGCTGAGCGTTACACAACGAGACCCCCATCCGAACACTTGCAGCCTGGGGCGCCATGGTCGCCTTGCGATTGCGTTGTGCCACACACTATTCTACAAAAGCCCAGCTAAAGCCGGCATCGCAGCCTGCATGGCTGGGTGGGCGTCATGTGTTAGCAACTTGCAGTGCTTTTTCCAGCAATACAAGGCTTCAGCGGGAGGTAGCTTCAAGCGGATGTTCTACAGCCCTCGACGACACGTTCAGTATGCAGTCAAAAAGCCAGCACAACCGAAAACTCAGCAAAACATTGAGCCCTTTTCTAGACCGGGAAAGCAATCATGGTGAAGTATCGTCCTCACGCCGATAGAAACATCCTCAAGTCGAGTAGATGTAACGACGTCTTGTCCAGTCAAGCAAGTAGTGACCTCACAGTCTAGAGATTATAAGGCCTCGGCAGCAGACTCGACACTCTGCCTGCTGATGAACGGAGCCCTCTCCAGCGCATCCGCTTGAATCTCCCAGACCCCACGTCCCAGTCTCACGAGCTCATCGCCAAAGTCTGCCAAAACCTCATGAGCATCGGGACCATCTCCCGGCAACATGCCCTCATCCTGCTTCTCGGGCCCAAATGTTCCAACCTTCCAGACCCTCTTCCACTCCTTCACGGCCTCCAAAGCCTCGGGGCTTCGGCTTCGCACGTTCTTGGCCACCAGGTAGAAGGAAGACTTGATCGTGTGACTCGTCGTCGGTTTGAAGGTCGTGACGTCTGCAAACTTTGAGATGGCGCGGATCCGCAGCAAGGTCGCCCATGCCTCGATCCTGTGGAACAGGACGACCATCGTGCCCCCCGGTCGGAGATGCTCGACGCTGAGGGCGAGCTGGGCGGCGGTAAGCCGATGCGCTTCGTATCGCTCGCGGTACTCTGCCCGCGGCTGCGTCCGGAGAACCTGCCCATCGCAGAACGCCAGATCGAACACATCGCCGGGGTCGAACTGCCGGGGCAAGAAGTTGTCCACGTCAGGGTGATCAGCAGGAATATCCGCTACGCCCATGTCTTCCGCGAGCATGGTGATGTCCAAAAGTCGGATATCGACTTTGCGCTTGTCGTGGAGCTGGACTTTGTGGCCTCCTTGAGAGACGGGTAGGGTGAAGGCGAGCGCTGTAGCCCTTCGGTTCGTGTCCATGGCGCTCTGAAGGAAGCCGCCGGGGGCCATGCACATATCGAGAATGCGCGGCTTGCGCTGCTTGATCTCGTACGCTGCGGTCGCGATGTTGAGATTCCCTCCGAGGTTCCTCATCATCCGAAAGAAATACGTGGACCCCTTCCCATTGGTTTTGTCTGTGGTCAGGCGCTGCTTTTGGAAGAATGCGTCGCCTTCTGGATTGTTCCATCCCTATGTTCCGTCAAGGCCATACTTCAATGCGAGGAGATTGCTGATTGGCTCACCTTTTGCCGCAACACAGATAATCTTTCAAATTCGGGGACGTGTGCTCTGAGCCACTTTCGCACGATGTTGTCGCCTCGGTCCTCTGTGGGCAGGTCATCGCTGGGCGAAAGTTTGAGATCGATCATCTTCTCCAAGTCCGTCGCCTTTGCATCACAGCCAGCAGCAGCAACATTATCCGCATCGTCGTTAAAGGAAGCAGTCATGATGAGGGGGATTTGGGCTGCCTGTGGACATTGGCCCTCATCCAGAACCTCAGAGGGACGTTGGGCTTAATAAGGTTTGCAAATTCAGGGTCAATAGCCGCGGGTGCCCTTGACGCTCGCCATCGAATCGAACAGAAAAGAATGAATGCACTTGAAGGTTGGGGAGTCGCTAACTGAGCTGCCTGTCGGCCTCCGGCATTTGTATACAGCCAACGAGAGTTGCCGTTGGTTGGGCCACCTCCAATTGCTTTGGTGCACTTTGAGTTGCAGCCGAGCAGGCAAACGAATTAATTAGAATTTAGGCAACAGACACGTGAAGACCAACCGGTCGGCCTACGAGCGACGACTCTATAGCGACTCTGGACTTCCCGAATTCGCCTGGAGTTCAGTACTCATAGAACCCATGTCCATATCTAGGTAAACCTAACGCCCCTCAAGGCACCACGATCACGATCACGTGGCCCGACCTGCTCCCGGATCGCAGGACCGGCTTTCGGGATTGGTGGGGCTGACACGGAGGCGGACACCCGACCCAAGACCAAAATAGCGGTTGCCCCGGTTTTGGTTGAAGGACAAAGGCTAAGCGCTGTCATTTACCATGTGTTGGTTCGTAAACGCTCTCGAACTGGATCAACAGGACTGCGCATCCTCCGAGCGCTTTCTCGAAGAAGGTCAGGCGAGAACCCACACAACCGCGATCCTCCAGCGGCTTTTCCCGAATCAGAACGGCTTAATACTCTACAGCCCGAATCACGCGAACCCAAAGCCCATAAGATGGAGACAAAAGTCCCAACTTCATCCGTCTCAATTTTTCCATTTCCATCCACCCTATTCATCACCAACAACCTCGGCCGCCTCACAACTCAAGATGGCCTCGTCTCTGACCCTCACAACACTGCGCCTCGCCCCCCTCCTCTCTTCAACCTGCACCCTCCTATTCGCCCACGACCAGCATTTCTTCCTCACACTGTTCAACCGCCCAGAAACGCGAAAACAAAGCACAAACCTCATCCCGACATACTTCAGGCTTTTTTTCCGCCAAGGCGTCGTCATCGTCCTGGGATTCATCACCATCTCCACCGCCACCGCCATCGCAAACCTGTACACCTCGCCCGCGAACCTCCGCGCAAATGGGACGTATGGGTGGTACGCTGCCGGAGGCCTCCTGTCCTTCGCACACCTAGCTTACGTCCCCTTCGTCGCACCCCATGTCCAGACCTTGGTGGATGCAAAAGAGGACACGAACCCGAATGACGTGCTGGACAGCTGGCTCACCGTTAATTTTCGACGATTTCTGACGACTGATTTGGGCGCATGGATCGCGTTTGGTGTTGCTGCTCTTGGATCGGTGCGTGCTGTATGAGAAGGATATCAAAATACGATACTTTCAGAAATCTTTCAGACGCGGGCCATGAATTGGTTATTGCCAGCCTTTCACTTGATCTTCCAAGAAAAATGCTTTCCGATCATATCACGTATGTGGTGTTGATGCTGGGCGTGGTCTTCTTGCCACGTTGAATTGGGCCTTCTGGCGGACTGGATTTCGCGATGGTTGTCGTGTGTGCCTGCCTTTTTCTTCGATGTTCATTCTGGGTCAGGGTCCGATATACTGCCCATAAGGAGAGATGAAATCATGGCTGCACGTCTATCATTTCATCTGGTCTTGACGCTTTTTCCAATCGGTGCTCTCAAAAGCAACAAGAACGCTTCAGTTATAGCCAAACTCCCCACTCCTAGCCGCATTCTTATCAAGGTTTGCGAATCAAGTATAGTGATTCAATGCATCCTGATATCCTGTGCCCCCCTTCAGATGAATGTCGAAGCTTATTTGGACATCTAAAACGTTTTTGATGTGTTGCATACTAAGGGGTTCCCCTTTGTTAATAGCCAAGGCCTGGGCTGTACTGATAGTGTTCTTGATCTGGCGACCGTTGAGATCGTACTTGGCAAGCTTGTTGTAGTCGTCTTCGGTGAAGGGCATGAGGTCCACCTTCTGCTGGACACGCACTCTTTCAACGAAGATCTTGAAGACGGCTTTCTTCGCTGCAGAAGTGAGACGGTCGTACTTGAGTGCAATGTGGATGCGGGACTGAAACGCGTCATCGAATGTCTAGAGTGTTGTCAGCACATCGGGCTCAGAACGCATCGGATTGAAACCAATGAGCCAATTCGTACCTCGACACGGTTGGTTGTCAAGAACAGAATGCCTTGGAAGTACTCCAGCTGGCGCAAGAAAATGCTAACCAAGGCATTTCTGCTGATCTCGTGCAGGTTTCTCTTCTCGAGGAAGATGTCAGCTTCGTCAAGGAGCAAGATAGCGCCCCAGGCATGGCAAATATCCAGAATTCGCTGCAGCTCCTGCTCAAGGGCACCCGAGTCTGTGCCGAGCTCTCCGGCGGAAACCATGTACAAGGGGCATTTCAGCAGTTCACTGATCCCCTCAGCTGTGAGGGTCTTTCCGGTTCCGGGAGGGCCATGGAGGACAGCTGCCGAGTTGTCAGAGCATGGACAACCAGACTGCACAAGGGACTACATACCAACAAGGCCTTTGCCTTTACCCTGGATAACATCGTCGATGCTTTCTGCAGCATGATATTTGTGGGACTCAACCAGTGCCTTGATACGAGTGTCAGCTTTGGCCTAGAGAGATTCAAAAGGCAGCTGACCTTGACAATCTCCTTCTGCTCAGGCGGGAGCACTAAGGAGTCATAAGCTGACTCGTTCCACTGAATTTCCTTGACGCCAGAAACAGTCAACTCGAGCCACAGCTTTTCTGAGAACGAGAAGCCCAGGACAACTGGAGAGGCAAGTAAGTACTCCTCGTCGGAAAACTCTGGTTCGTCCACAGCTTTCTTGGCATTCCCGGCGACCTCAGTGACGGAACTGTCGTCGCCTTCAGTGCCATTCTCCGGAGAATCCACAGTGATCGCTTCCTCATCAATGTCTTTCGAGGCCGTTATCGTACGAGTTGCGCTCTTGGGATCTTCGACCATCTGAGTCAGCGTGTTGTCCACAGAGTCAACCTCGTCATCACTCCCATCGCAACATCCGCTCTCATCCGAATCATCTTCATCGAGCACGGATGAGATGCCGCAGTCTTTGGACCGGACGGCAGAGACCTGGTAGTTTGGATTAATGCGACGGTGGATGGCAGGGTCAACCATGATCCTCCCGTTGACGTTGACTTTTAGTACCGACTTCTTCGTCTTGTAGTACGCCAAGCCCTCATGGCTGCGATAGTGTACACCGCCGAGCCTGACGAATTTCTTGCCTCGCTCGATAAGGTTCGCCTTTACCGACTGCTTGTTCTTGTGGTAGTCGAGAGGATACGCGTCGAGGCTGGTAATCTTACGAGCACCGCTAAATTCACCAATTTCCATAGAAAAGGTTCCGTACCCAAACCGCTTTCCGTCGTACTCGAAGTACTGTCATGTGTTAGTGAAGAATGCTGTCAAAGTGGCAGTGAAGCACTCGTACCTTGCCATCTATCCAGTACACGTTTCCCTTGATTGGATGCTGTATACGTACAGCCTGATCGACCTTGAAAAGGCGAGGCTCTTCCAGAGATCCATAGGTGTGGGTGTAGATGAGGGTCTTGGGCTTCCAAAGGGCCCAGAACAGATCAAAGGTGATGAGGCCGTTTTCAAGCAGGGGATAGAGGCTACACTTCGGTTAGTAACACAATCCACAACGTGGGGCAGAGGCTTCGTCGAAAAAACCTCTTCTTGATCTTTTCGTAATCCTTGTCGAGGTATCTGATCAGGACCTTCAAATGAGCGCGCTTGGTGTCGATGTGCTTTTGTTGCTTCTTTCTCTCCTTCTTGCCGGCGCCATCAGGCTCGACATTTTTAAGCTCTTTACGATACTTTCGTAGATCTTCAAGGTATCTACTGCGGGTCAGGAATTGAAAGCGGAGAGTTTGGACGCGAGCACCCACAGGAAGAGCAAATTGGGATCAAGTTTTGACGTCTCTTCGACCAGACTGAGGCCCCTAATGTCACCAATAACATCTTGTAGACACTCGCGGAGGCTCTTGCTTTTGATATCGACGATGGTGGCTTTGTACTTGCCCTCCCAATCGAAAGTCCGCCTTACTTGGAGGACAAGTCCCTCGAAATCGTCGTCAAGCGCTGCTTCTTTTGTTTCCTGGAGCTTATAGTTGTGGATAGAGTTGTCCCAAATTTGATCAACGCGCTTCAAAGCCATCGTGGCCTTGGTATTGGTCTTGGGCTTGCCGTTAGTGGTGGTCTTCTTCTTGGTTTGGCGGGCCTGTGTCTTGTTTCTACCACCCCTTTGTTGGCGTTGTTGCTGTTGTTGGATAGGAGCTCTGGCCGAACCACCTATTCCCAGCCCAAGACTGGAGGAATCTCCAACTATGCGGCGAAGCAAATCTAGGTTCTGAGGCGTCACGCCCAGCATCTTGGAGAGACGGATATTGTCATCGACCTCATCGGCGACACCCTCCTCCTCGTCGTCGTCATCGTCATCGTCGTCATCGTCATCGTCGTCATCTGCAGCTTCATCGGCCAAGTCGGAGTTGGAAGCCAAATCTGTTGTTGATTCGTTGGAGCTCGAATCGCTGACCTGGGACGAAGAGCGTGCCTTCTTGCTCTTCTTGCCCTTCTTTGCGACCGAGTGCGACTTCGACTTCGACTTTGCTTTCGCCTTGGTCTTTGCTCTAGCCTTAGCCGTGGCATTCTTTGACTTCGACTTGGGCTTCAGCTCTTCGTCAGAGTCGTCGCTGCTATCAGAGTCATCGAGGTCGTCTTCTTCATTGTTAGCGTCGTCGCTATCGTCGTTGTCGATGTCGTCGTCTTCAGTATCGGTATCGGAATCGGAAGGCGGTGTCTTCGCTTTCGCTTTTTTTGTCTTGAGTTTGGCGTTTTTCTTGGACTTCTCGAGGCCGTTTTTCGTTTGAGTGCTTTTAGACCTCTCAGCTGCCTTGGACGATTCGATACCTGAAGGCACTTTGGCACTTTCTTCGGTGGCGCGGGCTTCGGCCGTTTGCCGGGCGGTAGCAGCATCCAGGATATCCATGGTTGCCGGTACCTATGCGATGGGGAAACAGGGATAAATCTTGGGTTTGGCGATGGAAGTATCGATGAAGAAACATTTATAGCCCTCCAGGACCGCGCAGGTTCATGCGAGATCTTGAAAAGATGTGACGTTCGTTCTGTACCCTGGGAGGCAGGTGTTGGAGGACCCGACCTTCCCAACCCACGTTGGAATTCCTTCCCTAAGGTACCTAAGGTAGTACCCAAGCACTATATCCAAGGACGTAGAGGTACTTATGTCTCGAACTTTTCGTCTTCGGCAACCCAGGTCCCGGCGTCGTCTTCAGAGGTCTTGACGAGGCGCAATTTGATTTCTGCAAGGTTACACCTGCCTTTCAGAGTGACGCTTGTGATTCCCCCTCTTTTTGTTGCTAACCTATCGTAGATGCTGCTGCTGCTCACTTCAAGGTCAAATTTGCGATCTGGTTTGCCAGAGCAGCAAGAGAGGTGCCCCTTGCTGCCTGCCTGCCCACCCCAGTTGCCTACTGCGTGGCGGCGTGGCGTCAACAGTATTTGGGCAGGGCGCCTTAGGTACTTAGGCGCCCTGCCGCATTGCTCGCCTCACTACCTAGCAAGGTAGATAGCGCATCTTCATTCTTCCTCCACCAACGCCTTGCTTAATCAGATTTTGCTCAATTGCAACATATGCAACCACAGACTGAAGGTGGACTGATCTGGAAATTTACAGCAAGACAGAAACGTCAAGTTATTCACCATGGCCATAGACGATAGAACAGCCAACTCCAAGAAGACACCAGGGTAGTGTCCGAGTTGGATGGAAGAGATGCATGGCTAACAACACCCAAAGCAGAAAGCCTCGTCATGCTTGCTGGGAATACATCGCCTGATTTCGACCTATGTAGCGCCAGACAGCTTTGGACCACCCTGGGAGCCTTACTTCCAGAATGTGGTGTTATCTAGTCCACTAGCATGAGCGTTTGGAGAGCAGCTAATTCTCAAACCCTCCAATCGACCGGCTTCCTTCATATTCTCACACGCCCTCCTTACCAACCAACGGGACGCTGATAGGCCTCATTTTGGCAGCAGGCCCCCAGTGCACCGTTGCGACCACTGCATGCATGCTGCGCTTACCCTATGCACTCGGAACGCCTCGCAAACGAATGGCCTGTTATCATCGAACACTAAGAGAATAAAAGCGACAAGGCGTACGCTGTACAAACGAGGGATTGGCGGATGACCTCCCTTGTCTCGGCCTTGGCTGATAGGATTTCGACATTTTTCCCGCTTCACTTTGAACATACCACTAAGACCATCACAGCCTACATCAGACTTGGGCTTTTCGCTGTGTAATCCAGCCGAGCATCTCGGTCGCAGTCTCCATCCCTCAGCGTTTGCAGGCGACACACCTCGCTGACCCCTCAGAGGCAGGCTCTGGTCATCAGGCAACAGCGATTAGCCGCATTGCTCCGGGTCGTTCGATGTCCTCTTTGATGTCTGGCTCGGCTACACACGGTGCGACGGCTGCGGGCAAACCTACGCTGCGTAATTTTGGCGTGCAGGACTGTCACTGCGACTAAATGCGACGCGGCCTTACCAACGGCAAACTGCAGATCTGCCGGACACCGTTTTTCCCCTGGCGGCTCGTGGTGAATTTTGCACCTTGGGTGAGTGATTGTTCTCAACGGATTCAGGTCGAATTCTTCCTCTCATTTTAGTTTGACTACAGCCAGGATGATCAGAACACGTGAAGAACTGCGCGGGAAATCAAGTTCAAGCTACAATGTAAAGTCTCTCGGTCGTTGACTAACTTCATCGCACCAACCTCAGAGCAACGCCAGCCTGCACTGCTAAAGCGGGATGCGCGCTGTCGTCAAACTCGCCGTCATGTGAATTTGACGACGCGCTGGTGATGATTAGTCACGTCACATCATGCATGGTCTGAGGTCTCATTGCCTTTGTGGTTGGCTCAATAATTGTCACCAAAGCTCCATGTTCCAGCTCGCAACCTGGAAGTCTACAAAAACTTTATTTAGCGCGGAGCACGGAGCACGACACGCGAAACAATCGCCGAGATAGTACCTACAGCTGCCGGCTCCCCGGTCCGGGCACAAGGCCCCACCTTCCGGCTCAGAGCGGACGGGGGTATCCATCAAGGGCCGAGAGGATCAATAAACTCCAGCCGGCGCCGCAACACTACAACACAATCAAGCCGTTCGAACTCTGAGAAGGCCTCTGCCAAGCACTCAGACTCATATAGCGCCAGACCCAAAATAATCGAGGATATACATATTTGCGTGCGCGCTTCGAAACGTCGATCGCCACGCCGATCTGGTCCGACGCCGAAAAGCTCCCTGGAGCTATAAGGTCAGCTTGGCGGTCTCATGATGCCTTTAGAGTGTGAAAAATAGCTAAAGTTGGACGCGGTTATCGCCGCAGGATAACTAGGCGTCAGCCCTACGTTGCTCGCGGCATTGGATTGCCGGGTAGCGGCGCACTAAGAGGTTAAGACATGATTCCTCGTGGTCAGTTCCAAGTCTGTAGTCATTCAACCAACAACTTGGACGACTAAGATCTATCTAGTACTAAGCCCTGCCCAGCGGCTGCGTTTTTCTTCGAAATGAAACCCGTCTATGCGCGACCGGGCGATGTGCAGGCTGACGGTCGCCCGCGTCAAATGCATGACCGTCGGGTGGACTGGTCATTTGCAAATTGTCACTACTAAGTGATGCTTGGCTGCGGCTGAAAGCCATCTCCGAAAAAGACGAGAATCGGGTGCCATTACAGGGTCCCGTGCGCCCAGTGTGTTGGGTAAGTATTGATTCTCATCTTGTTGAGAGTCGATCAGCTACATAAAATAGGCAGTATCGTATCACTGTCGGCCTTCTGTCACTTTTCTTCAGACTCTGGCGGCTCACTTTACTTCTCAGAATCACCCCCGCTCAATATCCTTCAGATACCAGCAAGATGAAGTGCGACAAGGCTCTTCAGTGCATCGTCGGCGGCTGGGGATACCTCAATGCCACCTTGACGTGAGCTCATCTCACCCTCGCGGCATCTCACAAAGCCCAGCTCTAACACTGTTCCAGCAACACCACCTCGGGCGAGCTCATCCCCGAGTGGCACAGCGTCTATCCCTCAGGCGGCTCCGTCTACGCCCCGTCCGGCCACATCTCCTTCGTCATCACGGCCAACGACACCACCCAGCCCGAGTTCCGCCCCAGAACCGTCTCGCTCCCCGCGCAGCCCGGCGACTCGCAGGCCGACTGGGCCACCGTCGCCCAGCACAGTCTCGGCGTCTTTGGAAACTACCGCTTCTCCAACGTGACCTGCGGCAACGGCAAGCCCAACGGCAAGAATGGCAAGGGCAAGGACGGGGACTGCAAAGACAAGGGCGGCAACGGAAATGGTAATAAGAAGGGTCCCTCCGGTGTTCTTACTGTCGACGTTACCTCTGCTACGCTCCCCAGCTACGTCGGACTTAAGCTCGTCAACACTTTCGAATTCACCGACGACTGCAACAAGCATGTCCTCGTGGCCGACTTTGGCAACAACCTCGTCCAGACCGTGTGGTTCTACCGTCTGCCCCAGGTCAATGTCAACGCTGAAATAGCTCAACCACCGGTGGATGAAGCCGCAACGGAGGCATCGGGGATGCGACGAGATAAATAACTTCCTCACATTCTGTACATACTGTAGACTTTCCAAACGGGGCCGAGTTTTAGGCCGGTTTCTTCAGTTTCAGTCCCGTCTATCAGGTGGACAAAGATTCCAGTCAATGGATGCTCCTGATCGTGGTTCCTGGAGCGTTTGACGTGGAGCTAAAAGCCAAAAGTTGTCTCCAGCATGCTATGACACTCTTGTACTGCATGATCTCATCTAACATAATATACACCAAAAACGTACAGCCCGCAGAGAGTCTCCGGCCAGTTGATTGATACGTTTGAATACGAAGAACATATGACCAATCGCCATTGCAGGCATCTCAAGGATAAAGGAATGAAAGGTTCCAGCTCGCTTCTGGGTCAACAACAGTACGCATAGAATTCGCTAGATATCTTGTTGGGTCGGCCGAACAAGCTTGCCGGGCAAGTTAGCCGCGTCACGCGAATGCGACGCTGGTGGAATCACCAAATCGACGTCTGCCTTTTTTGAGTCGCCGTCCATCACGGACCCGCAAGACGTGGGGAATTCGAGACCGAACACACGAATGTCGTGGTATGCTTGCTGGTCTGGGGTAAGCACGGTGGTTGGTGACGTTTTTGCCGATCTGGCATGCAGTGGCGTCGAATGCGATACTTATCATTCTCCCAAGATGATAAAGACGACGAAGCTCGCTGCTTGTCCCGAGTGAGGTTCCGGCATACTTACGGAATCTCGACAGCTCCATAGGTCCTAGCAGTATCAAGATGAGGTCATCGTTAATCGCGGCTGCTGCAACGCTTCTGCGTGTGACACTCGCTCAATCCGCCTCCAGCAGGTCCGACGAAGCAGTGAGTCACGATAGTTCCCCTGGACAATCGATGCTAACTTGCCACTCTGGTAGTGCGCCGTGATCGCCTCTGAGCTTCCGGGAAAAGTCGCGTTCCCCAATTCGACCCAGTATGCCATCTCGAGCAATTACTGGTCTGATCGTCAGGCGGAAGTCCATCGCGCATGCTTTGTAACCCCAGAAAGCACCGAAGACGTCTCTGATACCGTACTTCTATTGAAATCAATCGGTGCACCCTTCACGGTCAAGAGCGGAGGTCACACGGCATTTGAAGGCGGCTCCAATATCCAAGATGGCATCACAATCGACCTTGCGCGACTAAACGAGATCAAACTCTCCCCCGACAATCAAACCGTCTCTGTAGGGCCCGTAAACCGATGGATCGACATACCTGAGGCTCTCGACCCTCTGGGACTCGCAGTTGTGTGTGGACGAGTGAGCGACGTCGGAGTCAGCGGCCTCATCCTAGGCGGCGGCATCTCCTCTTCTCGGGGCGATATGGATGGGCATGTGACAACGTCCGCAACTTCGAAGTCGTCCTAGCTTCCGGAGACGTCGTCAACGACTCTCCGAATGCCAACGCGGACCTGTTCTGGGCTCTTCGCGGCGGCGGCGGCTCCAACTTTGGCATCGTCACCCGCTTCGACATCGTCGCGTTCGAGCAAGGAGACGTGTGGTTGTACAACCCGCTGTACCCCCTTTCATCGAGCACAGAACTTATTCCGGCCTTTGTCGACCTCGCAGTAGATGGCCTCCCTGAAGATATAGATGCGCAT
Source organism: Colletotrichum spinosum (assembly GCA_004366825.1). Classification (NCBI taxonomy): domain Eukaryota; kingdom Fungi; phylum Ascomycota; class Sordariomycetes; order Glomerellales; family Glomerellaceae; genus Colletotrichum; species Colletotrichum spinosum. The sequence goes on along the minus strand of QAPG01000024.1, from coordinate 262,361 downwards.
TCGTTCTTCGTAATGACGTACGTTGCGGAACTCGGAGGCTATGTCATATCGAACTACATGTACCACGCCACCCCTCCACTCACCCCTCGAGAAACCCCTGTCGTGTTCAACAAGAGCGCATCCATCCGGGGTTCGTTCACGAACACGACATTGGTCGCAAACATCACGACTCATTCGAAGAATATCAACGAAGGCTACGGCGGTCGCAAGGCATGGGCCGGGACCTCGGTGTACTTGAGGGAGGGATCGAAGCAACTGCTTCAGGATCTCGTCCTACTCTATCGTCAGCACGCTGAGCACCTGTTGGAGTTGGCAAGAAAAACCAACGAGACAGTCCTACCGTTATTCGTATACCAACCCATCACGGCGAACATTCTCGAAGCGATGCAGAAGAATGGCGGAAACGCTCTGGGCCTGGCCATAGAGGAAGGACCGCTGGTGCACATTCAAGTCACCACACACTGGGAGACAGCTGCGCTTGACCGTGACGTTGAAAGCAGCGCTTCAAAGCTCATTGCTCAGATCAACAGTATGGCGGAGGACAGAGGTCTAGCAGCCGGGTACACGTACATGAACTACGCGGATAGAAACCAGGACGTTTATGCGGGCTATGGTAAGGAAAGCCATACACGTCTGGCGGAGATTTCCCACAAGTAAGACCCTGAGGGCATCTTTCGAGATCTGTGGAAAGGTTACTTCAAAGTCTGATCTCAGGGTTCCATCCTGTGCTTGCACCCGGAGACCTGTCACCGTAGGTACTAGTAGCGGAATGTGCAACACAACCCTGGGGATATTTCTCTATCCTTGTGCCCACTTGGCTTCGTCCCTGAGAAATGTCAGGAAGTGGATTAGACATCCTCCGATCGGATATATTCAAGGACTACTTAGCTCAACAGTCAGTCCAAAGCGGTGCTGCTGCCTAGCGAGCAGGGATCATTCCAAGCCCGAGGCAACAAGACGAATTGACGACTACACCCTGCTGTCTGGTGGTAGACTTTGGATCGGAGAATCCACTACTGACACTATATAAATCGGTTCTCCCTTTCCTTTTACTTTGCGGTCTTGCTATTCTTCATGAGATTGTGCATTCGCTCATCAGTCCATCCACCACACACTTCTAATCGGATCCGCTCCATTTGTCAACATGTCTACGGTTCCGACCATCACGAGGCCCTCTCAACCGTCATTGTCCCATATCCGACTGGCCGAGCCTGAAGATTTTGAGGAGACCTACAGTCTCCTAGTATCCTACGCTCTTAACCCAGAATCCGCATTGTCAGTGGAACGATTCAGTGTATGCACGGCTGAGTGGCCGCAGCCAAGAAAGCGCAAGTCCGGAGCCGTCGACGTCGATTCTGCCAGTGCTACCCAGCAAGCGTTCGATGACACCGCCCATGGCATTCTCGAGAATCGAGCGCGCAGTCTCGGGTTGAGCGAAGATACAACGGCCGAAATGCTCACAACCCTTGCTTCCAAGAAAGCTTCCCTGACGGATCCAGACGCAGCCAGTTCCGACGAGTCTGGAGATGTCACTAGATCATATTGCAGGACGGCAGCCATTCTTTTGCTCTCCTTCTGCATCGAAATCGCGCATCTTTGTGCGGGCGAACTCCGAGACGAGGTTTTTGAGGAATACCTGACGAAATGCAACTACGGCGTCGTTCCCCTGACGTATCGCGCCTTTCAGAACCTGCAAACCATTCACATTTACGGGGGCTGGTCATGGAGAGACGACGAGCGCATGTACTACTCCGTTGAGTATTTCCAATACCTGGACTATTTCCATCGCCTGCCCAAATTTCAAAACATCGTTCTTGATGGGACTGGGGAGTATCAGATGGACCAAACCCTTTTCCCGCCCAAGTCGTGCCCGTCGCTCAAGTCGATCCAGATGAGGCACGTCGACGTCCCCGCGTCGGTGGCGGCGGTGTTGGTGCGAGCACCTCAGGCACTCGAAAGCTTCACTCTCAGTCTCGGGGGTCTGCTGTCCATTGACGGCGGTAGACCCATGTTCGAGCTCAAGACCTTTGCCAAAGCGCTGGAGACCCAGAAGGACACGCTCCGATCCATTGATTTGGATATTGGCAATACGCTCAGCGCGATGGCCTCGAGCCAGTGGGAGACGACCGGCTGGGAGGAAGAGACAACGGGAGAGAGCTATGGGTTCGTTGATGAAGACGACGAGGACGACCCCGACAACACCGACGACGAAGACCTGACTCCCAGGGAAGCGATGAAGAAGGCGCTTGGCCATGATCTTCCCCACGACCTGCCCGACACGAGGGAATACGGCTACACCATTGGTTCTCTCCACGACTTCCATCGCCTTACACATCTAAGCATCAACTTGAGGGCGCTCGTCGGGCCGGTTGATTCAGATGATCCGACGGGCAAGCTTACAAAGCCGCCTTCCAAGAGACTCATTGACGCCTTGCCGTCAAGTCTTGAGTACCTTTGTTTCTATGGCTACGGGAAAGGTACCAATGATGAGGTGGACGAGCTTGTGGATGAGCTTCTGGAGAAGAAATCTGAGCGTCTTCCGAAGCTTCTTCGGGTTGATGGCGTGGATGAGACGATTGAGGGCGAGGGTACGCAGTATGGCGACGATCCTGACGAGGATGAGCTTTGGGAGTCGAATTATGTCAATGAAGGCTGGACTGAGAAAGTAGGCGAGACTGATGAGGACGAAGAGGGTGAAGAGGACAGTGGTTGAATGACTTGCTTTGTGTAGCCCCTCCTAATCAAATTTGTCTTGGCAAGCTGGTTTTCCATGTTACTCATGGACTACGGAGTTTCCACCGTCAACAGCTGGCTTACGTCTATTGAAAATGGATCTCGATGTCGTGTCCATAATAGCAACAAGCGCACATGCAGTAAACTGAGCTATACACCATCCAGCGGCTGTTGGGAGCCTGGTTGCAGCTTGCGGCACCAATGAGGCGAAAGGTGTAAGCGCCCCCTCCTCTCACATTGTTTTGAGATGGAATGGTCGCCCGGGCGGCCTTTCTTTCCTTCTTTCCTTTCATTTCATCTCTCGTTCTGTTGTCTCGCAACATAGGCTCAGCTTGTGGCCAACCTCCTTTCCTTGCGTGACCTTTCGTCACGACCGATACTTCAACCTTTCCATTCCCGATACACTACCGACCATGGCTGCAAACGAGTCCCGGCGGCGAGTTGACCCAACAGCTTCGCAGGCGACAGACCCCTCACCAGCCTCGAAAGCGTTCCAGTACCAACCGCTAGACGAGAACGTCGACTGCACCCGCTTCGTGGTGATCAACCCTGCGGAAAACGACGACGATCCCATCTCCTGCCATCTTGTCCACCTCGCTTTCGGCACACGACCGAAATTCGATGCGTTGTCATACACGTGGGGAGACGAGAATCCGAAAGAGGCTATCCAGGTGGACGGCTGTGCGTTCGAAGCTAGGAAGAATCTGTTCGATGCGCTTCGCTATCTGCGTCGACACATGGTCGAGGGAGAACTCTTCTGGATCGATGCTCTATGCATTGATCAGGATAATATTGCGGAGAGAAACAGGCAGCTTCGCATGATGGGACACATCTACTTCAGAGCCCAAAAAGTCATCGTCTGGCTGGGAAGAAAATACGCAAAATACGAAAGCGACGTTGAACCTTCGTGGCCTAGAGAGTTGCCTGATTCCGGAACGAACGTCGAGGAGTCCAAGACCCAACGCGCCAAATCTGAGCGTGATATGGTCAAGGAACTGGTCAACGACGAGTACTGGAACCGGCTTTGGATCATCCAGGAGTTGGGTCAGAACGAACAAAAGAAGATTTGCTTCGGCAACATGGCGACGACCTGGGAGGCTTTCATCCAGTTTATTACGACAAATAGCAGCGTGAGCAGTACTCAAGGACCCCTGAGACTTGATCGTCACCTCAAAGAAAAGTACCAAGGCTCCCACACACTGCGCCGGCTCCTCCTGGATCACAAAGACGCGCAATGCAAGGAGAGAAAAGACAAAGTCTACGGCCTTGTGGGCCTCGCCGCTGATGCACGAGGGTTCCCAATGGACTACGAAAAGTCCCCCATGGATATCTGGATGGACACCATGGAGTTTTTGAACAGACGCCGGCTATTTGCAGATATCGAGACTGAGATTGTCGAAATGGGTGCCTTGGTCAAATTTCTGCTCATGGATCCGGATTCCTCTTCTCTCCAGCAAATCTGGCGGTCTTACAAGCCGAAGGCAGACCCGAAGCTCATCAGAGAGACACAACAGGGAATATCGATGAACAGCAAGGTCTTCCACATCCAGGCATACGCTCTTGGGACGATAGACTTCATTGGGCCTGCGACCCAAGAAATTGTGTCCACCATCGGGAGAACAGATGATTGGGCCGATCACCTACAACGGACATACCGTGAGGATATTGGAGCAGCATACGAAGAGAGTAATCGCCTTCTGAAGGCCATTCTCAGTAGAGACGATGAAATCCTAGCCGCTTTATGCCTTTCGCACGTTGGTTTGGTAAGGTGGCACGAAAAGCCTTTCAAGAGGAAAGGACAGAGATACGGAGACCCAGATCCCTTCCCACCTGAACATGTGGAGGGAGATCCACGAGCAGAACCCCAGCTGGCCGGATGCAATCACACGTCCGGTCCAGGTTCGCTTCAATTTGGGCAAGCACGTACGTATCAATTGCTGAGAGATTGTTCGGCCCACGGCATCACGACACCTTGGAAAATGGGCCTGGTGTCAGCAGAAGCCCTTCCAGGAGACATGGTGTGCTGGATACGAGGCACAAGACGAACAGTTTTGGTCAGGATATTCAAGGTCCCTGAAAGTTCTTTCAACGTGGCATATCAAATTTGCGGTGCCGGTGTTGTCAGCGACGATATCACGGGACATGGAGGAGACCACAATAGTCGATGCAACTTGCTTGCGAATATCACGACAACTCTGAAGCTAGACGCCAGAACACTTTACCTGCTGTTACCGTAGATGTACCTACATAGGGAAACAACTTTGGAGGGAGCTCTGAGGCCAACTTTCAAAGTGAACAAAACTTTGCGAAGTGTTCAGTTTGAAGTCTGGAACGGCATATTAGCAAAGCCACTTCACTCATGTTAAGTCACAACATCGCATCCACAACGCTCATTACTTTTAAAGAAGCTGGTCATCTTATTTCCAGCGAAGTCTAACTTGAACATTGGCGCCCCCGCCACTGTAGCATCATCGACGGCTTCAGGTTCAACTGACCGGAAGAGTCAAGTAATGTGGTTGTTTCGCTGGAAGGATTATAATTAAAGGAGCCCCGAGGCCAGTTCTATTTCTATTGTTCGCTATCGTCCATCTCGTCATCGTCCCGGTCCTCGCATTGTTCGTCCCCAATTGTGTTCAGCTTGACGTCACAAATGTCAGCTTATGGTCTCATCAATTTCAACAACGTTTAGCAAAAGCTTACCTCTTGCCCACCGTCAGTATTCTGCAGCTCCCTCAGATCATACACACTGTCCGGGAGCTCGACGTCCTTCGGTGCTGTGATGATGCCAAACTCGACCACTCCGTCGAAATGCTCTCCCCAGTAATTCCGGCCGTAGAAACCTACAACCATTTCATTTGGCTGAACATCTGCTTGAAGTTAGTATTCCATTCTACCATTTTCAATTGATCGGCCTACCAAGTGTCAACACTTCTTCCTCTGGCTCATCGCCATATCCGCACAACGCGCCTCCAGCCGAGCCATCCTCGAAGTGAACTCGCATCCCCGCGAGAATGGTCTGCTCCCTTGCGATCTCGATCTTGGTGATACTTTTGCTCTTGGGAATTGAGAACCTTTCCGCTGCGTGTCCGCCAAAGGTGTGCTTGCGCGAATGATCCCACCGGCCAACCCTCGGGCCGCAGTTGACGCGCTCGCCGTCGGAAAAGTACACGTACACGCCGTCCAGAATGCACCCCGTACGGACGTCAAGCTCCTCGGCGTGCACGACCTTGCCCTTCTTCTTCCGAGACAGGAGTGTAGCCCACTGCCAAAATTTGGTGTCCTGGTCGTCCGACTCCTCGAGCAGCGGTGCCACGACGGACCTCTTGCGGAGGATGACATCCGAGTCCGGGATGCGGATGTACGACGGCGAAGCAAGGTACTTCCACACGTTCTGCACAGTTCTAGCCTTGCCGTTCATACCGAGGACGGTGAGCTTGAGATCCTCGGTGCGTGAGAAGCGCGCGTCGAGGGACTTGAGGGAGTAGAAAATGTCGTCGCCAGGTTGCGCTATGGTCGGCTGAGGCTCAGGGATACCGTTGAACTCGATACGAGCGATCTTGGCGGCACAGGAGATGGTGAAGCCAAAGTCCTCGGCCTCAATGTTCGCCAGCTCAACGGCTGGAGCGCTGGTGCGCGCCTGTGGCGGAAGCTTGACGTCTCCCGGGAGCCAGAAGTGAGGCAGCAACCTGAAGGACAGCGCGTCCTTGAGATCCCAGCGGGCATCGTTCTCGGTCGCGTCGTCAACCGCACAACCTTCTTGCTTGGTATGCGCAGAGAACGCCGTCTGGGACAGAAAGTTCTTTGGCCAGTGGCGCGAGTAGCCACGGGCCATGATGCCCGAGGTGTGGGGAGCGCCAAAGGCGTGGCCGACTTCGTGCAGGAACGCGCCCTGGCCGACGGCACACGCCTCCCAGAACGACGCGCATTCTTTATTGTCGTTGCCGACGGTGGGACCGGGGTTCCGGGTGTCGAGCATGCAAGCGGTGACTTCCTCGAGGAAACGCGGCCAGGAGTAGGCCAGGTGGCTCCCCATCATGCCCAGCGACAAGCCGGAGGGCTCGTGGCAACCCAGCGCGGCGTGGGCGAGGATGAGGTTCTGGTCGGCGGAGTAGTGCGAATCGAGAATCATGCCGGCCACGATGGGCCGCCCTGAAGTCTCGAACGGTGCGCCGTGGGCGGCGAGGGCGGCGCGGAAGTAGTCAAAGAGCTTCTCGCGCTGCTGGCCCGATTCGTTCTGCTGCGCGACGTCGGCCTTGCGCAAATCCGCCACAGTTTTCTTGGTGCGGATGACGTGGACTTTGGCGGTGGAGCGCATGGCGCCGCTGCTGTGAAGGGCCGAGTCGTGGAGCCCGGCGAGGAACTCGCGGCTGGTCGTGTCGGCGGCCCATTCCTCCTCGAGGCGGAACGAGCGGCGGCCGAGACCCTTCATGCGCATGTCTTCGGCGGTGAGAGCCTGCCACATGTATGCCGACATGCGCAGTTTGGCGATGGCGGCGTCCAGGGAGGAGTGGGCGGAGGAGATGGGGCCGTGTTTGCCCGGAGGACAGTCGATGAGCAGGGGAGAGTCTTTGGCCACCATGATGGCAAGGTGCAGAGGAGAGGACTGGAGGAGAGGGACGTAGTTTAGGTTGATCTCGTGACGAGATTCTTCGACGTGGGCACCAATGACACGCTGGATTGAGAAATGGTTGCGTCCGGGGCTGAGGAGAGCGATGATCTTGAAGCGGTTGTTGGTGATGGGCCAGTGCTGGGTGGGAAAGACGGTGTTGATGCCATCGGTGGTCTCAACGGTTATATGACCTTCGTCAGCCGAGGTGTTGTCGAGGGTTTCGGCTGGGAAACGACCTTTGAAAATGATGCAGCGCTACTGAGCATTAGCAGAGCAGAGGCATGGTCACCAAGTCTTCGCATCACCTGATGAACAGTTTCGCCCTCTTCAAAGTTGTCTATGACTAGAGTCGAAGATGGCACAATGCGCTGGCGCTTGGGAGACGGCATATAAGGGGACATCTTGGTCGGTTGAGATGTTGACTGAAAAGTGAAGACTGCTAAGATATTGTACTAAAGGAGGATGAGATAGACGCGATGGCTGATGATGAAGACAAGCTGGACAGGCTAGAAGAGAAATCAAGCCGTTTTTAAAGTCCAGTATCCCCTTTCTCGCGATGGTCCGATGTCCAAACAATCCCTCCAACACGGCCTGTTACCCAGGCAGAAGCGGGCTGTGATTGGCTTGCTGCCCCGCAATTGCCGGGCCTGCCTAAATCACCCCGGAGGCGGGAGGCCCACCTCTCCGGGGCCCACTCTTGGCCGGTCCGATCCCTGGTCTTGGTTCCAGGCAGCAGAGCAACTAGTCGTTCGCATTCTGACGAAGGCGTGAAGAATTGAGTCTGTTCAATCGCATGGGTCTCACTCGATTGGCTGATTACTGTTTGTCTGTCTAGCTAGCCCCTGTTCATGGGAAAAAAGAGCCAGCTAGCTCTCGATTTCGGAAATCCACAGCATTGGCGATGCTATTTGCCAATCTTCACAGCCCTAAGAATCGTACTTGTGTGATGAACAACACGCATTAGACCCAAGTCACCTCTTCTAGACCTGGAAATATTCTCTGATCCCATTGAGGGCCGGAGTAACAGCTCGGACATGCGTATTTCTATCTCCGACAAGTCAGCGGAATGAACCCTCTGGCAAGCCTCCTCGGTACTAGGAGCACATGGCGCGACTCAACCACCTGTCAAGGCTCTCACTTTGGTCTTGGGAGTAACAAGTTCTTGTGGTTTATTCTTGTTGAATTTCTAGCAATGTCTTTCTGTCTGAGTTGACGAAGCGAGCCTAAGAACCGCTGCGCCCCCTCTCATCGCACGAAAATGACCACCAAATGAAGTAGCATCGCACGCTGGCTCCATCAAGTCGAACTTTACAAGAAGACAGGAGTCCAACTGTGCGACAGGAAATATCGCTGAATCTTTGTTAGCTTATGATGCCTTCAACACTCAAATTCCTCACGCAGAAGATGTCAAAGAACTCATGCCGTCGCATCGGTTCAAGCCTTTGAAAAGCAGCAGAAGTGCGAAGTCGGAGAGCCTCCAGCCCTAGTAATCTGGGTCGGGTCACACGTGCCGACGGAGTTGCAGTGGTTATTGCAACCCTCCATAGTGTGCCAGCAGCTGAGAGGGCCTTCCTGGTCGGCGCTGACGCCAACGCTCAGGAGAGCAAGCGCAAATAGCTTGGTGATCTGCGTGATCTGCATGATGGACAGGTTTGTAAAGATTGAGTTTGGGTGGTGGGAAGGTAAGCGAATGTGGTGCTGGATCTGATGAGACTGAATGAGCGGATGACCAGGATTTGATCAATGCAAGGAAGGAGATGAGAGATTTTATAACTCTCGGTGATGGCTCAAACCTGTAGAAAGGAGAGACAATCACGCCCAAAAATAGACTAGGCGAGTTTCGGGTACGGATTGCCATTCTACTGTATCCTGAGCACAAATCTTACACGAATATATTGAGCTGAACTCAGTTTCTGGACTTAAGTCCGTACTCCGTACACAGCCGCTCGACTCGCCCGGAAGCTCGGAACGAGCGCCTGAAAGAAGACCCGGTTGATGGATATCCCACCTTCTCGACACCAAAACGATAGAATACGAACAACTCGGCTTTGCCACAGCGTCACAAGCCCAGTCTCCTACAAATTACAACAATTGCAACATATTTAACAAGGTTCGCACTTATTTAGAGACTCTAAACCCGTCTAGATAGCGCGAACCTTGAGACCGTACATCGCTGTGTCATTTATTATAGGATCAACAAGGTTACAGCATAAAGTATTCGGTTCCTCGGCAAACTGACCGCTATTTTTGACGAAGGTGGCTTTGTTCCTCATGACTGTTATGCAAGCCTTGACACGTAAGTCCAAGGGGTTTCCCTGGTCGTTGATCAACTCATAAGGGGTTTGCACACGGACTTTAACTGTTGTCCGAGTCGATTCCCGAAGAACTACAGCGACGACGACAGGTAAGTTTGACTCTGCGCAAGACTTCAACTCCGCCCGAAACAGGTGTCAGGTTCCGTACGAAGAAAAACGCCACTAGGAATTGTAAGCTGTCAGAGTTCACATCTCTTGCTCAATGCGAACCCGGAATGACTCAACTTCGCACATGTAAAGTCAACCTCTCTTTCAATTCCCAATTTTTCAATTCCACAGGTCAACTGTCAGACTTCGAGAATTATCAGCTTCCAAGTGCTGCCAACACCTCTATTTCGTGCTCAACCTTCCCCAGCGGATCGTACCCTGCCGCTTCATTCCTCAACTCGACTGCCCTGGCCTTGTACCTGTCGTCTCGTAACACCCTCTCGAAAGCCTCCCCCAGCGCCTTTGTAGTCACGGGAGACTGGGGTAGAAAGACACCTAGCCCAGCCCACTCAATCCTCCGCCCAATGTCCGGCTTGTCAAACGTGTTGCCCGCCTGTATCATGGGCACGCCGTTGGACACCGCATGCTGGAAACCGCCATATCCGCTGTTCGACACGAAGACATCCGCGTGAGCCAGCACGGCGTCGTAGGGAAAGTGGTCGACCACTCGGGCATTCGCCGGCAACCGACCCTCGGGAAAGCTGCTCGCATCGAGCGCTGCCCCGGCCACGCAGAGACACGCCACGACCAGCACATCATCCCTCGCAGAAAGCGCATGCATCGTGGGGATGATGAGTTCCCTGTGGTCAAGCACCTCGGTCCCTTGCGCCACAAACACCACCCGTTTCCTCCCCATCTTCGAACCCGGGGCCGAGGCGCTGTTTGCCAAAACATCCCCAAACCACGTCGGATACACCAGCCCCGCCGGTACAGGTTTTATCGGCAGCGTTCCCGCGAACTTGATCCGACGAGGCCAGTCCGACGACGGAAACTCCAGACCTGGCAGGCACATTTGCAGCACAGCGTCGTGGCAAACGGTCACCGCGTCCCAGAACGGGTGCCGCACGTCGGTCCGGAAGCCTTCGTAGAGCGAGCCGATGGGTTTCGAACAGCCCATCATGCCCAGCACCCAGCGCCCGCGCTCTTCGGCGTCACCGTCCCAGCTATCCTGAATAGCGCGCAGATTCCTCGTCCGTCCTTCGGGGGTGTTGTCGAAGGGTAGCCCGGAACCCCACGGCGGTCGCTCCGGACTTGTCCAAAATGTCGGGACGACGCCGATACCTATTGTCCTGATCTCCTCCCCTTCCTCGAAGCCCTCTGGTAAGTCGGTGCCCAGCTTCAGCCCCAACGTCCCGGAGAAACACGTGTCCGAGAGCACAATAATCTTGGATTTCGGCACCCGCCTGCGCATGCCGGCCAGGGCGTACCGTACAGACTCCAAGCCGCTGGGCAAGAGGGAAATGAAACCGCCGTCGAGCGACGCTGCGAGCCGGGCAGCCGAGTCAGAGGCGTTGGCAATGTCCGGCCACCGAGCTGGATCGTCCAGTGTTCCCCAGAGTCCGATAATCGAGCTAAAGCGCGCGCCGGAGGCTTCGATGGTGAGCTGCCATTTCTTGGTTCCCAGGATGGTCACGTCGAAACCCCTGCTGACGAGATGCTGGCTGATTTGCAGGGCTGGTCGCATGTGTCCCTCCCTCGGGGGCACTGCGTACAGAATGAGAGGTTTAGTTGTCATTTCGAAGTTGTGCCGGTTGTTGCGTATCTGTGAGCGAGTAGAAGCCCGTCTGACGTTGGACTGGCCATGCTGGCGAGAATGCCATGGTGTTTACATACTGATAAACAAGCCTTCACGAGAATAGCCTAGCAGATGAACTGCAAGGGGACCCCGAACCATCTTCAAATTGGAACAAAGATAAGGTGATGGTTACAGCAGAATCCCAAGTGCACCATTCAGGGGCTCATAACGTTGCACGAGTCAGCGTTCAGATCAACCCGAACGCCCTTCTACCGCAAACGCAAAACGTAGTTCAAATATGCAAGTCAATCTGACGGTACAAGTTAACACCCCGAAGTGATCGCCGAACTACTGCTTGTCTGTAGGTCAAAGTTGGCTGACCAGCTTGTGTCAAAAAAGCTTAGCCGGTAACTGCCACATCCTATGTTCCGGATTTACGTCTTATTCGGATTCAGACTTGGCTGGGATACCCCAGACCACAGAAACTTAATGCTCGAGTTGATTGGCGGGTGCTGTGGATTTCTGGAGTTTTCGGGAGCTGTTGACTCGTGAACGCGATAAGAGTAACCTCCGTTGGACAATCAGATTGGAATGAGACGCTCAGCGTAGACTGTAGTCACAGAATGAGGTCAGAATGGTTCAATCTGTTCTCAATGGGTATTACATCTCAAAGTTGTGCTTGGACGAGCTTGGATGTCGACACGTTAACTATGGCTGAATTGCGTTGTACGCGGATATTGACGACGTTTACCGAGCCTTCTCGTCGGGCTATGTGAAGTGTAAAGTAAAGAAAAGCGCTTAAAATTGAGCAGACGTGAGTATTTCAGTGTCAGGGGATAACTTCATGTAGAGCAGATACCCATATTGGATCACGGTGGTCCGTTATCGATGGCAATGAAGACAAACGTTGGAGGATAAATGACGAAGTGGCAACCGACGTGGTTTTCAACATCGCAACAAACGCGAGCGAAGAGTCAAGATATACGGAGACATAAAGGGGCAATGAAAGCTAGAAAGCAGAAGACTCCGTACACATGCCCGTTCACTCTATAACCTATAAACCCATCCAACCGAGGATATCTACAGCTTCAACCCCTCCATCAGTCCCTCCAACTGCGTCCACTCCTCGCTACCCTCCCAACTCTCCTTGCCTCTACTCATCACACTCCTGACCGCATTCCTCGCCTTGCCCCTCCACTTCGCACCGACGCTCTCCACCTCGCCGCCAAAGTTCTCCAGCACGCTGACCAGCTCGTCCGTCCTCTTCACCACAACCTTCCACGCGCCGGCATCGACGAGCCAGTTTTTACTCTCGTCGACACCACCGCTGCCCGCGCTGGACGCCTTCAACCCACCACCGGCGCCAGCCCCCATGGCCGCCCTCCACGCCTTCTCCGCCGCGTCGACGGCGCCCGCGTAATCCCTCCTCCACACGCGCTCCTGCAACACCAGCTCCCAGAGCTCGGAGCGCGTGGTAATCAGCGGCGCGACGTTGTCCTCGAGCAGCGCGACGACGGCCCTCTCGACACTGCCGCGCGGCGGGACGTACACGCCCACCTTGCTGTCCTCCTTCTTCTCCTTGCTCAGGACGGCCTCCTGCAGGAGCGTCCGCAAAACGTCGTCGTCCAGCGCGTCCTCGGCCCCGCGGATGCGAATGATGGCCTGCAGCGCGTGGACCATTTCCTGCACCGCCGGCGGACGCACCCGCGCCGCGAGGGTGAGCACGTTATCCCAGATGCGCCAGTTATCCTGCGCAATCGTCGCGCCGCGCTTGTACGCCGCCAACGACTGCGAGAGCAGCGACGCGGGGTCGCGGAGTTTCGCCTCCTCGTGCTTCGGTTCCTCGTCCTCGTCTTCGTCCTCGTCTCCTTGCTCGTCGGCAGCGTTCTTCTTCTCATGGATGACCTTGTTCTTCAAGTCCTGCACCGTTTCGAGATACATGCTCCACAACGCGGAACCGAGGTTGCTCCACGTCCTCGCGTCCTCGCCGCCGACGAGCTCGCCCGCCGAGGCAATGGCGCGGCCGTACGCCTCCGCGGCGTCGGGGAACTCGCCCAGGCGGAGGCTGATGTCGCCCAGCCTGCTCCAGAGCTCCGGGCTGAGGCGGTTGCACTTGGTTGCCAGCTGGTACGCCGCGAGCGCCTTGCGCCAGTCCTTCTGCTGGAGGTGGTGCTCGCCGAGCGACTTTTGCGCGCGGGCGAATCTGTGTTTCGAAACCTCCCACGCGCGCTCCCAATGCGACGGTTCGTTCTCGAGGTCTCCGAGGATGCAGAACAAGCGCGGCGCGTTGGGCGGCGGTGGGACGCGTTCGGGGCCGGTGAAGGTTGCGGGGTCGAGGTAGGTGACGTCCGCTTCGTCGACCTCGGCGTCTGGGTCGGCGTGCTCGACGACGGGGTCGCCCTTCTTGTGGAACAAACGCCAGCGGACAATGGCCTTGGCCTTCTGCTCGCCTCCGCTGCCGCGGCCGTCTTCGTCGTCTGTGGCGGCACTGCTGGCGAGGCAGAGGGCGACTTCGGCCCACAGGCGCAGGCGCTTGAATATCTCGAGCGCGGAGACGAGGGAGCCGACGCCGGCCCAGGAGTAGGCCAGTTCAGACTCGAGATGCCATCTAGGCGGGGAGGATAGGGCGTGAATGTACTCCAGACGCACATGTGCAGGTGCAGTCTCGGTTTCCTTGGCGGCGGGGAAGAAGGATGTCGGTTTGAGAGCCTTTGCGGCGGGAGGAGCTTCGCCTGGGGCGGAGACGGCAATGGCTGGGACGTCGGGTTGGTCTGCGACATCTTCGGCCTTGACCTTTGGGGGTTCAGAGGTGTCGACGACGACTTGGTCGACGACGGCTTGCATCTGCAAGACACCGCGCTCGACGGTTCGGCTCCGGTGGACTTCAATGCGAGAGCGGACGAGGAGGGCTTGGGTGTAAATTTGCCAGTTTGTAGACTTGTCGGATACGACCCTGACAGCATAGGGGAGGACTTCTTCGGAAGTGAGTGTGTCGACGGGCGAGAAGGTATCCTTGAGTGTAGCCTCAGTCAGCAGAATAATCTGATCCAGAGAGGATAGCCTGGGCTGCTCGTCGGGTGACAACTCGGCCAAGGCAGCAGGAAGCCCAGAACCCGAGGCAGCAAGCTCGCCATGCTTTCCGCTAGCATCCTTGGAGAACTGAATCTCCTCAAGCAGGGTATCATCGTTCAAAGCCAGAGCTTCGGGCTTGGCCTCGTCACTCTCGCCGCCGCCAGCAGTAGTATCGCTCTTGGCCAGTACGACGAGCTGACTGGTGCTCTTCTCCTGGAACTTGGTCCTCTTACCCAGCGCACCAGAGAGCGCATAAAGAAACTTGTTCAGCGCCGTAGCCTCCTTCAACGCCTCCCGCGCCTTGTCGTCGCGACCGAGCATGATATGCGTATTCGATGCCTCCAGCAGGAATTGCACCTTCTCCTCGCGAGACCAGCCATTTTCGGCAGTGGACCACACATCATCGTCGAGAAGCTGCTCGCGTACCGTCTCAAGCCCGCTGTTGATTCCCTCCGCCAGGCTGGGAACGTCAATCCACTGTGACGACTTTGCAAAGTTCGATCCCGGGCCGAGCGACGGTTGACTCAGCAGCTTGAAGTGCCAGACGTTGATGCGTAGCCGAGTCCAGGGGACGCTCAAGCGCGTCGAGGAAAGTTGAACGACGGCATCAGTGGCGGATTCGGACTCGGAAAAGACGAACTTGGCGAAGGCGAACAGCTCAATATTGGGAATGTAAGGGTACGGCGATACACCGTCGACTTCGAGAGCCTTCAGACTCCTTCTCCTCAGCGTCTTGAGCGCATCAGTCGCATCTCCGGCCAACCCCTCTGCGAAGAGAGCCTCGACCTGCTCAACCCTTTCCAACACCGGACCCGTGACGTTTGACTGCAGAAAGGCGTTCAAAGCGGCGAGCCCAACAGCAATGTCATCCTCAGAAAGGCTCGTCCCAGAGTCCGAAATGGGGTTGCTGCCTTCTTCGCTGGCCAGTGCTTGTGTTGCGAGGCTGTTGTTGAATCTGTGGATGAGAGATTTGGCTGCAGGAGACGTCAGGACGTCAACATAAGCGCCGCTGTTGACGTGCGAGTAAAGAGACGTCCCGCCGTTGATTTGGGAGATGGCCATGGTTGGTTGTGTTGGTCGACTTCGTCCGTGATGGTGGGAGATTGCTGAGGCACTGCAGTAGTGAAGGTACCCCGCGGCGGGGTATTTTTGCGATGAGAAGAACTCCCTACAGAATCAGTATGTCTGGAAACATTGATGATTTGTAGACAGCGTCTAGTCGTACCAAGTCCCCTGACTGCTCGAAATCACAGACAGCAATGACGTCGTTTGAATTGTTAGACCGTTGGTGACTCAAAAAAACGGCGTCGCTCTGTATTTTCGAGACCCTGAGAATTGGAAATTTCATGGTGGGGGCGGGGCAAATTTTCACCTAGCTACAAATCACTTTTACATAAGCATCTCACCGAAGCTTACCGAGGACCTCACCGAGCCTGCCAGGTTGCCCATGGATCAGCCGGCTCGTCTTTGCAGCTCTTGGTTCGTCACATCTTGGACTCTGTTAAGCAAACGTTCCGAATAAGGGATACCCGACAGTAGTCCTATTCGCTAAGCTACGCTTTCACAGACCGCTACACGATGAGTGTCTGGTTAATCCATACACAACACACTGTCTTCTGCACACTTCCTCCACGATAGCTCATGGGAGGGGTTTTTGCTAGTTCTTCTTGCTCGCCTTCTTGCGCGTGGGCACGACCTTGAAGCCCGCACCTTGAATGGCCGCATCGCCGCCAGCAGGCTGCTCCTTATTGCCGCCCTTCTTGGCCACCTCACTCCAGCCGCTAGAAGATGCACCAGACTTGCTGTCGCCGGGGGTGGATTGCTTCACGGTAACACCGTCTTCGGCGAGCTTTTTGCGGCGAATGAACTCTATCGCGAATTGAGCACCGTTCATCGTCTTGGAGTGGGCGTAAATAGCGTCCCCAATGATAGAGGGCTCCAGCGGAAGTACGGTGAGGTTTTCGGCGAAGGAGTCGACTGAAAGCATCGTTAGTGACACGTCGGAAACCAGCAGCATAACATAACTTACCGTCAAAGCCGGTGAATCCTCCACGGATCAGCTCGCGCTGTACCCACTTGTGGAACTCATCCATGGCGACAACGGACTTGGCCGAAGCCGCGATCGGGGCGGTGGGGGCCACTGGCTTGGCTGCCGGCTTGGCGATGACGGGCTGAGGCTTCATACCAGCCGCGCTAGCAGATCGGGTTTGGGATGCAGGACCCGTGGGAGCCTTCACCTTACCGCCGGCGCCGACGGTAGCCCATCCGCTACCAGGAGGTGGGGCGGCAGCGCTGACCTGGGCCAGACTAGGAGACGTGTTCGGCTTTGTGGCCAGGTCAGCATAACGCTTTCCGGCGGCCGCCGCCGCAGCGACATTGGTCTGCGCATTAAGCTTCTCGGCTTTGAGCTTTCGCTGCTCTTCCTCCCGCTGGATGTCCGCGAGAGTCTTCTGCTTGCTAGGTGTGCTTGTGCCGGATGTAACCTTGGCTGCGTTCGGCTTGCTCCATGGGCTGCCAGCGCCTACTGGCGAGCCATTCCCCCACGTGCTAGTGGTGGGCAGGCCGCCGGTGGCGGCGGCGATAGCCTTCTCGCGCTCACGAGCAGCAGCCGCCTCCGTCTCGAGCGCAACACGGCGACGTACGGCAGCTTCTTCCTCGGCCTTGGCGGCCTTGCGAGCCTCGGATTCCTGAATCTCCTTCAGGCTGGGCCCCTTTCGACTGGCCACTTCCTTGGCCCACGGAGCCTGGGGAGCCTCGACTGCCGAAGCAGTGTCGGGCGTTCCCGTCTGGGAGCGGTTGTACTGCTCGGGAAGGTTGGAGCGGACGCGCTGGGCGGTGGGCGCAGGGAGAGGAGTGCCAGAGGAGGACATTGGCGGAGGGAACGGCTGAGGAAGACCAGCAGCGGCATTCTTGGCGGCGGCAGCGGCAGCCTGGGCCTTCTGGACCTGTTGAGTCAGAGACAGCTGCTGCTCCTCCTCCATGATCTCCTTCATTCCGGGAACAGGGGACCTGGACTGCTCCTGTAGAGTCGGGTGAGCCACGGGTACGGGAGCCTGGGCTTGCGTCTCGTGCTTGCTGACCTCTTCGGCAGACTTTTGGGTGGACTGCGCAACATTCTGGGCAGCATCGTGGTCGGCACGAAGCTCCTTGAACTCCTGGAAACGCTCGTGGAAACCTTCCTCATCGGGCTCCAGCTGCTCAAGCCCCGGCAAGTTGCTTCTCTGGCTGTCGTTGGCAGGCGCGCCGATGGGCTGCTGTTGACCATAGAGGTTGGTGATACTAGCAGGGGCCTGAAAGCTTGCGAGGGTCTGGCGTTCATCAGGGTTCAGCGTCGCGAGGTCTTCTTCACGAAAATTCTGTAGACCGGCACCCACGGGGGGTTGAGAAGAGGTCGGGTTCAAGGCGGTGTCGAAGAAGCCGGACGTAGGACCGATCCCAGCACCAATAGGGGGTTGCTGGGTGTGAGCACCGAGTGGAGACGAGATGCTCCCGAAGCTAGGTTGGCTCTGCAGGCTGTGAGCACTGTGCTGGTGGTGAAGACCGGGTACGCCACCTGGGCCCTGGCTTTGCAGCCTGGTGATGGCTTGCTGCCTCATCATGTAGTCCCGCTGGTGGGCCATCGCCTGCTGCTCCTCTTGCTTCCGGCGCTCCAGGTTATTTTGCTCTTCGGCTGTCAGCGTCCTGCCGAAGCTGGGGAAGAGACTGCTCAGAGGAGGAATGACAGCATTGCCGCCGCCGGGGGAGAAGGGCCCAGCCTGAGAAGGGGGACCATGCGGGATTCCGATTTGTGGCACGAGGAACGGTTCGCGGGAGTTACCAATTCGCCGGATCAGTTGACCGAGAGGCTCAAATTCGTTATCCTCCAACTTCTTGACTCTCAAGTCAGGCGTGAAAAAGTTGGCCTTGTACCAGTCATTCATCTCTAATCCGCTCCAGGGACCCTGAATCTGCTGCTGAGGGTCGAGGTAGACCCATCGCATCCGGTCGGGCATAACCATCTGTCGAACTTGAGACGATCCATAGTCAGTGGTGGAAGACGCCCCGGGTGTGAAGGATTGAGGAATGCCAGGAACAACAGAGTGAGACGGATCAACACCGCCAAAGCCGCTGTTGGTTCGCGTCGGATCGGAAGGGAACATATCCTCGAATGCGCCAGCTCTGCCCGTACGAAGGGGGCTACCAGTGTCTCGAGGTTGGATGCCAAAGTTGGTGCGTCCAATGGCGCCAAGAGGGTTGATCTGGCGCAAGTCAGGCAAGGAGTCGCTCAGACTATCCTGCTGATGGTTCTCCATCTGCAACTGCATGGCTGCAGGAAACAGCGACCCCAATTTGCTGCGACCGGTGTTGCCACCGAGGCCCCCAGCACTGGCAGGGCCGAAAACACCGCCGCCAAGAGACGGAGCGGGAGATTGAAGTTCCGTCGCCATTGGACTGAAGAGAGCGCTGCCAAAGGCGCTCCCAAATCCCGTGCGTTCGCGGTCTGGGGTGCCCGTCTGATGAGGAACCGGCCAACCGGTCGTGTAACCTGGTCGAGGCCCAGCACTACTGGTCTGGCTGCGGTCACTGCCATCGAAGGCGTGAGCGGCGGGGAAGCCACGCAGAGAGCCGAAGTTCGAGTTGTGCTCCGCCGCACCTGTCGCCGGTTGGTTCTTGTCGGTGTGTTGGTCGTCCTGAGCCTCCAGACGGTCCGCCGGCGGGCTTCGGTAAGGATTCGTCTCAGCAGGGCTTGCAGGGCCAAGCTCTTGCTCACCTTGACGGCCCAGGGTCAAACCAGACATGCCAAAGTCGGCGGTCGAGCCCTTGACGGGAGTTTCAAAGAGCCCAATGTTACTAGCGTTGGGAATCGGAGGGGGGCTATCATCCAGGGCACCACCCAGAGCAGCGCTTCCAGACAAGCCGTCATCAGTGCCGAACGGGTCCGTGTCGGTACGTGGGCGGGGACGCCAGGACCTCGTAGCCTCGGGGGTCGATGCTTCGTTCGATTTGGCGGCATTATCGGCTCCGTCCTTGTTGATTAGGTTCGCAAAGCGACTGGTACCACGACCGGCGCCACCGGTTGTAGACGTAGGAGTCGGCAGAGCAAACTGGCCGAAGCTGCCCACTCCGGCAGACGTTTGAGGGCTAGCGTTCCAAAGCGAGCTGATGTTAGCACCCATGGTGGGATTCCCAGCCGTGTTACTACGAGCCAGACCACCGAAAGGAGGTTTGCTCTGCGGCTGGGGCTGCGGTTGGGCACCTTCATCCTCGCCCGTATCTTGCTCTCTCACATCAATGTTCTTGCGACCGAACAGGAAGGCGGGCTCGTCGCGAGGAAACCTTGACGCACTCGGCGAACCAAGCGCACCGCCCCCGAAGTGGTTAGCATCGGTCGTCTCGCGGCGTCGAGTGCCGGGTCGAGAAGCGGAAACCGGGGATGAGAGGCCGTATCCGCCGGCGCTACCGTGGGATAGAGAACCTTTGCGACCGTTGGAACCCGTTCCCTGAGGCGCATCCTTGTTCTGAACAGGTGGCTTCAGGGGAGAGTTCACTTCAGAAGTGAAAGCCTGTCCCGAATCAGTGTCGGCCGCCTGGCTAGCTGTTGCTGTTCCTCGGGGCCAACGCACCTTTTCCTCCTCTTCGGTTAAGCCGTTGATGCCCACAGGATGGCTATCACCTCGAGCGTTCCAGCAAGCCGAGGGGTCTTGGGAGCTGTGGTGGTTGTTGTTGGTCTTGCCCCAGCCCCGCGAGGCGCTCCCGTTAGTCTGACCCGGAGTCCATCCGGGTTCTAGCACGTTGGAGGCATCCAAATCTGCACTGCCATTCCGGTACAAATGCAAGATGGAGTCCTTTTGGTACTGTGAGGATGGGTAATCGTAAGATCCGACTCCGGGGGTCTGCGGGGTCACGCCTGAGTCTGCGTTTGATGCGGGCACGGCATTTTCGGAAGAGGCTACGGGCTGAGATGCTTGACCAGGGGTTGTCGAGGAGCGGCGGAAGGTAAGGGTGCCATTAACTCTTCCATCACGTCGAGCCCTGCACGAGAAAAAGCGTCAGCTTAGCACGGCAGGTAATGCCCATAAGGGTGGAGGATGGGGATGCAGTGACGTTGTGGCAAGGCTGAGGCGGAGAGGACTCCACCAGCCGGGCTGCCACACGACGAAGTACGGTATGTGCCAGACGCGACATCATACCCCAGTGAAGTCATGACAAGACCATCTAGAAAAAGCTCGGCGGAGAGCAGGGCGCAGAAGAAGCAAAAAGTACGACTCACCATTCCCCGCTGCCTGAACCGCGTCCGTCGGCACGACTGCCTCTCGCGTTGGAGATTTGGCCGGCGGCGGCCGAGGCGAAGCTCGATGGTAGATTCGAAGGCATGACTGCTGTTGTCGGTGTTGCGCAAGAAAAGGGGACAATAGTCGACAAGTTTGTTTGTTGGTGGATGGCAAGGGCCAAGAGTGACAGCAATACAGATGATGCTGTGGTAGGGTTGGATTTTTTTCCCCAAAGAGGCGTGTTCGTTGGTCGTCGGATCTGGTCTTTCGTAGACGATGCACGAAAGGGGATTCGCTGTTTTGGGGGGTGTTGTAGTGGTGTCGCGCGCGATCAGGGTGCTTGATGATACACGGTTAGAGTTGATGGATGGTTGCTACAGATAGCTGATATCAGGCTTGGCTGGCTAAACGATGGGTTTGTCCGGGAGAACCGTAGGGAGGCGGTTTCGCGAGGGTATGCGGTCGTCGTGCGAAGGTGAGGGTGGTGAGGGTGAGCTGTCTCGTCGAAAAAATCAAAGGTTTGAAAGGAAAATTGCCAGCTCGGAAAGACCCACGATGGTGTGGACCGGGGAAGCGAGTGGGGACAAAAGATGGCGCTAGACCTGAAAAGTAGTGACCCGGGGTTTCTCCGGTGCCGGCCACACGTTTTTTGACAAGTACCGACCAGATGACGTTGAGACCTGGAGGTACTTGCTTGGACTGTTGCCTCTTATTTTCTCTCTCTTATCAAGTTGGACGCGACATTTCCCCTGTCCAGGATATGTTCAGGCAGGCGGGAAGGAGGCAGGCAGCTGTCATTTTTTCCATCAAATTCCCGGGTTCGATCAGGGCTGGGAACCAAGTGTACCTGCCTACTTTGTCACTAACTCTGTCCTTCCTCGCAGCCACCTCCAAAGCTTCGTTGGCGGGCTGTTGCGCACCTTTTGAACCGGTAGAGGTACTTTGATGCTTTACCGCCTGCCAGTCACGTACCCGCCTCAGATCTCACTCAGCTTGCCTTAGGTAAGGAGACGTACCATTCTGCCTGTAGCGATACCTGAACGATCGATGCTGTGCTGCCCCCACCAATAGCGAGGCCACATTCAGTGCTTGCACGTGACCCCCCCTGAAGGTCCTTTGCCCTGGTGGTCTCAGCTCTTGAGGTTGTTGGTCCACGGTTTGGAAGCCACAGCGAAGAATGCAACAGCTCCACGCATACGGATACTATTTTTCTATTCATTCTCGCGCTTTACGAAGTAGCATCTTTAGGCACGGCTGGGCTAGCATCGCACGTTCTGGCTGGGCGGACTGGACCGGCTACTAGAATCTGGCTAGCGTCCAGGGGGTGTCCCCTAGAGTTCCCACTGACTATCGCGCATTGGCCACGTACCACCTACATCTGTCTTGAAAGTACAACCTGTACGGTGTCGACCTCAACATCGTCCTGGACTTCACCACCACCACCACCACCACCACCACCACCAGCAATCTCGATATGCAGTCATCGCACGTCCTCACATGTAGCTTGCCCGCTCCTCTTGCCTCTTCGTCCCATGGTTTTCTGCTCGCAGTCTCATGCATCTCACGACTCGCATCCCCTGTCTCCACGCGGCTGCCATTGGTTGAGGGTTTCGGAACAAGCTCAAGGGAGAGTCTATTGCTTTTGGACTGTTTCATGCCTTCAACGTCCTCTCCGTGGCAGCCTGACTGGCAAGGGAGAGCATGAAGCCGATCATCATCTGTGTCTGCATGAGACGAAGTCACCCCTCACTTGAGGCTTTCCATGCTGTGCTGCGTGCTGTCTGTGCGCTCTCTGCTCTGCCCACGTTCTTTTCTGAATACTGACTGCACCATGTCTTATCTTCTGTTGACTACCTTACTGTGTACTCGTCTGTGAAGCCAACTGTGTGGCCCGACATTCCCCGCAACGACTCAATACTCTTCGGGCTTTCTTGCCGTTTGCGTTGCCGTGCCTTTGGACTCTCTGTGTCTGTGCAATATCCGCCACGCTGTACCATAATTCCAGCGGTTTCGTTTGTTATCCTAAGCCGCATATACCTCCCTAGTGGCCACGATAGCCTCTCCCTGCAAGTCGCCTTCATCTAATCACTCAGCCTACAACGCCTTTCTTGTCATCCCAAAGTCAATTACTTTGTAATACTGTAGCAAGACATGGAAATTTCAATCGACGACGTTTGACCTGTGATTTCGGCCGAGACGGATCCGGCAACGCGTCCGCTTGTGCATCGATACTAAGCCCCCCCGGTACCCTTCTTTTTTACCAAGACTTCGCCATCAGGCTCCCCGCTTGCTTCCAACCGCAAAACAAATTTTCCCACAGACTTTGCGTTGCCCAATTCGTCTTGTCAATTCCGCAAAATGGCACAGACTGGCCTCACAAAGTCGCTCTTGAGCTGGTTAACCCGGGTTTTGGGCATCCTCTTCGTCCTCTGGGTAGCTCCCACGGCCCTGGGCTCTCTCAGCTCCTCCAGGGACGCTAATGTAGATTTCTCCGCCACCAACCCCTGGCGGGATCTCCCTGCAGACCCAGCCGTCCACGACACGCTTCGAGAGGTGCTCTTCATTGGCGACATCCTGCGCGATGGCCTCCTGCCGACTTCGCTGCCAGAGGACGACTACGACACGTACTCGGACCTGTTGAGGAGCCTGGAAGGCAGAGAAGACTTGACCTGGCTGGTGATCCAAGAAACGCGCATCGACAGGACCGTTTCGGCCATTGCGAACCGCGGTGGCCTCAACAGTCCCATTCCGGATGAGCCTCACGGCTTGCAAGAGCGCGTCAGGAGACTTCATGACCATTGGTGGGCTCTGTCATCAGCCAGGGACAAGCCGGATCGGTGGGAAGAGCGGTTTGACACGACATATCTCCCGTCTCTTCTCACGGCACAAGCTCTGGAGGGCAGCCAGAGAGCGAAGGGTTTCAAGCTGAAGTTGACACCTGATCAAAAATTCCAGGCCGAAGCCAAGTACGAGGCCTACCGTCGGACAAGAGACCGCGCCGTGTCCTACCTCAAGAATCACCCGCCCAAGCCAATGGCTTGGGTTCCCATTCAGACTGAACCGGAAGCGAAGCGCGGCATCTGGGAGACTGTTTTCCAGGACGGTCTGCTCTACGCCGGACGGAAGGTTTTTGGCAAGCAGATGGTGGACAATCCTTTATTCAAGCCGGTGTACCGCGATCTCACCACAGAGCGCATACCCTACGATTGGGTTGATCCAGCACAGCCTGTGGAGACGTACTCGGAGCAGGACCACATTCGGGAGATGGAGGCCTTCCGGGAGGAGGCTCGTCTCAGGCAGGAGAGGACGGACAAGCAGGCCAAGTTTCAGGAGAAACTGTTGATCGAGGAGAAATGGCGCAGGGGAGAGAAAGGGGAGCTCTGAGAGAGGCGGGTGCGATCGAGAACGATGCAAAATTCAGTCTTTGCTATTCCGCACAGTTCCAACGCTCGTAGTCGCAATACAAAGACGAAATGATCCAACCTTGGTCTACCCATCACCACGGTCTTCCTGATCCATCTCAAATGTTTTCTCCCCATTTCGAGCATCATTTGGCCGCACTGCACCCTCATTGCCCACCTTCGAATTGATGAAAGGTGACACAGCCTAGTACCCCGAGAGCACAGCGGCAATCGAGGCAACCGCGGGAACGGCTTGGATAAACAAGATGCGAGGGTTCGCCGTGGCGCCGCCGTAGGCACCGGCTACGACGATGCAGCCGAGGAAGAACAGGCGGATCTGGTCTGCGAACTCGGGCACGGGGTGGACGAGGCCCCAGACGAGACCGGCCGCGAGGAAACCGTTGTACAGGCCCTGGTTGGCGGCCAGCGTCTTGGTCTTCTCGGCGAAGTCGGCAGTCAGGCGAAAGGCCTTGCGGCCGCGGGGTGACGTCCAGAGGAACATCTCCAGCACGAGGATGTAGCCGTGGAGGCCGGCCATGAGGCCCGTTGCGGTGGCGCCGATGAAACCCATTCTTGTTGGTGAGTTGTGGTGTGAGGGTGGAGTGGGAGAGAGGGCGGGAGTGGCAAGGTAAAACGAACCACGGGTGAGACGGTTGAAAGTGCTTTGAGGGATTGCGATGAGATTTTGCTCGCGTTGTGATGGGTGATCTAGGTCGAATTGAGTTATATCGTGTCGGGTTTCTCGTATTACATGGGACAAGCCACCGGCGGAACGGAAAAACGTGGGGTTTGAAGGGTTTTGGCTGAGGTGTCACGACGAATGTGGAAGTTCGCGAGTCAGCCACCCTGCTCACCGAGCCCACCGAGCTTACCAAGACGCCAACGTCTTGGCATTCACATCAATGTTTAGCCGCCGTTGTCTGTCTTTTTTTTCCCCCTCTCCATCTCCTTAGCTCCCAGTAAACAACTTCTCTACTGTCATTCGTAGTGTCGCACTTTTTTCGGTCTAACGTTCCAGAGTCTCTCATGCTGTACGTCAACTGTTGTCAAACGACGTCGAACATGTGATACATACTCGGAGATGTACGGAGTACTGCGTATTCGTAATCTCAAGAAACCAATACCGCTCGTTCGTAAACACATACATGACGAGCTCAGATGCTCTAACAGGCTTCTGATGTCCATAGGTTCATTTTGCTTCCCGGGGCATCTCGCCCGAAATCTTGCCTAGCTTCTTCTCACTTTGGGAACAAAGCCCAATTTGGTCGAGTCACCTCGAGCTAGGCATCTATTCGACCAAGACACAAGGCATGGAGCCTGAATCTGACCACTTGCTGCTTCAACCTGGCTTGAAACTCTGTACCTTTCAATTAGGTAGGGGCGGCAGAGTCTTTCCCCGCCGCCTGTTGCTCTTGCCATGCGTCCTTGCGGCTGGTGAGCCACGTGATCAACCTCCTCCGTAGCACCTGCCACGGCAACTGCCTACCGACCCACCTTCTTACATCCTTACCTACCTCTCATCAATACATTACCTAGCTAGGTACCTCACCGCCAACCTCGTCGCCTCCTACAAGCTACGTGCATGACGTTGAAAAGCCGCGTTCATCTGCATTCTACGTCGCTTTCCGAGACTCCCGCCAGGAGAGAGTCTGAAGGAACTTTCTCTCATCGCCGCTGAATTTTCTCTGCGTCGTTTGTGCCCTTGCCTTTCGAGTTTTTTAAAACTCGGATGCCCTAGTACGTCGTCTTTATCTCGCTATGTCTTGAAGGGGGAGAAACCTAAACCGTCACTACTACTTCCTCTTGACGTCCTTTGCTCCCCGTCGTTATCTCTTTTGATTTCCTTCTCACCGTCGATGATTTAGCATTCATTACCCTGCTTCTACTTACCCTTCATACGCAGCTTGCCACGATGACTCCTGCCATCAAGTCTCAAAGCAAAAAGTCTAAGCCATCGGACGAGGTCTGTCCTGGTGGCCGGCCCTCCACCTCGTACCCAGCTTCGGTCGACACGATGCAAGCACCATCACCTACCAGCAGAAAAGTGGATGGTAAACTCACCAACTGTGACGACCATACGCTCGAGAGTCTTGAAAAGAGTGTCAAGATGGGCAAGGATGTCCTCAACAATCTCGAATGCGCCCTCGCCGCGGCACCGGCAGACGAGAACCAGGCCTCTGTCTGGCTTAGCGAAATCAAAGACATTCAATCCCGCTCCCAGCCTGCCAAAACCGTTGTTGGGGTAGTGGGCAGCACAGGTGCGGGCAAAAGCTCAGTTATCAACGCCATTATCGAGGAGGAGGCGCTGCTGCCCACTAGCTGCTATCGGGCCTGCACCGCCTGTGCTACTGAGATCTCATACAACTATTCGGACGATCCCTCTGAGCTCTATCGCGCCGATGTCGAATTTATTACAGCTCGAGACTGGATCAAGGAACTAGAAACCCTCTTCACGGACTTGTTGGACAATAGTGGCAACTTCTCCAGAGACTGCACCAACCCCGACTCTGACGCAGGAATTGCCTACGCCAAAATCAAAGCCGTCCATCCTCACAAGACAAGAGAGATGATCTCAGAGAGTACTCCGGAACAGCTTGCCGGTGAATCTGTCGTAAGAGGCGTGCTTGGAAGCGTCAAGACACTCAAATCCAATTCGCCCGAGGACCTATATGCCAACCTACAGCGTTACGTGGACAGTAAGGAAAAGAAGAAAACCGTCTCTATGGAGTATTGGCCCCTAATCAAGGTCGTCCGCATCTACACCAAGGCCCACGCACTTTCTACGGGTGCCGTGATTGTCGACCTTCCTGGCTTGCAGGATTCCAATGCTGCTCGCGCAGCTGTCGCGCAGCAATACGTCCAGGCTTGTACGGGCCTGTGGATCGTCGCCCCCATCAATCGTGCCGTCGACGATAAGACTGCCAAGTACTTACTCGGCGACTCCTTCAAGCGCCAGCTCAAGTACGATGGCATCATGTCGGGCGTCACCTACATATGCTCCAAAGCCGATGACATTTCCATCACTGAAGCCGCCAACAGTCTGGAAATCGGAATTGATGTCCCTCATTCTTGGTCACGCATCGAAGACCTCCGTCTCCAAGTCCAGATATATGAGGGCGAGCTGGACGGCAAGAAGACCTACAAGTCGGAACTGAGCGATGTACTCGATCGTCTGGAAAGTGACCAGGACCAGTGGGATGGGCTTGCCCAAAAGCATGCCAATGGCGAGGTTGTCTTTGGCCCCTCGGCAGCCGAAGGTCGCAAGAGTCGCAAGCGTAAGCGAAAGGCTACTTCTACGACAAGCGGCAGAAGCCACAAGTTACCGCTTGTCGAAGACACCGGCTCGGATAGCCAGTCAAGTGGTGATTAGGAATACTACTTCGATGACGGCGAGTACGACAGTGGCGATGGGCAGAAGCGACAGCGAAGTCAATCTTTGACGGGAAACATGATTCAAGAGCAGCTGCACATCTTGAATACCAGGAGGAGAGACAATCGGGACGAGTCAAAGAGGGTAAAGTGCGATATATTGAACATACGACAACGGATTGACGATATTCAAACAGAGGAGGCCCTGTTGCTCAGCTCCATCAAGGCAGACTGCATCCAGGGTAGGAATGAGTACTCCAAGACGTCAATTCAGCGCGACTTTGCCGCGGGTATCAAAGAGTAAGTAGCCAGCCCTAGGCACGTAATACCTCGTCCCCTGACTAACCATGGTAGACTTGATGAAGAAGCCGCCGTCGAGGATGATGCAAAAACCTTCAACCCCGACGAAGACGCGAGGGATTACGACGAGGTCGCACAGAACCTGCCAGTCTTCTGCGTCAGCAGCCGCGCTTATCAGAAGCTCTGTGGGAGGTTTCAAAAGGACAATTTCAGCAGCGACGGTTTTCGAGACGTTGACGAGACTGAGATTCCCCAGCTACAAAAACACGTCATGAAGATGGCCGAGGATCGCCGTGCGGCCCATTACCGTTCTTTCCTTAACAGCCTCAGCCAGCTGCTCAACTCAATGCAGATTTGGGCGTCCAGTGATGGTACTAGAAATCCAATGAGAGATGCGGAAGATGATGAGCAAGCCCTTCGTGTCCAGCTAGCAGCTTTGAAGAAGGTCTGTTCATTTTCATGCATCCGTATCGTCCACTTTCATCCACCCTGATGCTGACCGACAACAGGAACTCTTCAACTTTGTTAACGATTGTCTCATCTTGATCAAGGATGCACTATCTGGGGGCATCTACGACTACTTTGAGGCCACCATTCCCACAGCTTCAGAGGCCGCTGTTCCTACCGCCCGCTCTTGGGGCGCTCTTCGCAAACAAGGAGGCATGGCGTGGGCGACATACAAGGCAACATGTCGTAGATCTGGAGTGTACAAGGGTGCCGCCGGGCCCCGTGACTTGAATGCCGAGCTTTTCGAGCCCATCAGTCGCCAGCTCGCCTCATGCTGGGACAAGACCTTCCAGCATCGACTACCCCAGGCTCTTGAGAGGTTCACTTGTCACGCTCGGCTGCTTCTGAAGGACTTTCACGAAGCCGCCATCAACCGTTCTGGGAAGAGAGACGCCAACGCCGCCGGCATCAACATGCTGGGTCAGCAGCTTCGAACTCGCAATAGGCGGATCATTGAGATCCCAGCCAAGCTCCGCACTGTCATCCAGGAGTTGCAACGAGAAGCCAATAGAGGCTTCCACCCCGTGATTGCGGTAGATATGCAGCCGGCTTATGACCGTTGTGTTCTCGAACGCGGTAAGATTCCCTCTATTGTCATGTAACCATAGCAGCTGACACCAGCGGGCAGGCGAGGGCTCCTTTGGCCGCATGAAAGATTGCATGACTGGCCACGTCGAGCAAGTCCGTCACACAATGTTCCGACACTCGACCGATAGCGTTAGGGAGCAGCTTCAGGGCTTGTACGAGCGAGCGGAAGATTCACTCGTGGCTGAGGTGCAAGAGATTTACGACATGCTTGCTCGCGACTACACTACTGCTCTGGTAGGCCTCGGCAACCAGCCAACCACCCAACAGGCCCTCCTCAGCGAGGTGCTCGGCATGCTTATCAACGTTCGCCATTTCATACCACAGAACTTGGATGGCCGAATTTTAAGGTCCGAGGACGGACCGGTGCAAGGGAATAAAGATGAGGCTGTCAACGACGACAAGGAAGCGGGTGACTTGCTGAATGCCCAGCTAGGGACATGACTGCCAACGCCGCATACATCGCGTCTGTTGACCGACGATCAATTTCTTCTGCTTGACTTGTTTACATGGTTAGTAGACATGATAGTCTCGGCACAGTTGAAATGTCTCTTAGCTCAGGATTGTATGATGGAGAAGGGTTATCCAGATACACAGATATGCCTCTGACATGAGAAGCCAACCCAATAAGAACGGACAGATTTACAGACATCTCCGTTTGGTATCTTACATCTGCTTAAAGACGCAAACCTAAGTTGCGGAGCCTTAAGGAAGTCGTTTTCCGTCCTTGTCGTCTCTGACACAGGGATCGATCTTGGGCTTTGTTCTTCTGCTGACAACGGTGATTTCTGGGGATAGGTTGACAGCAAGATAAGCTAATTGTCAACCCGATCGAACCAAATCAAGGGTACATTGTCCCCTTCCAGTCTGACATCGAGACCAAATCGCTTCACACCTCCCGAAACGCCAATCTCGAATTCAGCTCGCATGCACCAAGCTGGCGTATCGACCTGCCTGACGTCGCCGGCTTCAATGTACGCACGGCCAACCCAGTAGTTGCCAGATTTTGGGGCAAGATACACCATGAGTTTGAGGTAGTCGAAGGCGGCTCCCGCTACCCCGAGAACTCGCAGCTGGCATCCGCTATCTGTGCTCCCCCTTGGCCCGCGAAGCATGGAAACTGCGTCTGGGCAGTATAGGTCTACAGTGACTTTCCCGTAGCCTGGGTTTGCGTATTCACCGGTGTGGTCTGCCAAGGGAACAGACGGCAACATCGGCGGGTGAGGTGCGGAGGGGTAAATGTCCTTGTCGCATTTCTCGCGTTGTTTTTGCTGGGTCTTTCGGTCCCTTTTCCACCTAACGCGAGTTAGAGTTAGTCCAGTATGGTTTGACGCATTGTTCACCCATCACTTACTTGTCGTTGAGATCGAGGTCATCTCTCTTGTCCTCTGGAATTCCCAGCTTTTCGTACAGAATGTGTAGCGCAATCAGACTAGCGGCCAGGGACTCGGTGTTCGACATGACCGACACCGCTACCTTGCGCGCCGGAATCATCATCATCATGGACACGTGCTCGGTGACCTGTCCAGAATGGAAGTAGACCACCTCGCCTCCGAGGACCCCAGCAACCCAGCCCAGACCGTACGTGAGAGGTCCCGTGAATGGGCGTTGCGAAATTGCATACAGACTCCGGGGTGTCTTGAGTTCCCTGTGTCCCGACGCGGAGATGGGGTCTTCCTCGTTCATCATGACGCGGAGGTATTTGGCGTAGTCCAGCACGTTGGAGATGATGGAGCCCGCGCCCTCTTCGCCGGAACGCGGTTCATGCGGAACAGGATAGTGTTTTGCCCCGGTGTAGTCGTAAAAGTACTCGCTCGCGAGATCGAGCACGCTATTTCCGGCATCGGCGAGAGAAAAGTATGTTTCGTTCATGCCCATCGGCTCCCACAGCCGCGCGCGAAAGAAGTCACCCAGCCACTCGCCGGTGAGCGTTTCGATGAGGTGGCCCATGACGCCGAACATTTTGTTGCAGTACTGGAACCGCGCGCGAGGTTCGGCCGACATGGGCAGGTGGCGGAGCATTCGGGTTGTTTCGCGCGCGGTGAGGGCCGACGCGAGGTCGTGTCGGGGGTAGCCCGTACGGTGGCTCAGGGCGTCTTCGAGGGTGATGTGCGCGGTGGCCCAGGTGTCGCTGAGGACGAAGTCGTCGCGGAGGACCGAGGAGACGGGCGTCGTCCAGGTGAGGTCGGGGAAGGTGGAGTTGTCGACGAGGAGGGAGATGCCGGCGGCCGTGAAGGATTTGGTGGTGCTGCCGGCGTAGAAGAGAGTGTGAGGGGTCACCGGCGTTGCGTTGAGGGTGGCGTAGCCGTAGCCCTTTGGGTTGAGGTTAGCGGGAGGTTGAGGGTGGTGAGGGTGGAGGGGCCGTCGTCGGGCAGAGGCTCCGGCAGTGAAGCGGTGGAGACCGGAGCGCCGAGATTGTCGGCCGCGGTCGGAGATGGGCGGGGCTTACCTTGGACCACGTGTCGTTCCCATCGACGACGGCGACGGCGAGGCCGGGAACGTGCCAGTCTTTCATGATCTTTTCGATATACTGGTCCCGGTCGTATGAGATGGCGCGGGTTTCATCGTCGCCCAATTGACCGCTAGCAAGCGGCTGTTGAGCTTCGTCCCTCGCCACGAGCAGAGTAGCCAACAGAGGCACTGCTACTAAAGCTGTAGATCTCATGATGTGCCTTCTTCGCGAGCGATGAGATTGTGTGATGATGAATTTCGGGTGAGCATGAGAGGGGTGTCATCATCGATATGCTCCACGTCAGATAAGAAGTTTCCCAGTGGCTGGGTGACGTTGGCTGACCCCTGTCATGCCGGAACTTTGGCGCAGCCTACGTAGTACACTGCTTAGCACCTGTCGTCGCTGACAACCAGTCATTTAAGAAGAGGTTATCTAGTCGATGATGGCGGGGAAAACAGATTGGAGCACAAGGTTGAAGGCTGGATTGAGACCGGATCGGGCATGGCGATAATTCAATTCGCAGGATGGGAAGCACTCAGGAAAGCCGACGACTAGGTTAACAATATACGACTACTAACAGATCTCGATCCAAAACATCGTGGGCATATCTCCTCAGGATATTTGCTCCTGGACGACCCGAGGAAGCTGGATAAGAACAAGCCGGACGTAAGTTGCAGGGCCAAATGGCCATCAGTGCGAAGGGCTCGGTGACGAAACTCCAAATCGATCCTGCTTGTGAGATGTGGCCAGCGAAAGGCAAGCATGGGTAGCATATAGAAGAGCCCAGTCGGTGCAGTGAAAGCGGGCTTTGCCATCATCACCGTTTTCGGCATGAAATGAAAGTTGAAAGGTCTCCGGGCTTTCTTTGTTTCCCAAAAAAGACAAGAATGCGGTTCCACCTTGCCCAACAATAAGCCCTTGCGGCCCCGTCTGCTCCCCCCTTGCCTGTTCCCATCCATTGGGATGTCTCCCTCGATCGATGACAATGGGAGTCACCCAAGCTGCCTTTGACGAGTGCAAAGCTTCCAAAGCGCTTGGAGCTGAATAGTCTTGGCACTTCGCGGGAGACAATGTCGGAGGATAAATGTCCAAGGTGGCTGTATGCTACCGTGGCGGCTGGCTACCAGGATATTCGAACTTGCCGACCTAACAATATTTGTACCGACCGCGACCGTTGAGACTGACGAACGATTTCGTCTTCTTCACTTCTCTCTTTTCTCCATCTTTGCACCTGGTTGTGGCATTGTCTTTTACTGGTGGGTTCACTTGCAGCCTCTTTTCATATTCCTCTCGTTGTAGTGTAGAGATGGCTCAGGACCAAACATACACCATGCCGAATAACGATCCCTGTAGTCAATGGGCCCTCCGGTATGCGACAGACAAGAATGAGCCCAAGCTTGGCCATGGAATGGGGACCAGGTCGTGGATGGATCCAGTGCTTCCCGGTATGGACCCCGTCACTTTCGTGGAAGATGACCCGAGTATGTTCTCGACGCCGTCCATGGCCGAGCTTGATGACCTTTTCCTATCCGAGAACCATCAACAACGCCTCATGAGCGGATGTAAGACATGGGAGGCCGCTGTCCTGGCCCAGGCCGACACTTACGCGACAATTGAAGAGGGCATACCAGACGAACTGGTGGTGGACGAGTCAAAGTGGCTGAAGCTATGGCAAAGAGACCGTTGGAGGGTCGACTATACTGAGCATCCAGAAGACGCCAGCGGCCAGAAGTTCATTTGGTCTCCATTCAACGATGTGATTTGGGCCGAGCTGAGCAAAGTCATTCAGTTGGCGGACAACATACTTCGTGAAAGCCTGAAAGGTCGCTGGTACGTGCGAGCTCCTGTTTTCGACCACCGTGAGACGATGTGGGCTGATATGAGCTAACGTCGTCGACGTCTTCCAAAACAGGCTTCAAACTATGTACGCAGATGATGGCATCATATCGGAGATGGCCATTCTACTATTCGGAGAGCCCGGGCAGAATTCACGTTTAATCTGGCGTTTTGCGCAGGACCCCAAACAATTCCACACACCCGAGGATCTCATAAGCCAACTCTTCAACAACCCGGACTTCTACCGCCGAATCGTTTGGCTGTTGGTAGACAAGGATGCCATCATGTCAACCGGGAGTGTCTTTGCAGACTCGATGCCTCTCGGAAGCACCATACGGCACAGGCAGCAGCAGACTGGACCGCTCAGACAACCTTGCAGTGCGAGCATTTCAATCAACGTTGTTTTCCTCAAGACCTTGTTGAGTGGGCTGGCGACTGATAGGTCAAAACGACTGGCTGCTGTCACTCTCGCATGCACGGTAAGTATCTCTTAGCCCGTCAGACCACCATCCCTTGACCTTGAGTCTTTGGGCATGGAGGTGATGACACCAAAGAACGAAACGCCAAGCATTTC
The DNA here is from genome assembly GCA_004366825.1 of Colletotrichum spinosum. Taxonomy (NCBI): domain Eukaryota; kingdom Fungi; phylum Ascomycota; class Sordariomycetes; order Glomerellales; family Glomerellaceae; genus Colletotrichum; species Colletotrichum spinosum. Next base: position 228,634 of record QAPG01000024.1, on the reverse strand, counting down.
CGCTGACCCGTCATCGTAGATGGTGCATGAGCTGATGGTAGGAATTCACAATGTCTTTTGATATGGGTCTGTTTTGTTTGCTGATCGAAAGACCAGCATGCCTTGAACAACTTCCTCTTGGGAGACCCAGTCCACGTTGCCCGTCTCGGGGACCCGCGCGACCCCCAGGGCAACAGTGTAAGAGAAATTGTAAGAGAAGCATCCAGATATTGACCATGAGCTGCCTATCACATGTCCTGACACCCCATCAAGTTCGATGTCGGACAGAATTGGGCCGAAGCAGGGCATTCTTTCGAGGAGGACATCTTCGGCGGCTCAATCTACGGCCTCGAAAACCAGGGCAATTACAGGACCAGCACCGGGGCCGCCCTCATCGGACAGTTGGCCAAACAACCCCGGCCGACTCGAGGCAGATGGAGCCGCGAATTCTGCAACGTTCCGTACAACAGCGTGGTCGACTTTACCGTCTGGCCCATCCCCGGTATCTGGAGCAGATCGATGGCGTCGCACGACTTTTGGCAGCGCGCCGTCGCCAAGTTCGGCGCCCAGGCTCTCAAGGCACCAAAGATCCTCGTGAGCGAGAGCTCCACGGAGCAGCTCGACGCGTCGGACTACCAATACCCCGTCGCGACCTCGCGCCAACAAGTCTTGCGGTGGGATCCCGCGTACTCCCCGGCACCGCATCACGTCGAGACGATGAAGGGCGTGGCGCGAACCTTCACCGCGAAGCAGTTGGAATACAGCCGGAAGCGGCCGTGGGCATTTGATCGGTTCGCCATGTGGCAGATGACGCCCTGGAGCTGGGGTCACTTCCGGACCTTCCTGTACGAGGCCACGAACATCCAGTTTGTCCGTCGTGGCAAATGGGATGAATATCACGCCTGCTACATCATGAACACGTTCATGTGGCCTCTGCAGCTTGGCAACGTTCCCCCACAGGGATCCATCACACCCCAATGGAGGATGTTGAGCCAGAGCGCCCCCGTGGCCTGGTTCTGGAGGGCCGTCGGGTGTCTCATGTGGGCTGCGATGCCCGCTCGCCAGTACGCTGAGAGGGTGCAGCAGCAAGCAAGGCCGTCTGCCCCGTTCGATCACTGGGTGATCCATCCAAACGCGACATTCATCGATCAGGACGAGCGTACTCTGACGCTCCAAGCCATGGCCTGTGTCTTCAAGGCTAGATGGCAATGGCCCGCCTTTGACCTGCTCCAGAGGCACAACGTAAACGGATGGCTGCCGACAGACGTCCGTATGGTTCGCAAGATGAGGCTCACCAAGGCCGTCCAGGCCTTTGCACACTATAAGTCAATTTGCAAAGTACCAGCCGGCCTCGAAAGCGCCTTCAGTCAGGCGTGCGCGGCCATGGAGGTCAACGTTGAAAACGACCACGCGTCGAACTACACGTCCTGGTTGGACTTTACGTTCAATATGCCGGAATATCCTGGCGTCTGGGAAGACGGAACGTTATCCAAGGCGTACGACAACCGCTTTTGGGCAATGAAGGAGTGGAAGGGTCATCTGCGCAACATTCCCGATGACGAAAAGGTCGTCGAGCGGTACTGGGGACCAGATGCCATCTCCGCCACCCAAACGGCGCCCGCCTGGGCGAATACCGGCGTTGCGGGCCGGGCAGCTCCGCCCGGGGAACCGTTCCGTCGACATGAGATCAGGTACTACACTGTCGCTGAGCTGTACGACCTGGAACGGAGGCTCGATGAACCTCTGGTGCTGGTCAGAGACGGGATCGACTTGAATGTCCATAGGCTTTCAGAAGTCCAGGCTACTGTCGGCAACGACAACGCCGAATCAGCAACTGTGGCCACTCAGCGGTCATATTACGGATTGGAGCTCACGCCGCAGGCTGCCGAGAGGTTCCGAGACTGCGACCCATTCACCATACCGTTGGGGAAGGTCGTGAAAGCGATGCGGGAGGCGGAGGTCTCTTTCGGCAGCGGCCGTAACGGCCAGCCGCGATGGATCCTACTTGGCCGGACCGTTTATGACATTACTCGTAGGTCGATAGTGGATCGACTACGGTGGGAGAAAGTGTGCTGATTTCCAACAGACTTGGTGTGCAGAGATGACCAGCGGTTGTTCGATCTACTCCAGAAGGGGTCCGGTGGCAACCCTTCCGAGAGCCTCACGGCGGAGGGCTACGACGTTGCCGACGTGATAAAGTCCCTGGAGCCATGGAAAGTTGGCATCCTTCCACCGCAGTTCCCCAAGAATACGTTGGACTTCAGCACTCTTCAGATATACACCCCCAGGACCCTGCGAAGACACGAGTTCAAGCGGACAAGCATGCGGGTTTCGATTGCGAACAAGGTATACGACATAACAGGTGGGTTCACTCTGATGCTGGGCTAGAGTACGAAGCACTTGGCTGACAATGTCGTTCCAGAGTATGCCGACTCACATCCGGGCGGCTTGAGAATGCTCGAGGAGCATGCTGGAGAGGACGTGACCCAGCTTTTTCAAAGGTACCATCACAGCAACAATCTGGGCTCGATCTTGGACGACATGGAAGAGTTATGGGTCGGAAACTTGGTAGCCTCACGAGCGGAAATAAGTCCCAGCGAGGTGAATGGGGCAAGGAGGCTCATTGGAAAGAATGAAATCCGGTTCCGAGAAATCATCTATAGCGTGGAGGGTACGTTGAACTTCAGCCTTGCCTCCCTCCGAGTGACATCACTTACCATCTAGTCATACAGGCCTCGAGAACTCCCACTCTATTCTCGTCGCAGAGTTGAGGCCCTACCTCGGCACCGACGCCACCGATAAACTCATCATCGAGCAAGACGACGGGCCTCTGATGCGGTTGGCGCGCATGAAAAACTATGCCGTCGCCATGGTCGAGCTCCCAGAGCCCAGCCTACCCGAAATGAACGTAGACGAACTTCGTCGGCACAATGGCATCGTGAGCGAAGACCAGACTTGGCGGAATGCCGCGTACACGGCCTTCAATGACGTCGTCTACGACGTGACTGGTATTCGCATTCCCTCTTGGACCCTCCACGGCACGGAAGAACTGACAATAATACAGAGGTCTACGAATACGCCATGGATAACCCCAACCTGAGAGGCCTGGGCGACTTCATCGGCTACCAGGTCACCGAGGGCAGGCTGGGTGCGTATCTCGAAGCGAGGTACAGCCACCGCGCTGTTGCGAAGTTTGTTCGACAACCCACCCGGAGAGACAAGGACACTCAGCCTTGGGATGCGAGGAGACAGCTTGCCGGTGAGTCAGGCTGGAGCTTTAATCATCAATGAAGGCAGCTGATGATGGTATCAGGTCCAATACGCATCCCCAAATGGGACGTCCAGCCGCGACAGAAACCCCCACCAGCCGACGACGCGATCGCTCCATACCCCGAAGCAAGAGACATTGCAATGCTCGACGCAAGGGAATTCGGACCGGGTAAACCCGAAGTCTTCCCCGCTGAACCTTCCCATGAGGATCGCGAAAAGATCATGCTGGGTCTCCACGGCGACGCCGGCTACGAATCTTGCCTGGGAGGAGCGTCACGCGGTACATCCAGGAGGCAGCCTCAACGCGACACGCACCGACGCTCGGAGGAGCGGTCGAGAGGTAGCGAGGTGGCCACGGCGGTCGGGAGTTCCAGTTCCGGCAATCGCCCGGGAGTCTTGAGGGGGAGCGTTCCGCAGGACGAGGGTGTGATTCACATGTCTGTGTGCGGTGGCGGACGCCACGAAGGCGACGCGATAATGGACATGTCGGAGATGACCGGGGACGCGGTGCCAACGACACCCTCGCCGAAGAGGAAGTTTACCTTTGAGGGCGATGACAGTGCAAAGAAGAGGCGGACGCGGTAGCCATGGTGTTTTGGTAGCGGATGATATAGACATGGAGTTTGGTTCCGGTGCTCGGTTTGTAGAAGAGATTGTTTGTTTTCTAGGCTCAAGTAAGAGTTGCTTCTCGAGCCTTTCATCACCACCAATGCGAACCATTTGTCACTGTGTATCATGGAAACCTCATCACAATATGATGGTCGTGAAGTGAGAAAGTCATCGTGCCCGACCTCTATGGCTTTGAGAGAAGAAGGCAGCTCGCACGATACCATCGTCAGCATCGTAGAATAACAGGATAGTATCAAGGTGTTGGTAGTTGCGCTTCACCATCTTTTCATATATAGCCAGTCACTTATATCTCAGGCCCTCATGGAGACGCGGCGTACTACGCCATCAAGGGCTTCCTATTTACTCCAGGGCAGTACTTTGCCATCTCCGGAGCTTGCGGCGGTTTGGCAGCTCTGGCGGTTGCTTACGCTCGAGCTACGGGTTACCGGGTCATTGCAGTCGATGCCGGCCACGACAAGGCCGAGATATACAAAGCGAAAGGTGCGGAGCACTACGTGGACGTCACCGCGGTTGTTACCTTAGGTGAGAAGATCCTGAACGTAACCAACGGCAAGGGAGCCAAGGCCGTGGTCGTGACCACGACGTCGGTCGTGGCGTACCAGCAAGTCTAGGAGATACTGGCGCCATTTGGAACGTTGGTGTGCATTTCCATCTTGGATGCAGATGACGGGGTGAACTTCAACCCTCATTGGTTCATCGCTAATGTTTGGAAGATTCTGAGCTCTGCTGTCGGAGCACGAGCGGATATACTTGAGGCCTTGGAGTTTGTCAGGCGCAGAGCCGTCTTCCAAGGTGCAGTAGGCGATGCTCGATGACGTCGAGAGGTTAATTCAAGAAGATGTACGCTGGTCAGGCAAGAAACCTATGCAACCCTTGGAGTCTTACGATGGACGTTGGGTAATGGGGCACTACAGAGTATACTCCGTAGTTACAAGGAAAGTGGGTGTTGAACCTGGATCAGTGAAATTGAGGTGTGACATCGACTTGCGGGGCTACTGCATGTTACTACAAGTAGATCACGATGGGTTAATTAGCAAGTGACAGCAAGTTGAAATGATGTTTAGTGTCGTCGAACATACACCGTTAGAGTCTGAACAGATGGTAGTAGTCTCTTGGGTGGATTTCAAAAACCTTGCCGCTAAGTTTATCCCATATTCCTCGACATAATGCCTGAAGCAGGTGGATCTATTGAAGTTCTATTCAATCTTATAGTGTTATGCCCTTCATACAATGTAAATATTGACATGCGTCTTTGATTAAAATGATAGCATCCGAGTATCGACACGTAATCCACCAACAGACCTGTTGTTCAAACGAGGACAACAGTCTTGCCACCAAAATCTTGCCTAGGGCCGTTAAATCTCAGGTGCAACTTTTTGAGCGGCGAAGTTTGCCACTGTGGGGATCATTCATACTTGAGTGATAGTCGCATCATGTCAAGCAGTTCCCTGACAAGAATCACAACAGTTGACGTACTCCAAGAGGGAAGTATCTTCCGTTCATGCAGATAAGCCATAGAACTTTGGGGCTTAGTGACACGCTCTACGCATCGAAACAGACATTGTGAACTTGCATTTGGACGTGAAATGCAGAGTTTGCGCCAGCTAGCTGTGAGAGAGACACCTTGACGTCTTCGGACTCAAAAACCGAGTCTCGCCCGGTCTACGTGATGACGTGTAAAGTCAAAAGAGAAGCCCCTCCCGTTGCCGACAGCCAGTCGCCCCGACGGAAGCAGAGGCCAGCTACTTGCGAAAGTTTCAACGATTGCGGCACTAGACTAAGGGATATTATGATTTCGTATCGATAGTAAGTTTTGAATTCAAAAGGACAAACTAGGTGCACACAGGTAATGATTATCCAGACTTGGCTCTAGCTTCGATTGCTAATTTACCAATGTTAACGAAGCACTGGCTGTGGAACTGCCAAGGCAGATGAAGAGAGGATCATCCTTTCTCCGCGCGGAAGACATGAGACGACCTTAACCATGTGTCATTTCACGAATATACTTTTCTCATGCAGGCAGACCTTTACCTTGAGCGCTAAGAGTTCCCTGTCTAGCCTTGCTTGTAGTGGTATGATAAAATGGTCAAACAGGCGTGGGAGTTGACAGGACATTGAATCCGGAAATCATCACCGGCCTTGTCCATGAGAACGTCTGGCGATGCCCTTGTGGTTTCAAGAAGCACAGCTTCAAGGAATCACGCCATCGCCACTTCACAAAGACATACAAGGCCGAGGTGAACGCGTCACCTTCAAACCGACACTGCCACGCCATCCGTCTCACGAAACAAGCTTTATGTGCGAAGAAAAAGGATCTGCAAATAACCTCGCCAGGAGAGCCAGCTGTTCGCAACAGTCCACAAGTAGCATTGCGAGTGCTCTCCCGGCGATATCTCTTTCGAACTTCAAACATACCCCGTGCGTGTTAAGTCTTTCGTTCAGTAATACCAGGGCGGAAAGCTTGTGTGTTTCGGGAGCCGAGGCTGAAGAACAACATCACACACCTACCCGACGCGATTCATGTCGCCGCGTGCACAACTGCAGCACCGTCGCGAATGCGCTCTGTGCTTTCTTTTATGCATCCTTCTCGCCCCTCTGTAGAGCGGAGCCATCCGCAAATACAACTCGGGGATTAATTTTACTCAACTCTAATCGTCGTTACCTGGAACCGCGAGGCAGAGCGGTGGCAGTTCAGGACCCAAGGCAGTGTTCCAGTTTCAGTGTGAAATGAGCGGAGGATGACATGAACTGTCGTCTGGGTCACGGGGGAAGGGGTTCTCGTGATCTCCTTCTCTCTCTCTCTCTCTCTCTTTCTTTCTAGACGAGGTATTGATGAGAGGGATGAGAGTTGGCATCGGTGCAACCTTCGGCCAAGTCTGGCCCTTGGCACGCTGCCCACTCCCACTCGATCCGACGCGAGCCACTCGAGATCGAGTTCCTGTGACTGTATGCTTACGCTAAGGTAGATTGCCTGCGACCCTCCTCTTAGCGCGTCTGGCGACTGTGTCCGACGTGTGCTCGGCTACGCGGCCTTCCTTCGCCCGCGCGGTACAAGGCTCGCCCGGACCAAAATAGAACTCTGGGTTATTGCCTGGATATTGTCAACCACACCCCGCGGTCGCGGTCGGGTCGGCTAAACGTGGAAGCGTGGCAAAATTTTCGCTCAACTCGGAGGCTACGGAAAAGAGTCCCAGTCTTGTCTGCCCCGGTTTCAGCTGTCATAGCGTGCTTGCGGAGAGCGAGCGAGGGCAGAAATTTGGTACAGAGCGCACGACCGGGGACAGGGGGAAGTGGTGTGTCCCACGCCCATCAAAGAACAAGAACCGGCTTGTGGGGGTCGCTGGCAGGGGAAAGGTGAAGTGTTACTGGCCAGACAAGAGTGTTGAATAACATGGGAGTTTCCAGAGACTCTGGGAAGAGCTGGCGATGATACGGAAATTATGGTGGCGAGCCACATGGGATCCTGCAAGTCGGATTGCTTGACAGGGGAGATCCGGGCAACGATGACCATCAGGACCGACTTTGCCCGGAGTCCAGGTGGGACTGTCCTGCTCATCACGTTTAGTAATTCTGTGAGGAACCTGTCCACGGTTGTAAAGCTTTCCTTGCGTTTAATCTATCAAGACCTTGCTGGGTTGACATGGGATCCCAATTTATTCTTAGGGGTCGAGGGTGCTGCCATGGCCCTGGAGTTTCCACTTGGCTGAACTTTGAGACTGTCAGCCACTTTTCGTAACAGGGCTATCCGCAGGATGATGTGGTGCCGAAACATGGTCACTGCCTGCAAATCGCGAGCTGCCCATTGGCTTCGGCGCCTTATCGCCGAGTGCAGACTTGGACCAGTGCACAGTTGAAAAGACTTTGGAGTGCCAAGACCAGTGATAGAGAGCGGCTGGCCATAGCCGGCTGGTTGTTGTGCTTGGGTTGCACTCGCTCGTGGCTGGTAACTCTGACGCTTGCACATCGCAATCAACTGTAGCGTCCTTCTCGGAACCGCTGGGAAGAAGAATCTGACGAGCTAGAGGCTAGAGCCCGGCGAGGGATTCCTGTGCTCGATCAACAGCAAGTTAGCAACCAGGCAGCCCAGTAGGGTTGGCGACAGACGCGCGCCAGAGACTTCGGACGAAGGCTGGGCCATGGCATGGTCTGGTCCTCTTTGACAAGGCAAGCGAGGCCATGCCATGCCTTTTGGGTATTCTGACACACGAATCCACGTGGAACCGGCTCCTCGTCTAACGAATCTGGGTCTCACGGGTCTCGCGGCGGGTCGACGATACTGGCAGGCAATGGTCCAAAACGCCAAGCATTGATTAAGGGGGGGACCTTGTCTTAGTAGAGCTGAAGTGCCGGCTTATGCAAGTCCGAGTTGCAGCTCTTCAACGTCTTCAACGCGTATCACCAGCCTCGCCTCGCATCGTGCCTCAGATGAGAGATCGAGGCAACGTCCGGGCTCGGTCTGCGAGACGTCAGTCATTCATGGGCGACTGAAAAGAGCCATTTTGTGGTGCGGAAGCCCGGATGGTCCAACCTCGGATGGCATCACGGATGCAAATCGTTCAATAAATAGAAAAGCTTCAGGGGAGGGAGACCCACGTCTCGCGAAGGCTTCATGACTCGCACCTCCCAGGCCCCCGTGACTCGACTCCAGCCATGTAACGGGGAACCACTGCTGCCCTGTCCGCGGAACTGGAAGGGAAGGGCAACGCACTGGCATTCGTACAAGACGTTATCCGTACCCATTTCCAAGTTGAGCGCGCCCAAAGGTCGACACCGCGTGAATGCCATCCAACATCATCGGCGTGCGGGTTCACGATGGCCTTCAACTTTGATGCGCCAGTCTCCGCCGTGACCCTCACGGGCAGCATTCTTTCTTTTCTCGCGACAACAGGCGTCTTAATCTCGTTTGTCTTCTACCACGATCAGCAGCGTTCTTTCCGTCATGCTCTTGTCCTCAACCTCACCATCGCCGGTACGTTCGAAATCGGCTCTTGTCGTCCAACTACGATGTCTGTTTGGGTTTGGCTAATCGAGTGTTTTGCGTGTAGAGTTCATGAACTCCCTCGACAACTCGATATCGGGCATCATCTACATCAAAAACAAAGAACTCAAGCCGGGCGCCGCTTGCGTCCTCAACGGAATGATCGGGCAGCTGTCTGTCCAGGCCTCCGACTTTTCGATTCTAGCCATCGCCGTGGTCACCTTCCTGACGATTACACGAAAAACATACATGCCGAGTACATCGACGTCCCGAAAGATCATCATCTGCGTCTCTGTTTGGATCGTCCCGATAATCACCAGCGCCACAGCGACAATCATGGGATACATGGAGCCCGTGAGCGGCAACTGGTGCTGGATTTCCCGAGAGCGACCCGACCTCCGATACGCCCTTACCCACGGATGGCGCTTCGCCATCATCTTCACCGTGATTCTCATTTACATGTACGTCTGGTGGTACTTGGGACGACACTTCCGCTCCGTCGCCATCACTTCGGACGAACTCTACAACACCACTGGAACCGGAGCATCAAGCGCAAGCGGCGGCAACCCCGTCACCTCATCGATCCGCAAAAAGCAGGGCTTCGAACCGATCGACTCGCCAGGACTGGAGATGGACAAGTTTGACCGGCCAAAGACGAACAACAACAGACCGACGTTTGTCGAGCCCTTTGGCGCGTCCTCGGGCGAGAGGATAGAAATGTCCGACTTCCCAGACTTCCCTACGGTGGTCCACGGCGGTGCTGCTGCCGGCGTGCAGTCGAGGATCCCCAGCGCCGTCGAGGAGGACGAAGTCATCACGAAGCCCCGCAAGGCGTCGCAGCCGGCCGAGGAGGGCCAGACGAAGCGGAAGATGTCGTCGAGGATATCGAGGTTCGACGACTTCGACATGGACCTGTCGCAGGCCTCCGAGGCACGATTCTCCTATCTCGAGCAGGAAGAGAAGCTCCAGGGCGGCGGCCACCCAATGTTCAGCGACATTCCCCCGCCGACGAAATCCAGGAGGCCGTCTCGCCAGTCCATCAACGAATGGGCCACGTCAAGGCCCAAGGGCCACAGGAAACGAAGCTCTACGATATCCTGGTACCTGAAACCCCGAGGCCGAGACCTGGCTCGGGACTTCCCCCTGAACCCGAACATCGACCCCGTGCCCAGTAAACAGGCGACGCCTCCTCAGAACGTCACGGCCACGATGATGAGCGACTTCCCCATCCGCAAGCAGACGAGAAAGGTCGAGCGGGAGATCAAGCGCATGATGCTCCTCAACGCTTACCCCGTCATGTACGTCGTGCTGTGGATCCCCGGCCTCGTCAACCGCCTCATGGAGGCGTCGGGCCACACATCGCAAAGCAGGGTGCTTGCTGCTCTCCAGAGCTCAAGTCAATATATCGGCCTAGCCAACGCCATCACCTATGGATTCAACCAGCACGTCCGCCACAGGATAAAGGGCGACGTGTTTGCCTGGATACGGCGGAATAGTCGCTAGGGAGCCGCCGCCAGCGCGGGATGAGTTACGATTTGGATGAAGTAATAACATTTCTTTTTGCAGTACACAGTATACCCCCCCAGCCATATAGCAAATCAGAAGAGAATGCCATGCATCGCCTGTCCACGAGTCTCCTTTTGTGATGTTCATCATGACCGCTTCTGTTGTTCCCCCTGTCTCACTTTTACCCATCGTGGCAATTCGAGCTGAAGCTGCCACGTGCCACCGACAATCAGACGCCATAATCGGCATGATCCTTGAGACGGACATTGGCTGCGCGCTTCCGTCCGTCGGTTTCCGTCGAGTTCTGACTCGCAAAACCCACGATCAATCATACCCCACGTGAACCACATATTGTCGGCCAATGTGCAGAGCGTATACTCCGTAGAGTCTACCGAGCATACTGAGTATGCTTAATCGCGCAAGTAACGATAATCTCCTCTGTTGCTACTCTACGGTTCCATCAGCGCTCGATCGTTGTCGCCTGCAATTGCAGGCGGAGCAGCCAAGATGCTCAGTAATCACAGCTAAGCAGAATTTTGTCTTGCTCAAAACTTTTCAGTGAGACGAGGAACCTGACCATTCCCAGAATAGACTGATGTTGTTCACAGGGATTCGCCAACCTTCTGGCGCTTATTCTTTTACTCATCATCCCTGCCGGTCGTGCTTGAACGGTGTCGTGAGCTTTGGCCTCATCTACGGAACGTTGCCGCCCAAAGATCACAGAGACTGTGGCCAAGGTCGCCCACATTGTACTTAAAATTGTGAGAATGTATCCACGAATTCACCATATGGTCAGTTAATCTGTTGTAGGCACGGATGTCATCGATAAAGTAATACCAAGCCTTCGTCTCCTTCGCCGTTCGTCATGATGAATCTGCCAGAGCGTCTCGGCGATGACCACAGAACCGCACCGCGTGGTGAGCGACTACCTTCTTACACGAGTTTGCAGGAACGGCCGGGTCAGTATCAGGCACAGCAAACTCTCTGCTAGGTCCGCGGATGTGAACATTTGTTATGTGGACGCGACTAAGAAATAACTCTCCTGCGCCCGTAATGCGGAACTCATCATGACCAACGAGACTTCTTGCAAACCAACAATTCAAATCCCTGCTGTATCTGGTGTCCTCAAGTCGCCACGGAACGGGCCTACAGAACAGACCGACTGAACATTGGCGGCCCGGTATTCTGACTTGAAGAATCTAGCCGGACGAGCTTGTGCTGTTGCGGGCTACGATGAGCTATCAGCCGACATCGACAGTCTGCCGGAAGTCTCTCTTGCAGATAAAGCCAGTGACAACTACTCTAGACCTGGATCGAAAGCCATTTTTGACCACATCATGAGCCAATTGGAATGTTACAGTCTTCACACCCGGAAGTATAAATGCCAATTCTGTTACACTTGCCTTTGATCCAAAGGTTTGTTGATTCTGATGGCTGCCAATGAAGACAACCTGAAATGTCATCTACGGCTCCTCATACCAGTCAGCCTACACGACTCGGAACACTCTCCGGGCATCGTCGGTTTTCAAAAAGTCAGTTCCCGTACTCTAGTGAGCAAAATCGTCTTCAGCCTGGGCTGTATCGGGCCTGTCTGCGGAGCAGCCTTACATCGACCCGCACGCGAGATAAGGATGCGATAGAGATATCATGCTGATCCCGTTTGGTGCGCGGGCAAAATATCAACTCCCAGCAACTCCCGGGGAAGACCGGCTGAATTTCAGCAAACTCTTGAAATGACCGTGGAGATGGCCTGGAAATCATCCTGAACGCACCAACTGCCGACAGTCACTCACCTTGCACAACACAGTTGAAACTGTCACTTGCTCGTGACATAGCCCCAATCGTGATGTATCTCTGTCTCAACGCCATAGGTGAGTGGAATGGGCCTCTAGTGTTCACTGGAATGTGCCCTGCGGAAGGATCGAGGGGAAGAGATATGTGTTCTCGATTGAACATATTTTCAACGAATTTGTCTTGGATTTAGCCTAGTGTAGGTCAATAAAGCCAGCCGTTCTCCCTGTTGGTTCTCGGAAACTCTCTGAAACTCCCGTGACAGAGGCCGCTCTGAATGAACCATCAGAAAAATGACTAACGTTCTGATTCACCTCTTGTTGGTGGCTGGGCGTGTCCTTCCGGTCGTTCAAGCCCTTCTTCTCCAAGCACCCGCTGTGTTGCCATTCCGATACACCCACTGCGGTGCCGTCAACAACACTGAGCTCCAGGAGATCTTCTACCTGACCTCATCATCGGGATTAAGCCCGGCGCAATGCCAAGGAGTATGCTCGACAGCAGGGTCACATTTCGTGGCCTTAGGCCATGGCTCGGATTGCTACTGCTCCTACGCGACCGCAGGTCACGAGATGTTGCCAATACTGGCACCGAACAACAATACGGACTACAGCCTTTGCAATACCCCGTGCCAGGACACCCCGGAATACTCTTGCGGAGGACAGGTGGGCCAGGAGCGGATATACAACATCTACGGTGTTTGCACAACCACATCTCCCGCGTCTACTGCGAGCAGCTCGTCTTCACTCAGCACCTCCTCGGCTGAGACAACCACGACAACTTCATCTTCAACTGGGACTACCACGCCTGACAGCACGACCTCGACTACTTCCAATACTTCAGGATCGTCGTCCACGTCCACAACGGCCTCATCAACAACTACCTCGTCAACAACTACCTCGTCAACAACTATCTCGTCGACAACTATCTCGTCGACAACCATCTCGTCGACAACTATCTCGTCGACAACGACCTCATCATCATCGGACGCAAATTCATCAACAACAGACACAACTTCGTCATCTTCATCAACATCTACCACGACCTCCCCATCCTCTTTCACCTCTTCTACCTCTTCTACGTCTCCCACCTCTTCAACCCCTTCTACTTCTTCAACCTCTTCGACCTCTTCAACCTCTTCAACCTCGTCGACGTCGGATACACCTTCGTCAGCGCTGTCAACATCCTCGGTACCATCATCAACATCAGACACAATTTCATCGTCATCCAGTCTTTCAATCTCGTCATCATCGACCCTGTCGCTCTCATCAACTTCGTCTGTTTCGATATCATCGGCATCCTCGACATCTTCAATTTCTTCCACGAGCTTTTCTTCCACCAGCTCGACTAGTATCGTTGCCACATTTAGCACTGTGTCTACCATAGTTGCCTCGTCTTCGTCGACTACTGCTGCGCTTTCAAGCCTCTCCGGTACTTTGACTCGACCATCAACATCGACTCCCGGCAGTACATCTGGGTCGTCTACAGCAAGTTCGACGATATCAAGGGCGTCAGGAACGTCTAGCCCCACGTCGGAAAGCAATCCAGCAAGCACAGCATTGCCCTCAACGTCTTCTCAAAATGCAGCCCCTTCGCCATCTACGAGCGCCACACCGTCGTCAATATCAACAGTTCCAAGTTATCTCGCGGAAAGCTCGGCCTCGGAAAGCTCGGCCTTCACCAGGCCGTCCTCCTTTCTCTCGTTCAGTAACTCTACACGCATGTCTTCCATATTCTCAAGTTCAACATCTATCGCCGCACCTTCATCTCAGACCTCTCTCGGTTTGAGTACTTCAATCCCAACGGGATCGAGTAGCACTTCTGTCGAGGTTGTCAACTCAACGCCGACCTCAATAGTCAGCCAGACACCCGCCATCTCCGTTTCTGCGCAATCAAGCGTCACCCCAGCGAGCAGTTCATCGAGCACTTCAGGGGCAGCGTCAAGCGGGAACATTTCATCGACCGTCTTGACCAGCAGAGATCAGACTTCTGGCTCGTCTGCTGGCACAAGCTCGCAGACGGAGGTCGGATCAGACTCTCAGGGAGGCCAAGTATCCAGCAGTCTCCCTCCGACTTCACCCCCAACGAGTTCTAGAACCGAAGCTTCGTCAGAAAGCACAGTTACCTCGTCCTTGGCCACGACCAGCAGCCCCGATAGCTTAATCAACGTTGCTCTATTCTTCAGCATCTTACCCCTTCAACCAACAACATCGGCAGCTTGAACGAGGGCGACTACATAGCCGGGGAAGCGGTTCGATAGCTTGATAGGAACGCTGGTGGCCCTGGTTCACGACATTTCAGTAGAAAGCTATGATACCTTCGCGCTATGACCGCCCACAGATCCTGATTACAAGAGAAGATGTGTTCTGTCGTCTGTTTGTGGCGAAATTGCGCTGGTTTTTTTCTTCTTGCAAATGAGCGTGAGAGTATGTATGACGTGTCTACTAAGTTCAATGATTTCAAACTTTGAAGAAATGCTCCTGGTTGGAAATCATCACGTAGACACCATGATTCGAAGTTTGCGGTGGAAATAATACAGAACCTGAAGAAGAATTTGGCATAAGCCATGTATCAGACCCGTTCCAAGACCCATGACACGCCGGCTCCATACTCGGATTGTCCAACTTCCCAGGTAGACCGAAGATTGGTTTCTGCTCCGGAAGGAACTGCAAAGCAGTCCCGAGTTCCAATGAGTAGTTCCAACTTTTACCGAATTACAAGTCTTGATGTGCAGTAAGCGCTACCTCGTTACACCGGGCCGCTATTCACGCTTAGCTGGACTCTGATTCATCCTTAGATGACACATCCACGTCACTTGGCGTCGGTTGTTGGCCGTAGTGCTTACTCGGACTCAGCCACCGGAGCGAGTAAGTAGTTAGAAAAAGGACTCATGGACACGAGAAAGAGATCGGGTGCTTTCTGTCTTTGTTCACTTTTGTGCTTTTTCGCCATGCTGTGTCGCCGACTATCTGCCTTCGCCGCAGTGGCCTGCCTTTCAGTAGGCACCCTTGGATCCCCAAAAAGTCATTCCTCGATCGAGAGGCGTTCAGCTCAAGAAGTCATTGAAAGGCTGGGACTTGAGCCAAATGTCGAGAAGGGCTACTACGTCGAGACATTCGAGGATCCTGACCGGAACAGCAATAACCGTTCCGCCAGCACGGCCATTTACTATCTGCTGGAAGGCCCTGATGGTCCCTCGACATGGCACCGTGTTGACGCCACAGAAGTCTGGCATCACTACGCCGGAGCACCTCTGACCCTTTCCCTATCGGAAGACAATGGAGAGCCTGTAAGAAACGTCGTTCTCGGCCCTGATATCTTCGATAACCAGCAGCCGCAAGTCGTCGTCGCCAAGAATCAATGGCAAAGAGCAGCGAGCCACGGTAGATGGACGCTCGTGGGGACCACAGGTAAGCAACGCGTCGTTGGATCACTGAGCAATGTTGGCTGATGCGTCGTTGCCAGTTGCGCCTGGATTCTCCGTAAATGGCTTTCAGTTAGCTGAGCCTGACTGGGTTCCGAAGGGGGCGTGAGGCTGTTTCCGATATCGCTCGGCGGAGTGGTGAAGCGACACCGGGCTGCCATTCCCACTTGCAACAGCTTTCTACCTAGCACAATCAAGTCCTGTCATCTACTGCTATGGATCACATGCTTCAAAGTCTGAAATGGAAGATGAATATTGGGTGTAACGATGGTATCCCACTGTCACACCCAATTACTTTTTCGAATCCATGTGCCCGTCTCCGAGGCCGCTTTGTACACTTCTCGTGGGCCATAAAATCAACCCTCAGATCGAAGAGGCGACCGAAATGGCGTAGTATAGCCCTCGACTTGGCGGCGGTAGCCTTGGAAACGATACGGGCCGCAGACGCCCTCGTCCGAGTTAGATACCTCATAGCCCTCTTCCCACCAGTCTTGATGATTCGCCACCATCTTCCACCACGCAACCCGCTCGGCTTATAGGCAGCTTTCCGGGTTCATCTCATAAGGCGGGGCCTCGGGGTAAAGTATCCGCAAGTAGAAGTGGACAGGGTCATCGTAGAGGTAGAAGTGATCCATCATCGCGTCCCAGCATTGCCACCACTCATTGTCTACTTCATCCGGCGACTGCATATGTAAAATAGTGACATCTTCCAGATGCTCCATTTCGAGGAGCAGCCTGGAGTGGTAGTGACGGAACAGGTGGGAGTCTATGCCGAGAATTATGAGCCTGCGGGCCATTGGGAATTCGGCATGGAGTGTTTCGAGGTCGTCCTGGGGCAAGTATAAGGTGTCAATGTCGAAATTGACCCAGTTGTATCTTCCAGTATCCTTTTCCGTGGCATACACCTTGCGATAGTATCGTTGGAGATACGTTCTGGATTCGGCGCAAGCGTGAAGGAGAGGTGGCGGCGGTGCAGACGACGGCCAGGGGCATTTGTAGCCGCTTACAGGCTCTTCGCCATAGAGAATCTGACGGGGATCCATGGCCAGCTCCCAAATGCATTGACGCACTTCGAGGGGTAGAAGGGGAAAGCAGTGGAAAGTGGCCATCGCGGGTTGCTTCGAGTCAGCTACTGGCTGACGTATGTTTGTACTCATGCAATACCCAATGCCTATTCAAACAAGAGAGGCAGAAGTCGAAAAGAACTTTTGCCATGTTGGAAGGGCAAGCTGAGGGTTTTAACAAAGTCCTCAAGTCCTGGGTGGTGGATGAGTCACCTGGGGCACAGCCGCAACAATGCCTCATGCATTAAGAGCGGAGAAGGACCGTAGTGATCATCCTGCAGAGGTCCATTAAACACGACATGGGCTTCAAGTTGCGCCGCGACGCGGTCCTTATACGTTGGCTGGCAGGGTAGACGCTTACTGTTGGCTGTAGGGCCGTTGGTGTAAAGAACAGCGAAGCTGATCTGTGTCTGGACTGAGCGACTATAGGTTGCGATAAGTATTAAGAGATTCTATGAGCCGGTGTCTGTTTTAAGCTTGAAATGACTGTCGAAGTTCGGCAAGGAAGTCAGGCATATTGACCATCCGACGTTGCTGCTAGCCAAACAAGATATTGAAAGTGCCTACGGCCAGCATTTCCCATCTATGTGGCCTGAAGCAGTACACGACGCGTATGGAATTACGAAGCACAATATTCTCGGGCCAAACCCTCGCCATCGTAATGCTTCATCGCAGGCACACCTCCGCCACCTCCGTGCCGCCGTGCTTTTCGAAGAAGCCTTGTCGAATATACGAAAAGAAAGTACCGACACGCTCAAACTGCGGCACATCCTTGGGACAACAAGTGCTGTGTTCCCACCCTTGTGACGAGTGAGGCTGGGGCGTTGGCACTCTGCGAAGCGCCAGGCCGACATGTACGGGTTCTTTGAACCTTGGCGCCTGGTCTACCCGTCCGAGCAGAAGCAGACTCAGATATGTCTCACTCTGCTCCCGCTGCACGTCAAGCATCCACTGAACGCAGTCCGGTTGCACGACAGCCTCGCATTCCGGGTTGGGCCCCATCGCGTCCATGATTCCAACTTTTCCGACCGACATGACGAAGCTGCAGCGACTCATTTTGTCCCGGTCTCTCCGAAGAGTAGCGGTAGTACCACCTTCTATTACGGCGTTGAGCAGACGGCCTCGTAGACCAAGCCGGCCATGGATACCCGTAGAGCAGTTTTGTCTGGTCGTCAAGTCCACCGAAGACGGGTCCCAATGGAAGTCCTTTGTCAGGCATAGTTCTGGGTCTTCCTTCACTGTCGACATGCTCGATAACGCAGCAATGTGCAACTTCGGCCAGTCGGCGTCATAGCGCCGGAAACTAATAGACCCCCAAGACCAGGTGGGAAGTTTGGCGTCGTGGTGGCGGACTGCCAACGGCGTGTTTGGGTCCAGCTGGCATTCACCCATTGCGAGATTGATGGTCCAGGACCACAGGAGTGACTCCACCAGGTTGGTCTTGGAGAGATGAAAGATACCGCCATGGCAAGTTACGCGGCCTGACACAGGCGGGTACAGTGACCGAAGTAAGCAGTCGATGCTTTCGAGCTTTTGTTCCGGAGGGTCACAGGGGAGCATCATGCAATGCTCCATGAGGCCAACACGTAACCTGCCATTTCGCCAAACCTCACCGTGGGTGCTGCTCGATGGTGTTTTCAGCCAGTTGTAATCGCCAGGCATACATTCGCACTTTCGATACTCCCAGCACTCCCAGCTCATTTCGCTGAGACCCAGATGCAGAACCCGGGGTGACATGAGGATGGCTTGGAAAGTAAACGTATCCCCAAAATAGTTTTGTGTCGTCCGAGGGTCCGTGCGGCTATAGCCCCTGGTATTTCTAGAGATGTGCGAGTGAGCCACGAGCTGGCTGTGGCGGGCAAAGATGTTGTAGTCACGCCCTTTGAAGGATACTGGGAATGTCATAGTCTCGGGCGAGGCGCCGTCGAGGAACCCATTCGCAAAGGTCTTTCGGGATTTGAAACTGCTTTTTCTCCAGTCGTCAACGCCTGCCACGGCGATGGTGAAATAGGAGTCGCCGTAAATGGCATCGAGTTGCTGCAAATGCCACTGCCAATCTTGGGCATCGTCGTGCATGACACATAGATTGAGGTTCCATACGGCACGAATCCCCTGCTCGTGCGCAATACTGAGAGCTTCCTGAAGCGCTTGAGGGATTTGCCGCCACGCGATACCCCTTTGGCGATCGTGGACATTCGCTGTTGTCGTCACAACGTGGTGATTATGCTTCGTTGGCGCTTTGAGGGCCAGCGCAACATATTCGAACCGGTCCGTGGGGTCGGCGAATCGAGGCACGTCCACCAATCTGATGTCCCGTACATTTTCTCCCAGTTGCAAGATGCGATGGAATGGGGCCACTCCGCCGTAAGCGAAACGGACCTTGTTGCGCCGGTAATGTCGATTGCATCCCCTATGCAGCGAATCACAGGATTCGACCCAGCTGGTGACGAGCTTCCTCCGCTCGGCTGAATCCAGCCGAGCTTTTGGCTGCTTGGCTGGGTTGAGCGCTGGCCAAGGAGAGGGTTTTCCTGTGTCGCCAAATTTCTTCCGTCAGTCTGAATTCGTGTAGACATTAGAGAGGGTAATGCTCATCTTACCAGGCTTTGTAAATAGCTCAAATTCGTAATTTCGTATACCTATGATATGTGAAGGGCGTCCTGGTTCCATCCAGAAAGCCATCGTTTCCAAAAGAGGCAGATATCCGGGTCGAATTGTGGTTTGAACGAAGAGGCGATACTCCTCACCAGGAGACCCATCTGTGACCATCGGATCCCGCACTTTCTTGTTGATAACGGCAGACACCAGGGCGCAGAGGCGGCAACTTTTGTTGGGGAAACAGTCGAGCCCTCTCAACGGTTTGAGTACACGCAGGTCGCTGCATCTCTTGCAGTTCAGACGGCCGTCTCGCGGCGCGATACTCGGATCGGGCTGAGGAACGGGGCGGCTAAGCTCCATGCTGAATGTTGTTCAGTGGGAAGACAAGGTATATCTGCGGCTCGATTTTTCCGTGCCATCGGTCATGTCTGATAAACCTGCGCCAAGTTCTCGGAGATCAATTTATCACTGGACGGGAAGTCGAAGGCGCGTATCGGGTGTTTGCAGAATAGTGGAAAGTGTGCGCTTCGTCATTCGACGCTGGAGCGGAGGTTGAGTGACAGATTTGATGACTAAGTCTGCATTATGTAATACTCGCCTCATGCGCCACTCACTCATGCCCTGGTAGTCAGTCTCTCATGGAAAGCTTTCTTGCTTTCGGTCAATATGAAAGAACAAAGAATATGAATTTTATCGGGTATCACGGCTATCCAGTTTATCTATCCAACATCGCCATCAATGCCAATAAAAATAGGGGAAATAGCACGCCGTCTAAATGCCTTCTCTTGCACGGACACTTTCCACGCAGTCCTGCCACCTGAGGACCTTGAGATAGATGCACTCAATAATGGCGATCAACACCATGCCGCCGCCCAGACCAATCCACGCGCCGTTCAGCTCCATGTTGGGCGCTCCCAGTTCGAGCCACACCGCGAGAGGCACCGCCCCCACGTAGTTGACGACGAACACCACACACGCCGCCACGGACTGCTTGCCCAGACCGCGAAGCACACCGTTGCACCCGCAGATGATGGAGTCGATGAGCTGGAAGGCGCCGACGGCAAGCATAGACTTGGTAGTGAGCGCCTGCACGGCGGCGTCCTCGGAGAAGATGAGCCCGAGCTGGTTGCGGAAGAGGAACACGAGGATGCCGTCGATGATACCGACGACGGTGAAGACCACCGCGTAGAGGTTGGCAGCTCGTCGGGCGATCGGCACAAGCCCGGCGCCGATGAGGTGGCCGATGCGGGTGGAAATGGCCACCGAGATGGAGAATGGAATGTGCCACATGACGACAGAAATAGTGGTCAGAATAGTTTGCGCAGCAAGGTGCTCGGTGCTGAGATACGACGTGCTGAGCGTGAGAATCTCAAACGCGGCCCACTCGCCCACGTTGACGAGCGAACCCGCGATGGACAGGCGGACGGGCAGGCCCCATTCCTGGAATGCTTTGCGGGAGAATCCGCCCCAGCACTTGTGAGACCACTCGCCGAAGAAGACGATGTATGCAAGTAGCAGGACGGGACGAAGGTCGTTGGAGAGGGCCTGGCCCAGCGCCGCGCCTTCGAGACCCATGCCCAACTTGAATGCGAATAGCCAACTCAACAGCGCGTTGACCGGGGCGCAAATGATGAGGACCACCATGGCGCTCTTGAAGTCTCCCTGCGCCTGCAGGAACCGCTTCAGGGCCTCGAAGGACGCGTAGCCAGGGAGTCCGATGAGGCTGACCCGCAGGAACGAGCCGGCCTTGACTGCTAGATGATGCTGCTTCACAAAAGCCGAGAGAATCGTCGGCGAAAAGATCCAAAAGGCGCCGATGGGAATGGTGGCAATGGCCATGAGAATGAGCATGCGCTGGACGTGCAGGCCGACGGCCGTGAGACGTCCGGAACCGTGGGCCTGGGCGCAGAGAGTGTCGAGGGCGGTCGCCATGCCCTCGAAGATGGCGAGACCGATGATGTTCATGGTGGTGAGTCCGATGCTGGCGGCGGCGAGGTCGTCGGCGCTGAGATGGCCGGCGGCGAAGGTGGTGATGACGGTGAAGGAGTACTGCAAAAGATACGTGGCGATCAACGGCAGGGAGTACTCGCACAGCAAGCGGAACTCTGTCAGCCAGCTGCTGGAGACGGGCTCCGACTTTGGGATGGGCTGATCGGCCAGCAGCGGCGACGTCTCTCCGGGACGATAGGCATCGTCGTCGCGGTCGCGGTGATCCATGGCGGGCGACGGCGGCGGCAACGACGATGCGATGCGGGCGTGGGGTAAGAGAAACGACGGAACGGAGCGGACGAGAGGGAAATGGAGATGAGCCAGCCAGCACAGCCAGCCAGCCGGGGAGATTAGAGGACAATGACCAACAGGGCTGGCTCAAGACAGGGAAGAGGGGAGAATGGTCAAGGTAGAGAGGGCCGACAGACAGGACACGACTGAAGTAGATAGGGTTCAGGGACGGCTTGACAAGTTACAAATCATGAGTTGGGTGTGAAGGGACGTGAAGCCGAACGCTTTCGGACAGCACGGCGTTGTGTCTGTAGCTTAAATCGATGTATTGGAGGGATGGAGATGATGTCGTGTGGACTCGAGAATCTCAAGTCCCCGTCCAAGCGGTTGGGAATGTCTCGTCTGAATAGTCGGGAGGAATGGCAGAGGGGAGAAAAGTTTGTCGCGGACGGACATGGGCCATGGACCACGAGCCTTTTGGCCATTTTGGTCTGCTCCCTCGACCTCTCTCCACTAAAAAGTCCCCGGAAATGGTTGTGCCAAAGCGCCGTGGATTCCGGCATCCGATACTCTTGTCCGACGTTTTGCTGCTGTGGGTGTTTGATCGCATTGCATCAAACTTAGGTAATGAGGTTGCTAATGCTGTATTTGGCCCCATGTCCCCAGGCCTGCACGACCTGGACTCTGTGAATGCTGTTGAATATGTCATCTGGTTACGTTGTGCGTGACATCTCACTGTAGGAGATGGTGAGCGGTCATCGGAATGTAGTGCCCGAATCAAGTCCGGCTGTCCATGACACCTTGGCAGATGTCCGGAGATGAAATTTCTTCGATCAAGGCCGTGAGTCCGGGCTTCTGGAGCCGACTTCCGGTCGATACAGATGGCTCAAATGAGGTTGGTTCTCGTCCCCAGTGTTGTCGAGGCTCAGTATCCAGCCAGACTATGAGGATCATATGGCCTATTCATTCGACTACGTGAGTTCTCTACCCTGCCACATGAAAACAGATGACGAGCAACACAGGATCATGAGTCTTGCGATGAATCTCAGCTCATCTCATGGCACCCTTCCAACCTTTGAAACGATGACTCTCATTTCTTATCCCTCATTTCAACTTGAAAGATCATTTCTGTCACGCAAGGTCGCCTCTATTAAAACCATGGAGGACACTCCAAGTTATGATGTCATTCGAGGTCTTGCCCTCCTTGTCTGGCCACTCTGCGCTCACTCACTTACTTACTCAATCACCGCAAGTTGCCACCCTGTGATCGTGCGACATCGGCTGCATGACAATCACTTCTTTATGTACAACAACACAACAAACGCTTTCAATTTTCTCATCCAATCGTTTCTCATTTACTACTTAATGTTATTGATCGAAGTTGCCGCCTGGTTTGCCAAGCTCATCCTCGTTCTGCAGCGCGCCGTCAGGCTTCGCTTACAAGGGAACACCGCCGCCACAGGGACCGCCGTTGTGAGAGTGACCAGAGGCCTCGGCGGCGCGCTTGAGACGCTGAGCCGTGTCCGCAGCGTAGCGGCGCTTGGTGATGGTGACGGGAGGTAGGCTCTCCCAGCTGATGGCGTACTTTGCAACCGAGTGGGCGATGGCCTTGGAGTTGATGAGGTACGCGTCGTTGTCCAAGTTGGTAATGTCATCACCAGCCAGGTGGTAGTTGACGTCGTACGCGACACCGGCCTCTCCGCCAAAGATCTCCGCCTCCGCCTCGGTCTTCAAGCCCTCGGCACCGGTGAACAGGCCACCGCTAAGTCAGGTTAGTGATCTGATGCGCTGCGAGGAAGACATGGGGAAATTCTTACGAAGGAATGCCGTTCTCAATGAAGGCAGCGTAATCTGCATCCAGCATTATCAGTAAATCGCCTCACAAGACACCCCCACGGCAAGATGACATACCAGAGCGACCGTTGAACTGGGTGGGAACGTGTCCGCGTCCGTTGGCCTCGAAGAACTGCTCAAAGTCCTTCTCAATGACGTCGCTTCCAGCGGGACCAGAGAAGTTGAAGGCGCTGCCGTCGCCGTCGTAGATGGCCAGGATGGGGTTCGGGCTGGCAATCATGTCGAAGTTGAGGTAGGCGCGGATCTTGGAAACCTCTTCCTCGGAGCTGTTGAGCGACTTGACGTAGAAGTAGGAACCGAGCTTTCCGTACTCCTCGGCACCCCAGAAGCCGAGACGGACGGCGTTCTTGATGTTGAAGTTGGTGAGGGCCTTGGCGACGGTAAGGACACCGACGGTACCTGAGCCGTCGTCGCTGGAGGGAGAAAGTCGTTAGCAACACCATTTTTTGTTCGCCCAAGAAACTGGTGGCAAACTCACTTGATACCGGGACCGGCGAAAACGGAGTCGGAGTGGCCTCCAATCATCAACACGTTGTCCGGGTCGCCGATCCTGCTCTCGGCAATGACGTTGTAGTTGACGCGCTCCTCCAGGATGCTCACCAGGTTGAAGTCGACAGTGACCTCCTCGCCGGCCTCCAGCGCAGCCGCAAACTCCAGGCCCTTCTCGCGGTAGATGCCAATCGCCGGCGCGTACCCGTCCGAAACCGCGCCGAGGGTGCCCTGGAGCGAGCCGACGTCGTTGTTGTAGATGATGGCGCCAATGGCGCCCGCGGACTTGGCCAGCGTCGCCTTGACGCCAAAGTTGCA
The DNA here is from genome assembly GCA_004366825.1 of Colletotrichum spinosum. Classification (NCBI taxonomy): domain Eukaryota; kingdom Fungi; phylum Ascomycota; class Sordariomycetes; order Glomerellales; family Glomerellaceae; genus Colletotrichum; species Colletotrichum spinosum. The sequence continues at coordinate 204,519 of QAPG01000024.1, read as the reverse complement.
GCTGCCTCTGGACACGAGCGCCACGGAGCCCGCGAGGTCGGGGTAGTCGGCGGCGTCGCAGCCCAGGTTGGCCACGGCGACGAGCGGCGCGCCGCTGACGGTGCCGCCGGGCGTGTACGTCATGGGCAGGGCGTCGACGGCGCTGCCGTCCACGCTGAGGGAGAGCTTGGAGCCGGAAAAGGTCTCGGTGAAGGGCTGCTTGTAGACGTCGTAGTAGTCGAGCTTCTCGAGCTCCTCGACGAGCCAGTCGACCGTGGCGTTGTGGCCGCCGCCGCCGAACGCGCGGTTCCCCTCGTGCGCGTCCGCAATGTCCTGCAGGGACTGGGAGCCGGCGAGCAGGTCCTCGATGGTGATGAGGTCCTGCAGCGACTCGGAGTCGACGTAGGGCTTGCACTTGGCGGCGGTGGCCAGCGCGGGCAGGGCCAGGGCTACGGCGGAGGTCTTCATCTTGAGGCTCGTTGGGATCTTTCTCTTGGTGTACCTGACGGACGAGAGAGCTTGGAAGAGACAGAGAGAGGAAGCAGACTCGACTGAGAAGAAGCGACCAGAGGGACTGCGGTGATCACTTGCACCTCCGCAAGAAAGCAGCGGCGACTGGCCGGGGTTTTCAACTACATGACTTCTGCATAACCGATGGGAGGCGAATCGAACACAGGCTCGCGTGATGTCTGCCAAGGCGATAGATAAGGAAGATGGATGTCGATGCGGATGCGTACCGGGACCAGAGTATTGGAACCATCGCGTAAACGTGTTGGACATCCACTTGTGCTCCGGGACAAACGAATCAATTGGGAAGCTCAGAGACAGCCATCGCAAAAGTTCGAGACCTCCGTTGGTCGTCAAGTCGCGACCTGCCCGATCCAGAAACGGTCGTATGCGCCAATGCAGCGGCGTAGCGACTTTGGTGCCGGGGTTCATCTTGGCAATGCTACCAAACGGTGGTTGGGGCTCTGATAGGCCAATGGCGATGCGGGAGTGTTTACTCTACGTGTTTCCATGATTCATACCCGTGTCGTTGTTAAGACGACACTGCTTCTTTGACTCTACTCGTAGTCACAGTTCAAGGACGTCTTGAGTACCAGGATACTCTTCGAGATTGTGACTGTATCATGGATCAATACATTCAGTCAGGTGCATGCGAATTTACGTCACACTGAATCCCTCCAGCTCTCTCTTTGGAATTTTAGATCCACTGATCGAAAAAATTCAAGCACGCCGATAGGGACATATAACTAACTCCCATGGTGAGCGTCGAGTCTTTCGGTATTGGGTGGGAAAGGCTCAGCTTATAGGACTAAGCATGCTGTAAGGTGTCAAATTACTGCATTCAGCCAACTTCATTCAGATCAGGTACGAAAACGATAGACTGTGCTCTTCGTAGAGACCATAAAGCCTGGAGGACAGTGATCCATCGAAACACAATCAATGTGATGAAAAGGCAGTTGGCTTGACGAACCAATCACCAATCAATCGAAACACGACTCAAAATGCCACTACGTACTTGCGGGGGATCGGCCACAGTACCTTACTATGAAGGTGCCGGCTTTTTTCTAATGAAACTCATTAATTGTTCGAAAATGTATCTTGAAGGAAGCTCTTGGTCGATGCCAAGGTTTCTCGCAGTAAATGTACTCTCATGATTTTCAAGTTGCCCTCTTGAGAGGTAACTCATTGCCGACAATTTCGTTCCATCACAGAGCTGAGACATCGATGGAGTGCTTCTCATATTACGCGAAAAAGCATGCTAACCTCCCGCCAGCGGCCAGCGGCCTTGTGGCCAGTGTACGGTCTTGAAACGGTTGCTAAGTTGATAGAACCCCGATGTTACCTACCCTGAATCTGCGAGGAGATCCATAGCTTCATCAACTCTGACCGAGTCGCGTACTCAGACACCAGCAATCATTATGCTCTCATCGTTAGGCTTCTTGACTTAGAACCCTAGCTAACAGCATTGAGCCTAAAAGGATGAGAAGCTCCCTTTGGCTCTGACAAATTCATCGCTGAGGGTGCTTGTGAATTCTTCGGCAACGGCATGTGTATATTAGATGTTTGAATTCATCAGAGGCAACGCTACAGAGATATTGTAAAAACACAAAGCTGGACCGTAAGTGGCATGCTCGCGAGGATTCCACTGTCGGCAAACAACCTGCAGTGATAGAAGTTTGTCGCTTCCTTAGTGCCGTGCCTGCAACTGCGCACTTTTCTGTGTCATTGAAAAAGAATACCCTACCCTGTAACTCGGATGATTGAGTTACATCCTATGGATTCCACGAATGACACACTGCAACGGAACAGATATGATTGTGTAAACCCTGTACGTTTTTATTGTTTCTATCAAAAAGAACAATTGCCTATTCGTGTGCCCTACCCCTCGAAACCAAAAAACACTCTTCACTAGGAAGCTACTTGAACCCAGTTTCTCGCAGCTTTCCGCCAACAAATGCGCAGCTACATGTCAACTACTTTTCAAATTCCTTCATAGCCTCCTCGGCGGAAATTTCCTCCAAGACAATGTCCGAGATGACATTCACATCCTCGCCGTCAAAGTCCTCGGTCCACGTGTCAAACGCAGCAAGCGTGGCAAGCTTGGTCTCCGCCTGGTCGACCTCGCGGGTGAAGTTGGACCGGGGCGCAATCTCCTCCATGGAGCCAAGGATCATGCCCGAGCTCGTCTTGTAGAAGCGAAAGTCGGGGTCCTCGCCGCGCTTCTTGATCTTGCCGTCCTGGACCTGGAAGCCGTCGTTCTTGCACTGCTGGTTCCCGCAGTACTTGACGCCTCTGCTGCCGGGGTTCCCGAACCCGATGGAGAAGCTGCGCGTCTTGTAGCCCTTCTTCTTGAACCCGTTGTACAGCCCGGAGAGCTTGCCGCCCTGGCTCGAGTTCTGGGACCCCGGGACGCAGCGCGAAACCTGGTGCCCGTTGGAGGTCTTGCTCTGGCTCGTCGACGCGAAGGGGTACTCGTCGCACGAGTTGTTGATGCCGCCGCGGTGGCCCGGCTTGCCTTTGCCGCGGACGCCGCACTTGTTGTTGCTGCCGCAGCCGGCGGACTTGCGGCGGTCCTTCTCCGTCTGGGAGTTGGGGTTGTCCCAGGTCAGTCGGGTTGGGAACTTGGGACTGGCGCAGCGGACGGCCCAGCACATGTTGGTGCAGATCTCGGGCATGCGGTTGCACAGGAAGGTGACGTCTGGGGCTGCGGCTGCGACCTGAGGCACAGCAGCCAGGAGGGCCAAGCCAAAGATGACAATAGGTTTGAGGGTCATGATTGAGGATCTGTCTAGGAAACTTGTCGATGCTTCTATCTTGAAGACTGTGGTCTGTTTGGTCTTCCAAAAGAAGCCGGCCTAGTTGGAGCTTTATATCCATGGTCATCAACTTCTGGGCAACGGCCAAGCTCATTACTCTGGGGGCTGAGCCCGTCCAAGAGCCCAGCTGTGTCCGAAGACAACCTCTAGCTTCAATCGTACCTTACGATAGGCTCAAACTTCCGGTCAGCTTACTTGGTCCCACAGGAAGTATCATGAGATGTCTGTCTCGAGCGTTCAAGACCTCGCCTTGCGTTCATGTGGTAACTTCCTTGTATTCTGCCAGGCTGCAGTTTTTCATCAGCATGGGGCTGTGGTGTGCGACCACAAACGAAATTTGCTTGGTTTGACGCTGAGAAGATATGAAGATGTGTTCCAAAATAGTTGCAGTCTTGTAGATCTTGATTCTCAGCCATAAAAATTACTGGTCTGAACCTGTGAGCGACATTTGACAATGTCTCAAGCATGGAGTCCATCAACCTCCGTCGTAGTGACCATGTTGAGGGGATTACTCATTGCGTTCAGCAATAAGATTACCATATTAGGATACAACTTGTAGATTGAGAGCAAAAGCACTGTAGACTCTGCTCCTCATGGAATCAGGTGTCTAAGAGGTGCGGGAGTACGAGGGGGAAGTCTGACCAAGGCACCAAAGCAGTGCCGTAATTTCATTCTGCAGGAAGTGGCTGGCTCTGCTACGATACATAAGTGTTAAACTGTTACATGTTGAGAGTCTCAGGATCCGATTCACGTGCGATGACGGCAAGCTTGTGCCATTCTAACCGCTCCAACGAGCGTATGCTGTCTTGAAGGAGGACGTGGTCACGTCAGAGCTAGAGTGTGATGGCGGACAGGCGGGGTCGCCAAGCGCATTGTCCTACTTTGTGACACCAATATTTGATCCTTACTCGCTGTAACGCATCGGAGGGAGCAGGCTGGGGGCTGGCAGCTTCTCGCCTAGTCGCGTCACTGGGGGCGTCATCAGACTTGTGCTTAGGGCGGACGAGAAGTCTTTGGTCTTCTCGTAGAATGCTAGCCTGTTACTCAACATGGGCATTGTAAGTAGCTTTTGGAAAAGGATCAGAAGTTTGGACTGCCAAGGTTCGAACACAGAATGATCGGCGGAAGATGAGAAACATGTCGATTTTGGGCTTCTTCTCGCCGAGGAGAGCTGAAAGCGCCTGGGAGGAGGGGGCTGTGGGACCCGAGATCAAGGACAGATGACCCGAGAAGACTCTGACAGGTCCAAGGCGCAGTAAGGAGAGAATTAAAAGATTTGCCTGGTGCCTGGATACGTTTACATCTGCATCTTGTGGAACTGATCCCAATCGCCCAACTGTGGTGAGGTTATTCGTAGCCCCTACGCAATCGGGGTTGACCTCCCCGGCTTACCTCAGCTGCTGCGGCAGCCAGCAGTGACATCTCAACTCCTCAGAAAGACATCTGCCCGCGCCTTCCTGCATCTTACAACCATATCCCCTTCCACCGCTCCTTCCCCGGACACTCGCACACTTTGAATTGCCCAAATTTCTTCTTCTCAGGCACACAATAACTCTTGAAGTTTTTAACAAAGCGACAAACATGTCGGACTACGACGGCCAGTACTACGCTTACAAGGTCTACGTCACCTGCGACGTTTCTCGCGATACTGTCATTCAAGCCCTCACCGACGACGGAGAGGAAGAATTGGACAAGATCACGGTCGAATCTCGCCCTGGGCAGACGACTCAGTCGGTGATTACGCATCACAGAGAAAACACCCCCAAAGGGGGCAAAGAGCACCCGAGCCGCTTCCTCGTCGTCGATTCTGCCGACCTCGAGGGCCGAGGCGTCCTGCTTGTCAGCCTAGCCGAGTATCACGGCTTCAACGATGGCCTCCGTTTTGCGGTGAAGGAAGCCCGCGACAACATCAACTCTCTTTGCGTTGCCAATGACGACTGGTTTACCTTCCGTGAAAGCATCCCCGCCCAAAAGACCGACACCGTGCCTGTCAAGTGGTACGCGCTGTACAACCTCCTGCCTGCCGACCAGCAAGAGGACTTTGACGTCGCTTTTGCCAAGATGAACGAGGGCGTGCAGATGGTTGGCGTCAGCGACGACGAGGCCGAAGCTGCCGAAGCTGAGGGCGAGGGAGGAGCTGGCTCCGACGTGGGTTCAGGATCTCCTGGTGATGTCGAGGTCGAAAACGATGCAGACGCCTCGATGGAGGAGCCGGATGAAGAACAAGGAGATGTCTCGGACGGGGCTGACGACGAGGTTGCCGAAACCGTCGAGGACGAGCTGCCCAAGTTCTACAAGGCCGTGACTGCAGAAGGCCGCGACTTGGAGCAAATTATAGACCAACACTCTTCCTATGCCAATGAGAACCGTCTGGACTCCGAGAGGTTTGCGGTAATCGACAAGGAGTACAAGAAGCAAGGCCTTCTGATCCTTCGTATCAAGCCCGAGACCGACTCTTTTCGCTGCAGAGGCGATGTTGCGGGTGAGGTCCTGCGATGGATGTTTGTCAACCTGATGACCTGGGATGAGGCAAAGAGCTTTGCCGGTGCGCGGACTTGAAACGGAGGTCCTTGGAATGGCTCGGAGCAACATATTCCGGGTGGCTAGCTAGCTTGGTAAACCTGTCAGTCAGTACGAACTCCTGAAGCGCGTGATGTGGAATGCATCTGGGGTAGGACAGTAAATCAACAGTTGCAGTGGATGGCGAAACGAGATGCCATTCCGATGTCGAAATTTACCACGGATTTTCATGAATAAAAAGTGGCTTTCTATGTCGTCAATACGATAGCAGTCTTCTTCGGGCCATCTAGCATGATCACGTGGCGGTGAAGCCGAACTTGATCTAGTCTGCTTCAGGGACCAACTCGGTGATGTCAAAGGAGAATCGATATTGTCCGTTTTCCGAGACTATCCGCATCATGGACATTCTTTATCTTCAAACGCCAAGAGCTATTTAAGACCGGCTATTCCTGCTAAATCGCGAAAAATGCTACCATGGACGATTGCCGATTTACAGGGAATTGACTGACTTGCCTGATCATCATGTCGAACTTCAGATTTCTCGTCGTCGGCGCGTCAATTGCTGGGCCGACTGCCGCTTACTGGCTGGCAAAAACCGGGGCTCACGTCACCGTCATCGAGCGCTTCCCAGAACTGCGTCGCGGCGGCCAGAACATCGACATCCGAACCGTCGGGGTCACGGTGATGCGGAAAATGGAGGGCATGGAGCCCGCTGTACGCGCTGCTCTTCATGACATCGAGGGCCTAGCCTTTGTTCGCCAAGACGGGAAGCCAATCGCCATCATGAAGTCGACGGGGGACCCAGATGCCCAAAGCCTCTTATCGGAGTACGAGATCCTCCGCGGCAACCTTTCTCGGGTCATCTACGACCTCACCAAGGACAACGAAAGGGTCAAGTACATATTTGGCGAGCAGGTCGCGTCAATTGAGCAGAGGGAAGATGACGGTCCTGTCAAGGTCGAGTTCGCCAACGGAACGGCACCTGCCGAGTACGATCTCGTGGTCGCATGCGACGGAGCGACGTCGAGAACGCGGGCAATGGGCTTCGGATGCGGCGTGCGGGATCACGTTCTGCCTTTCAACTCCTGGGCAGCTTGGTTCACCATCAAAGAGGACCTGCTCGAGGGATCCAAGATCGGAAAGGGGTACAGCGGCATCGGCGGACGGTTTGTGGCACTGGGATGGAGCCCAAACGGCGGCACCAAGGTGGTGCTCATGGGGATCAAGCCCAGAGACGGCTCCGATGCGACGGCTGAATTTCGTCAAGCAAGCAAGAAGGGAGAAGGGGCTCTCAAGTCATACATCGCCAAGGAGTTTCGTGGTGCTGGCTGGAAAGCCGACGAACTCCTGGACGGCATGGCCACGTCGAACGACTTTTATGCCTCTGAAATGGTGCAGGTCAAGCTCCCGCAACTGCACAAAGGGCGGTTTGTCGTGGTCGGAGACGCGGGATATGCACCAGGTCCGATCGGAACCGGCACCAGCATGGCGCTCGCAGGCGCATACGTCCTTGCTGGAGAAATCGGCAAGCACAAGGGCGACGTCGCTGCAGGCCTCAGATCGTACGAAGATCGAATGAAGCCCATCATCGACGACCTGCAGAAGATCCCGCCGGGAGTGCCCAACATCATGGCCCCGCAGACGGCTTGGAGGATCGAGCTGCGAAACTACATCTTCGTGCTGCTTTGCTGGCTGATGAAGTTCCAGAGGCTTTTTGCGTGGATGAGTGAACTTTTCGCCAGCTCTTTCGGCAAGGACAGGTCCAATCTGCCAGACTACGAGTGGGAGTTTTGAGATTGCACGGTGAGGCGGAGGTGATGGCTCGCACGGTGCTGTGATGCTGGCATTCGGTCACGTGGGCGCTCAGCTGTCTGTGGCAGTGCAGTCAGATGCCTAGCAGCCATGAACAGCCACAGACAGCCACAGTTTAGATAAGATCGATCTGATTAACCGAGATGCCGTAGGAGGTCCGTACCCGTACCCGCACCCGTAGGTAGCGGTATCTGCAGACTGAGGCAATTAGGACTAGGCAACATTTTAAGCATGCCCCCGTCTTCCGTCCGTCACTCCGCCGCCATCACTTTTGACCCAACCGAACCCCTTTTCCTAGCCTGAGCTCAGGCTCTTGGTGTGTGCATTCCAACACACTATGATCAGCCGAGTCACCGCCAACGGTTTTCCTTGGTGCTGATGTGAAACGAACGCAGGAGGACAAGACGCACGAGACGACACGAGACGGCGACACGCGAGTTGTCGCTCGCTTCCAGGTGGCGAGACCTTTGCGCCAAGTCGACCGTACGAGCCTTCTCGACGCCCGCCACCCCTCTCGAAGCAGCCTTACCACAGAGCACAATCTCACTGCCGTGCCCACATGGCTCGCAAGGGTAGCCGCAAAGTCCGGACGGGATGCATTACCTGCAAGTAAGACGAGACTTTTGGGACTTTGGTGGTCTGGTTGGCTGCTTAGATGCGCACATGGCAGCCGACCAGGAGACCTTTTTACCCTTCTTCAATCGTCAACCGAATATTCTCGTACTAATTTCTACTAGAATCCGCAAAGTCAAGTGCGACGAGAACAAACCCGCCTGCAATCGATGTCTCACGACAGGGCGAAAATGCGATGGCTACCAGCACATAGCTGAGCTGCCGCCACCAAAGTCGAGTGTTAGTGTCGCCAACAATCTCCTGCATCGCACGTTTCCTGGAGTCGGCCCATCAAACGACCATGAAGGTCGCGCTTTGCAGTACTTTTGCGAGACCGTCGGTCCTTTCCTCTCCGGCGCCGTCGACCCATACTTCTGGACGCATGTCGTTATGCAGTTCAGCACCTTTGAGCCGTCGGTGAGACACTCTCTAGTCGCCATCAGCAGCTTGTACGAGCAGATCGAGGGCCAGGAGCAGGCAGGGCTTCACCCGCCGGACCAGCGGTTCGCGTTGCAGCATTACAATGCCGCCATCAACGAATTGAAGACCATCAAGTCGCACGACAAGCAGCCGATCGTGCTCATCGTTTGTGTTTTGTTTATTTGCATCGAGTTTTTGCAGTCGAATCGCGAAGCGGCCGTGAGGCATTGCAAGCATGGCGTTGAAATTCTTCGGAGCATCTGCCGCGAGTTCTCATGGATGGAGGAGCACTTGCTACCGCTGTTTCGTCGACTCGTCGAACTCGCCTTCTTCTTTGGCGAAAAGTCCGACTGCTCAGATCTCGCCGGGCTGGAGCGGCCGATTCCGCCCTTCTTCTCAACCTATCACGACGCACAACTAATGATTGACGACCTCTACAACCGCACGTTCCAGCTGATGAAGCGGTGCGACCCCTATCGATCCGGACCGAGGCGAGGCGACCCCGTCTGTCAGGGAATCCTCGATGACAGAGACCAGATCAACCACCTACTGGATGTCTGGCAGGAGCTGTTCGCCAGCTTCAGCTATCGCGTACTCTACACCACTGTGTCGAAGACAACCGAGAACGACTCGCACTACCGGTCAAAAATGCTGCGGGGCTTTCTCATCGCCCGCTATGAGTGCTGCAGGGTGTGGCTCAATCTCGCGTTGAACGGAGATGAGCATGGCTTCGACCAGTTTGTCAACAACTTCAAGCGTGTGGCCAAGGTCCTCAAGACCATGGTGGCCGACGTGCCACCGCACGCACTACGGAGGGATTACGCGAGACTCACGCCAAAGTTCGTCTTCGAAACGGGGTTCACGCCGATGCTGTTTTCCATCGTGGCGACCTGCCGTCATCTCGAAACCAGGCTGCAGATATTGCAGCTCATGCCACTGCTGGGCCTCCCGCGCGAGAACCTATGGGATTTGGATACCCTGATTGCCGTCGCGCGACGAATGGTGGAGAAGGAACACGACATCACGCTGGACTCCTTTGGCCGTCCCATCGAAACGCCGGCAGCATCGTGGCCGGCAAAAGGCATGCGTGTGCTGGACGTTGCCGTGGACTCAAACCCCGAAGTGCGGTATGTCCAAGGGCGCAAGGTTACCGGTAAACTTGTCGGTTTCTATAAGAGGAACGCCGAGGGCGGACTCGACGCCCACACGGAGTTCGTCGTCATTAACAGCGAGCCGGTGAAAGAAGCGGTGGAATTCAACAGCTATCCAAGTCTATTGTAGGTTCTTGGCACCCAGCACCAAAAGTCCGTCGCTAACCATGGCAGATATGAGAAGCAAAGTCCGGGGTCTGAGTCCGGCAAGACCCCAGCAGTAGAAGTAGAGGAGCCCAAGGTGCCGATGAAGTCTATAGCCGGAGCATACTCTTGGGATGTCAAGTACCCCGAGTCGCCATGAATGAGACGATTCAATACACATTTAATCAAATCAGAAGCCGATTCTCAGCTTGTCCCAATAGCATTGCTCTCTCCTCACAAGGCCGGACAGCCTCGCTACGTGCTGAGAGAGGTCTCCCCTTGCAGACCACATCAGTAATCACCCCCTCGACGCTTCACTGCCGAGCACATCCGAGCCATCCACCTCGCATGCCGAACCCTTTCTGCCGCCCGACGAAGGCCACGAAATGCCGGCAGAATTACTCGTCACCTTCGCACAGATGAAAACTCTTCCCCCGGCTGCGCAAGCGGGAAGCGGGCCCAGCCGATGGGACGCAGTCCCACTGCCGCGACCCGCTAATCTGTGAAGATCGTGCCATTCCGGGGAGCATGGCCGAGCTCGCTGTGAGCTGTGATTTGTGCTGTGATTTGTCTCTCGTCTCGGAGGGCTGGCAAATAGGGGATGGAGAAATGAGAGTATTTAGAGACTTTGTTGCCACTTTTATCCGCCGAGGGGCCGTCTTACTACGTGACGACTGTTACGTGTAATCACTAACTAACTACTCATTTGTACGCTCCCCGGGCGGTCTCAAGAGTTTGCCCGACTGCGGACTTCCGTGCCGACTGACGTGTAGTTCTCCATTTTATACACACTGCCTCGAACGAGAATTACATCAGTTGGTACTGTAGCTTAGTTTCGATATACACAGTATTTCGCCCTCACTTGCAGCATGATGAAATGTCTCGATGATGAGTCGCTTGCCTTGATTGAACCCATATTGGGTATCTACATTGCATAACCAGTCTCAGAAAGCTTCAGCGACCCCCCTTGGGAACTAGATCTCCTCCTATGGCTCTCCTGCTTCGCCAGATCCTCATCGCTCCCCGTCAACTTCCGCACGCTCTCGCTGGTCCCGTCGTCCCTCTCCTTGCCGGCGTCCTGGCCGTGGCCGCCCACAGACCAATCAGACGGCCTGAGTGGTCTACTCCGCGTCGTTTTCGAACCTGCTGCTGCTGCTGCTCCACCGCCAAGGTGCGATCCGCGCCGCGAACTATTGTCCCCCCCGATCGCCGTGGCGTGGAGTCTGCTAGCCGCCCCGCCGGCGCCCGACGAATCCAGCTGGTATGGCGCCTGTATCGCCGCCACGGACGTCGAGCCCATGAGGCTGTCGACGACGCCCTTGAGACTCGGGACGCAAGCCGTGAGCACGGAGAGACCTAGGGTGCACTGCAGCCATATGACGTGGGGAACGGCGTGCCACGTCGAGTCTGTGAAGTTTGTCGCGAAGTTGTGCGTGCTTACGAGACCGGGGATAGACAGGATGGGCACACTGGTCAATATCGTCAGCCAAAGGCTAATGGTGTGGAGGTTTAATGGTGTGAAGGTTTATGGATGTGTGCGAGACGTACATGATTCGGGTGCCGAACAGGGCGACGACCATCAACTTCCGCCTTGTCGATGTCTGGACTTTCCACATCATGGCGACTGGTAGCGCGCAGAGGGCGACGTCTGTGAGGATGTCCATGAGGCCGTTGTAGAGAAAGACGCCCTCCCTGCCAGGACACTTCCGCTTGCTGCTTGCCGCCCAGGGGTCGGGCAGAGAGCACTGGAGACCTTCTGCGATGATGCCGGAAACTGCCCAGGCTGCGATGACGCCGAAGAGAGACTTGTTGGCGACGTGTAGCCGTCCGTGGTTGTTGATGGACTGGATCAAAAGGCAGAGGGAGAGTTTGGTACAAGCTGCCGCGGCCGTGGCCAGCAGTGAAGAAGCGTAGAACAGCTGATGTGTCGATTCTGTTAGTGCCAAAGGATGAAGGCAGAACCAGCCCGTGTTCATGGGGCTTACTTGCCTTGTAGTAGATGTCCAAGTCTTCCCGACTGACCGTATCCTGATGCCGTCCGAGTCCGTGGTTGCACGCGGCAACCACAAGCGCCGTTTCGACAAAGAGAAGAACAACAGACGCTAGAAGAGCCAGATCGTGACTCTTCAGCGAGGTGATGTTGAGTCGTATGATGAGCTTCAGGGCGATGCCGATGACGACGTAGATGAAGAAGACCAGCGCGGAGACGACCGCCAGAGCTCCTTTGTCATCCTCCGTCAACGCGTATAATGGCGGCGCGGGCTCGGTGTCGAGTGGCATTGTGAGGTTGCGATGGTTTCTCTCTTGGAAACATGCGCCCGCGTGAGGCAGGAATCCACGAGCTTAAAGGAACTACGTGAAGACGATCTTCCCCTTTGGACTTGGACTTGGGGATGATGAAATCGCGGGGACCCCTAATCGTCCACCGGCCACGGCCGTGTCTCATCCAAACGATGACTTTGTTTGTAGTTCTCGGTGGACGAAGCAAGGTCGACATGGAAGACTGGTCATGGTACGGCTTTCTACTTCTGGCCCGATCTCCTGTAAGCCGGTTCTGAAGATATGAATACCCTGCGTGTGAGGTTTTCATTACACGACCATGGCAATATGACCAACAGAAACCCCGGCCTCGTTGCTCGGGACATTCAGGCTGTTCAACGTCTGTTCGCCCTCCCGCTCCGATGCACACTCCCGGTGGAGGGGCCTGCCAGGACTGAAAGGCAGATGGGCCAAGCTCACTGGATCCTACCTTCAAGCTATACTACCGACATGAGGACTATCTCGGTTGCAAAGCATCTTTGGCTGGAACATTGGAATTGTGGGCTATGAAACCACCGCTGGAGACGATCGAATCTCGCCTCTGCACCTCGTGCGCCTGTCGAAGACGCCAACGAACTTTTCTCGGTGGGTCAAAGAGTGATAGTGATGAAGACATGTACGTAAATAAGCGGAGTAGAGAAAACAGGAGAAAGAAAGAATGGCTGGAGACAACAACACAGTAGTTCCATTAACAGCTTGGCAGGGGTCAGGTGTACAAGTATCTGATATCCGCTCAAAGCACTTCCAGTGCGGAGTATACGGAGTTGGTATACGACTTCCAACCGGTTCGCATGAGTTGATGCGTCATAAGGTGTAAACTTACCACTCCTATTGTTCTCAAGCATCGGCTAGACATCACAAGTGCCCGCTCAACATGACTTCGTGATGCATAAACACCAGAATTGTGATTTCCTCGGTGCAGTGGCGACATGCATTTCGTGAATCATGTCGGGGGCTGATCTTAGTACTTGTATAGGTGAGGGTCCCGCGGGAACCCCATCCTGGCACCCGGGCTCATCCGCGCTCATCCCACCATTCACGAAGATCATGGCGGAGATCGTGGAGGGTCGCGGACCGAAGCCGCAGCCCGTGAGAAGACGAGGAGACGACGGCCCCCGCAGACGACCCCGGCCCGAAACCCACAAGAGAGACAACAGTTGGCGGAGGAACTTCCGCTCATGGAGCTGCTTGCGCACCGGTGCGGGTCAGAACCTCTAGGAGTTGTCGTCAATTTGCCGTTGGTTGGAGTTGCTCATAGTAGTATACCGTGGTGTAAAGAAACTAGTTCAGAGATTGCTGTTGCTTCGCTTCGGCCCAGTTCCGGGCATTTTGTCAGCTGATTCTGCGCGCGAAGTGTGGTTGCACATGGCTGGGTTCTGGATGCTGTACTCCCTTGTATTCGCAGAGTCATCGTATTTATCTGCATCGCGTACGGGGCAGTAGTTGGTTCGAGTTCTTCCCCCTTCCCTTGCGTAATCTACATCCCCTTCAGGAGGCTTTTCATCTTGGCCCCCAAAGCGCGTCCACCGTACCGCCCTTGTACGTCTGTTGCGTGAACTTGACAGACGTCTCACGATGTCTTTGACAGATGGTATCGAGATGCAGCCGCCTGGCAAGGACGGCTTCAAGATCGACGCGGTAGACTCCAAGCATGGCCCCGAGGTTTACAACCAGACCAGGACGAGGAGAGTATTCTCCTTTTCCCAGCTCTTCGCCTTCTCCTTGACCTACATGGCCCTATGGGAGGGCATGTGCACGTAAGATCTGGTGCCATTGAGCAGCGAACGATGCTGATTCAAGTCCAGGAACATGTACTTTGCTCTGTACAACGGTGGACCTCAGACCTTTATCTTCAGCTTCATCATCGTCTTCTTCGGGGCCATTTCCCAAGCTGCCTCGCTCGGCGAGATGGCGTCAATCCAGCCCGTGGCCGGTGCCCAGTACCACTGGACCTTTCACCTGGCCCCTAATGGGGTCAAGCGATTCGCCACATGGATCCAGGGGTGGTCGACGTGGTTCGGCTACGTTTCGCTGCTCGCGGGTATCGCCAACGTAACGATCATCCTCCTCGAGTCCATGATCGAGCTGAACCACGAAAACTATGTCCCCGGCGGCTGGCATACTTCCGTGCTTGTCATCGCCATGTGTCTCGTCCAGGGTCTGATGAACACGTACTGCTTCAAAGTCATTCCCTGGGTGGAGTTGGTCGCCGGTGTTCTGCACGTCTGCCTCTTTGTCGTGTTCGTTGTTGTTCTGTCAGTCATGGGCACGAGGCACGAGAGCAGCTTCTTCCTGACGACCAACTTCGCGTCAGGCTGGACCGATGACTACGTTGCTTGGAACCTGGGCATGTTGACCTGCGTCTGGAGCTTCACCGGTAAGTTGAGACTCGTGCCCAGGTCTGCAGGCCAGGACTAACTCAATCGCAGGCTTCGATAGTGCAATCCACATGAGCGAAGAGACCCGCAAGGCCAAATCAGCTGTGCCGAGGGCCATGTTCTGGTCCATCTTCATGAACGGCTGCCTCGGCTTCATCATGGTCTGCGTCATTCTCGTTTCCATGGGCTCCATCGACGACGCCCTGAACGCGTCCAGTCCGATCCTCGCGATTCTTCTCAGCATCACCGGTTCAAAGGGTGCCACGACAGCCATGATAACCGGCCTCTTTGTCGTATCCTTCAGCGTCAACCTCGCCAATATTGCCTCGGTATCCCGCCTCACCTGGGCCTGGGCCCGAGACGGGGGAATGCCCGCTTATCTGGCCTACGTCAACCCGAAACACCGCGTTCCCATCCGAGCCATCGTCGTCACGGTGGTCATTGTCTGCGCTCTGTGCCTTCTCAACATCGGCAACTCTAGCTATGTAGCCTTTGGCGCCATCACCTCGCTATCATCCATGGCTCTGTACATCAGCTACGCCATTGCCATCAGCAGCATGCTCTACGCCCGGCTCTCGAGCAAGAGCGGTCTCGAGCTCGGAGAGTGGAATCTTGGCCCGTTTGGTCTATACATCAATGCTTTTGCCTTGATCTACACCCTCTACGTCATTGTGTTCTTGCCTTTTCCATCAACGATTCCTGTTACTGCCGAGAACATGAACTATTGTGGACCGGTCATGGTTTTTGTTCTACTGGTTGCGATCGCCCTGTGGTTTATTCGCGGTAGGAAGCACTGGACTGGCCCAAATCTCACCATTTTGGATTTGGTCATGGGGAACTCGTAGAACACCAGGGCCAGCGAAGAAAAACCGCTTGAATTAATGCTACGTGTTAGAAGATCAGTTAGTAGATCTTTATTAGTTATGTTTATGTGTCTGAGGCCTTTCTCACTGCCATTATCGCTCTAGATGACGGACGTAATAGTCACGAGTGCCGTCACCACCGTACCTAGCAATGACCATGCCATCGTCGCCAGCGCGACTATGATCGGAAGTCTGCAGATCATGAGCGATGAGCTAGCTTAACGAAGGGCAGAGGTAACCCGTCCTCATAGATTGGGCGTCGCAAGCGGCTTGGCATGTGATGAGAATCATCTCGCTCAAACGCATATGTGCATGTATGACAGCAACTCTAGGTATACTGATACGTAGTACTGAAGCTGAAATTTGTCTTGCGAGGTTGTGTAAGAACGGTGCCAGAGCAGTTTGTTGGTATGGACATTTGCGAGACATCTTGGAGTGAAGTAAAATAGGGTCAGTACCTCTGTGGTGTCTCCTAGATAAAGCAATTGATCCATAACCTCGACTGCTATGATTGAGCCAAACACTTTGATGAGACAAAAGTCCTAATGGATCAGCTGTACACAGAACAACTTTGACATTAAGAGGCTCCCATCAGAACTTTGGATAAACAGTTTACATTGCCAACGCAGGCAAAGATAAGGTCCTAGCAACAACCAGCTTGAGCTTCACGCAGCTAAACATATGCCAAGGCAACGCGCTCGCTTGATTCATCATCGAATTCCACATCAAAAAGTTTCCGTGAAATCCACTTTGCTTTCAACACTTCTCTTTATCTGGATGGCTACATGTCCTCTATTCTAGGCTGAGCAGTCGTAAACACACCGATTTAGACACGTTTTCGCAGTCTACAGACGTATAGACTGAGTGTCATGAAGACTGAAGTCTGGTTGGCAATGTGTCGGACAAATAAGATCTGGATCGCTAATCCACTTGAAGGTACGTTTAGGTGCCTAGACCATGTCTTTACTACAAAGAGCTGACTGTTGTCTCACCGGACAAATGTCAGTCTCTTAATATGTTTCTTCATCCCGAATGAAATGTACACAAGGGTCGGCACTGCCGGGAGGACATGTCCGCTGGGGACAGCTCCGTTCGTCTGTCAATATACCAGCTTGGCCGGAATGTGGGTGGTGTCCGGGACCAACGCCATGAGCGCAAGTCAAACTACGGATAGACGCCAGAGTTCAGCAGTGCCGTTCAGATTGAAACAAGGATCCCCCGTAGAGCAGCAGGACCTTGACCCGCAAACTGCTGTGCTGAGATTGGGTGAATGAAAATTGCGCTTACGCGTTGACCTGTCAGAACGGAACGTCACCCTCTCATAGGCCAGACCCTTCGAATTCCATCAGTTCTTGCTTCCAATACAGCGACCGCGAACTTCTCGGGAGGATGTGTGGCGGTGCTAAACGCCGTTCGCCAGTCGCTTGTATGCTTGCTCCATAGGTGCCGGGTTATGTGGATTGCGTACCCCAGGCTGGAAAGCTTGGTATACTTCAATGAGCCGCGTAACGTCTTTGCTGAGGCTGAGCGTCGTCGTGATGTGGATGGACATAGACCCGGATGGGACCTTGGTGTTATTCGAAATCCGTCAAGACATGAGATATATATCAGATATGTCTTGGCCAGTCCGGACCAAGTCTGGTTAACTGCTCATCCCAACCCGTCAGACCGCTCAACATGCGCTCATTTAAGCACTTCTTCATGGCAGCGGCTGCCGTGCTAGCTGTCGCAGACAGTCACTACTTCTTTTCCGGGTTTTTCTCTGGCAATACAATCGTCGGTGTGGAGTTCGACGATGCCACTTCGTCTCTCACCCTCGTCAACAATATCACAGCCAATGCGTCGTCTGGATCGAAATGGGTTGCTCTTGATGTAAGACAGCAGTCGCTCCACCAGAGTTTGGCCAAGCTAATAGTAATATCAGTCACGCTTGAAGAATCTCTATGTTGGAACCACTGGATATTTCCAAAGTTATGCCATCACCGAGGACCTGAGCTTGACATACAGCAGCAACGTCAGCCTGCCATCTGATTGTACGTGAAGGGACAATGTACTTACTCGTCGCTCAAGAAGTGTTCTAGACTGACCTTTCGAAGGCAACAACGCCAATTTCATCGCAGCAAGCACCTCCTCTCCGTACACTGTCTTCGGAACACCCTACGGTGGTGGATGCTCCTCTTTGGCCATCACTGTTGACGGAAGCGGTGTCCTCCAGGAGGCCACTGCCAACGTCACCTACGACAGCGCCGCTGGTGTTCACGGAACCGGCCTGACAGCGGACAACGACTTCATCTACTCAGCTGACGATATAGGCAACGCCGTTTGGGCTCACTCGTACGACAGCTCTACAGGAGAGGTGTCAGGCTGGGTTCGTACCAAGTGATAGGATCTCTTAATAGGCATATACTATACTATGTAATTATTCGAACTTAGCCTCCCCCTCACTTGACTATAGCTTTATACTTATATTTAAACCTTATATTACTAGAATATCTATTATTTTAGTAACTAAAGCTAGTATATAGGGGCTTTAGTAGCCTCTTAATACCCCTTTTTTCTATAATAATTTAATATAATCCCCCCTCTTAGAAGTCTTATCCTTAAGACTTAACTACTAGGATATTAGTATAAAGTAGTAGTATCTTACTCTCCTTCTAATACTTCTCTTTAATTAAAATTTAAATATCTATTCTAAACTTTATATTTTAATTTCTTAATATTAAGTTTTAATTAATATTAGCTTTTTAAAATATATTCTAATTATAGCTATATCCTAGTCGACTTAAGGTTTCTATATAAAATAATTAGTCTTCTTTAATTATAGAAATATTAAAAAGGTTTTTTTTTACTCTTAGTTATAAGGATTTTATATTTATTATAATTATAATATTTTAATTCTTATAGAAACTATATTAAGCTTCTTTTAGTAGTAATTTATAAGTTTCTTATTCTTACTTATTCTATAGAATATTATTTTTATTAGTTAGATTAAAATAGTATATATTTTATAATTCTTCTAGCTTTAGAAATTAATATTATTCTCTTTACTACTCTTATTATTCCCCCTTAGTAACCTATAGGTAACCTTTTTGTTATTAATTTTACTATCTTTTATTCTAAAGAAACTCTTAACTGCTTTTAACTAAAGGAGAGTTTTTTTTATTATTTGAATTTTCAATCTTATATATAAGTCGCTTTTATTTTCTCTTTTATTAACAACTTTATTTCTAAGTTATTAAAAATAATAATAATAATAATATAATATTTGCCCCTACTGCCCCTACTACCCCTACTACTTCTACCCCTACTCCTACTCCCACTCGAAAGGAAGCTACTACCTTAAAAAAGGGAGCTACTAAATCGTCGTATACTCCCTACGCCCCTCTAACTAATAATAATAATAATATTAACAACTTTATACACCTTATTCCCTATTACTACTACCTCTACCTTATAGCTACCTAGAAGCCTACTAGCTATACCTTACTACCCTCCTTCTATTATAAGACTACTAGTATATCCTTATTACTTCTTTTTCCTTATTTCTACTAATTATTTTAGATATTAATAATAAGTGTTCTTATTATACTACTATATATAGTAAAAAGTATATTCTAGTATACTCCTATTTTTTTTATAAGTTATTCTTATAGTTATAAAATATATTCTGATATCTCTTTAGGCTATTTATATTATTATTCTTATAGCTTTTACTTTATACTATTTTTTTAATGATTCTTTATTTAAAACTAACCCTCTTTCTACTATTTCTAATATTAAAATAGGATATTTATATTATTATCTTTAGTATTCTCCTATTAACTATTAGTATAAGAAGATTTTAAAAAAGTTTAGATTATTATTTATAAAGCTTTTTAGGCTAAGGCTTCTTATACTAATAAGTCTAATACTAAGTATAAGGCTAAAGATAAAAAAGTAGAATAATTAGTCTATAAATATTAATTTATAGCTATTAAAACTATAGCTATTACTATTTTATAGTATAATTACTTTTTAGAGAGGAATATAAAGACTACTACTACTTTCTAATAGGCCTAAGAAGTATAAATTTATACTATTAAAGTATAAACTATTATTTTTATAAGCTTCTAGACTATTTTTCTAGAGTAGTTTTTAACTTATTCTTATATTATAAGTATTCCTCTACTTTTTTAGTACTTCTTTAGTAACTTTTTACTTATTAATATTATCTTTTTAATATACTAATATTCTTAATTTATATTTTCTAACTCTTAAGGTTTTTAAGTAGTTTAATAATAATAATAATAATAAGGAGGGTAGTAAAAATAGAAATAATAATAATAATAAGGGTAATAATAATAATACTAAGTAATCTAATATCCCCCTATTCTCCTCTTAATATTTTATATGTTTCCTCCTTTTAAGGATTAATTGCTACCTTTAGGCTTTACTATATTTTTTCTTTAGTTTTTAGGTTAATATAAGCTTTTTAGTTCTATTTTACTAATAATCTAAATATACTATTCTTCTTATAATTTATTAGTAATCTTTAGGAAACTTTCTTTATATTTTAACTTTAGTTCTAATAATATATTCTACTAAGATTTTTATAAATTTTCTTCTTCTTTATATTTTTTCTATTTAATTAAATACTAATAGTTTCTTTATAATTTTTTATAGTCTGCTATATAGTTAATTTTGTATATATTATCTCTTAGGCTTTTAATAGGGATTATTTAAGGTATTAGTAAATTGCTTCTATATTTTTCTAATTATAATAATAAGAAGATATTATAAATTTTATATTTCTTATTTAAGTTAAGTTTGAATGCTTAACCCCTATTGACTATTTATATTATTCTAAATAGTTTTAAATATTTATTTAATAACCTTTTAGCTAGTTATTTTTATGAGATATTTTTTATAGATAGTAATATGTAATTACTGATTTTAAGGTTTAACTGCTTTTTTTTTTCTTATTATATTATTTAGTATATTCTTTATTTGTTTGTTTGAGTAAGGTTTTTAGTTGCTGTTAATAGGATTAGAGGTATCTTATTCTTTCTTCTACTATAGGGACTGCTTTAGGTTTAATACTTTCTAGAAAGTTATTATGAGGTCCCCTAGGTGAGTAACCTATTAAGGTATCTGCTAGTATAATTCTAGTGGTACTATAGATTGAAGTATTATAAATGAATTTAGCTATAGGTAGCTACTCTATCTAATTGTTTTAATTAAAATTAATTATTATTTTTAAGAAGTATTTAATATTCTAATTTTACTATTTTATTTACCTGTTGGTTTATAGGTAGTAAGCTATATTTAGTTTCTTTTTAATAGCTAGTAAGTATGTAATAAGGGTTTAAAATCTGCTAGTAAATAGTGAATTTCTATTAGATAGAATAGTTTGAGGAATTCTATACTTAAGGAAGA
This sequence comes from Colletotrichum spinosum, assembly GCA_004366825.1. Lineage (NCBI taxonomy): Eukaryota > Fungi > Ascomycota > Sordariomycetes > Glomerellales > Glomerellaceae > Colletotrichum > Colletotrichum spinosum. The sequence goes on along the minus strand of QAPG01000024.1, from coordinate 183,583 downwards.
TGTTATTTATTAAGAGGGCTACTAGTTTATTTACTGTTAGGGACTCTTTTATTAGTAAGTAGAATATATACTTTATAAATCGATCTATTACTATTAATATATTATTATAACTTTTTTCTGAAAATCTAATTAATTTAAGTAATTTAGTAATAAAGTTTATATTAATATATTATTATAAGTTTGTAGGTACTAGTAGAAGTACTAGTTTATTATATAGGAGGTAGTATTAAGGTTTTAAATATTAGTATATTATATATTTTAATATATATTCTATAATATCTTTTCTTATAAACTTCTATTAATATATTTATTCTAATTTTTTAAATATCTTAGTAATACCTAAATACTTCTCTAAAGGTGTATTATAAAAAGTTATTAGTAGGTTGATTTAAAGTTAATATCTATTTAGGATAATTAGTTTATTTTAAAACCTTACTCTTTCTTCTTTATTAATAGACTAGTTATTACTTTTCTAATATAATCTTTCTCTTCTCCTAATAGTAATTTCTTTTTATACTTCTCGGATTTCTTCTTTTAATATCCCTTTTAGTTTTTTTAAAATAATATCTTCTAGGTTTACTATTAGTTTTTAACTCTAGAGGGATACTACTACTATTTTATCTAAAAATTAGTTTAAGAAGTTTTTTAAAAAAGTATTTCTAGTTCTTTAGGTTTTTTTGTTTTATAAGTTGATAATTTAGTTATTTTAATAGACTATTTATTAGGTTTTACTTTTCTAGCTAGTAATTAATAATATAATTAAATAATAATATATTTTAAAAGAGTTTTATCTAATAGCTATTAAGTTAAACTTTTACTACTAGGTATTAGTAGTTTAAGTAGTTAGTAATAAAAGTAATTTTATATTATAAATATAAGAAGTAGTATTTCTATATAAGTATTACTTTATAAATAGTTAGTAGTTTAGCTTCTAAAGTATTATATTTTAATTCTATTCTTTTTAATTTCTATAAGAAGTAAGTTAGTAGTTACTATTATCGTTCTTCTAGTTAGGTAACTACTACTTCTATAGTAAAATTAGAAATATCTATTTCTATTTAAATTAGAAAACCTAGATTAAAGTATTGTAAAATAGGTATTTAAGTAAACTTATTCTATAGATCCTTAAAAGCTTTAATTACCCTAGGGGTTATTATATTTTCCCCCTTAGCTTATTTAATTAGTTAATTAGTAAGTCTAATATATATTTTATAATAGTTTTAAATAAATCTCGTATAGAATTTTATAACTCTAGGAAGATTTAGATTTTTCTAATACTAGTAAGTAATAGTTATTCTTTAATTACTAATATTCTCTCTTCTTCTATAGTAATACTTTTAGGAGAAATAATGAAACCTAAGAACTTAATTATTTATATATAAAACTTATATTTTTCTAAATTAGTATAAAGTTTTATAGTTAATAACTAGTTTAGGATTCTTTTTACTATTTCTATATAATTCTTTTTAGTTTTAGTAAATATTAAAATATTATCTAAGTAGATAATATATATGATATCTATAAGGCTTGTTAAGGTGTTATTAATATATACTTAGAAAGTTACTAAAGTGTTAATTAAACTAAATAGTATTATGTAATATTTAAAATACTTATATTAAATCTAAAATATTATTTTCTACTTATTATCTAGCTATATATAAACCTAGTAGTATATATTTTTTAGATCTAACTTAGTAAACTATAAGGTTCCTTGTAAATAGTTTAAAATCTTATTAATAAGTAGTAGTAGTATATAGTTTTAATTTACTTTTTTTTTAGGATGAATAAAATTAGTATTCCTATAGGACTTTTTAATACTTTAATTTATCTCTTTTTAAGAACTAATATAAGTTATTAATATAGTTCTTCTAACTCTTTTTCCATAAAGGAATAAATAATGTTTTATAGGGGCTTCTTATTTTCTTCTAATTCTATTATATATATATAAGCATTTTCTTCTACTAGGATACTAGTTTTTTTTATATTAAGAATATAAGCTTATTCTTAGTATTCTAATAGTAATTAATTAAAATTAACCTTTTTTTTATTTAGATCTCCTATAGGTTGTTATTAAGCGGCTTGCTACTCTCCTTCTATTAATACTAATATAACTAAGATTATTAATATATATTTAGATTACTTCTTAGTTTTATTAATTATTTTAACTTTATATATTAGTTCAAAGTTAGTAATAGCTAAAGGGTAGGTTTAATCTAAAGTTTTTTATTCTAGGTTAGGTTTTGTTTTTTTTCTTTAGGAGATCTTTAGGATTATATTATATTTATTAGTATTACTTATTTAGAATATATAAGATTTTATTTATATTATGTTAAGATTATTTATAATTTTTATAATTATAATTTATGTTTTATATTTGGGTGCTATTTTTCTCTAGAGGTTTAATATTTTTAGTTTTAAACTGATTTCTATAGGCTTAGTATTATATAGTATCTTCTAGTTTAGAATATTCTTATTAGTTTTTAGGTTAATAAGTACTTTTCTTTTTTTCTAATTTTTCTTTATATAGATTAATATTTTAGCTTTAAAGTATTAATAGGGCTTTAGATCCTATCGGATATAAATACTATTAGCTTTTATTTTTAAGGTATAATAAGGTCTTTTAGTATACTTAGGTTTTTTATAAATATAGTAGGTATTCTTATTATATTAATATAATATATAGTTTATCTTTTTGTAATTATAATACTTAGTTAGCTCCTAAAGAATAGTTATTTAAGGCTATAGGGGTTTTTTTTATTTAATTTTAGGTGAGAGAGTAATTATAAGGGATAGTTCTTTTAACTAATTCTCTTTATTTATCTTTTAAATTAGGATGATTATTTATATAATTAATAATTTATAATTTTTCTACTTTAGGGTTTTAAAAATAGGTTCTATTAGAATAAACCTATCTAAAGATTATTTAACTATCTCTACTTTTTTAGCTATATAATTTAGCTTTTAATATATAGTTAGTAGGTTTTTATTTATAATTATATGTTTTAATTTAAGTAATAAGTAGTTAATAATATTGATAATTTAGAACTTCTTTAGTTAGGTATTAAGGTATTTTATTTTAAGGGATTTATATATATTAATAAACTATTAGTAGGATTGTTTAATTTTCTAGTGAATTATATTTAATTTAGCTGTTATTATAATAACTTGGGTATTATTATTATTAATATTAGATTTTAGTTATTCTTCTATTACTATTTAATAACCTCCTTAATATTATTATTATAAATAATAGTAACCTATTTAATCTACTAGTAAGATATAATACTTTCTAGATATAAATCTATATATTAAACTCTATCTTTATTTATAGTAAAGTTGTTTTCTGTTAAGTTAAATTATTTTTATAATTTGAATAAGAAGTTATTAAAATCTAACTAACTATTTTTTTAATATTTAATAAAAGCTAATTATTTAATTAAAAAGTTTCTTCTTTATCTCTTAGGGTTAGGTATAGGAGTAGAAGACTTTCTAGTATTCTCTTCTTCTAGATTATTTCTCCTATATAATATTATTAACTTTTCTAATTTCTACTTTTTCCTTAACTTCTTTACTTCTTTTTTAATTAATTAGTTTAAATTAATTTTAAAAAAATTACTATTATTTTAAAGGGGTAATTATTTTTTTAGTTTATTAATACTACTACTAGTAGTTATAAAAATCAGTTCTCCTATTAAGCTAAACCTAGACTTTTAAATTGTTTAAGTAGTAGGTTTCTAATATAATACTATTATAATCCTACTAGTTGCTATATTTAAGGATAAATAGAAGTTTAAATATATTAAGCTAGGTTTATATTAAGTAATAGGATTTCTTAATAGGTATATATTATACTATATGATTATTCAAACTTAACCTCCCCCTTATTTAACTATAGCTCTATACTTGTATTTAAGCCTCGTGTTACTAGAATATCTATTGTTCTGGTGACTGAGGCTGGCATGCAGGGGCCCTGGTGGCCCCCTGGTGCCCCCCTTCTCTACAGTGGCCTGACAAGAGGTCAAGGAGATACAGTACCTCGCCGCACCCAGCGGCTCCAATCCCCGTCATCTGACGGTTCACCCCAACGGCAACTGGGTCTACGTTGTCTACGAGGAGGCCAACTCTATTGCTTCCTACAAGCGCGATACAATTACTGGAAAGCTGACGTTAACCAACACCACCTACTCCTTGCTCCCTGCCGGTATGCACGCTGGCTTACAGTCTCTGAAACGTTCTATGCTGATAGCATAGCAGGGTTTACCAACTCATCCTCCTACTGGGCTGACGAGGTCCTCTTTTCCGTCCCCAGCAGCAACGCCGCCGCCGCTTCTCCCAAGTACCTCATTGCTGCTACTCGCTCTCGCACCAAGGGCATTCCCGGCTACGTTTCCGCCTTCTCCCTCAACAGCACCACTGGCGCCGTTGTGGAACAGCTCTTCCTGATACCCACCACGAACAGTGGAGGTTCCGCGAACGCCGTCTCTCCGGCCAAGTTCAGCGAGGACTATTTTGCCATCACCGACAGTGGTTCGAACTTCCTGGAAGTATGGAAGATTGACGCCGCTGGAGCTTCGACCACTGCTTCGGCCGTGGCGCATCTTGACCTGGATTCTGGTCCAGCGAACGTTGTCTGGTACAGCTAGGCGGCAGGCCTTTGGATCAATCAACGTGGAGAGAAGCCATGAGTGGACTTTTGTGTGAGCCAATGGTTCTATTACCACGGCAGAGTGTTACACGTGTAGGATTAATTTCCCTTTTACAACTGGAAGACGTGTTCGTAAAGCCTCGGCCAAGAGCAGCCTTCATTATGATCCCAACTGTTCCTGTCTGGAACAACGACACTTGCTCAGGTTCCTTTTAGACTTCGTCTCTTCTTGACAGTCTCAAGTAGCTCATCCCGAGCTCGAGAGTCACCTTCCAGCATAACCTCGTGATATGTGCACTCACCCCACTCGTCATCTTCTCCACGCTCGTTCGTTGGCACAGGATTCTCATCGCCAAAACCGTCCCCTGGAATAATGCAGGGACTCGAACACGCTCCACTAAGAAACTGCACGTATCTTCCATTGGCGAGGTCGTTTTTGATGTTTTCAGGGTTGTCGAAGTGGTCATAAGGACCGTCAAAAGATCTCCTGTCCGGCCCGCTTAACCGGAATTCCATGAGGTTGGTGAGTGTGGTGCGGATCCGGTCAAACTCCGTCTCCCAAGTCCCGGGAAAGTGGTAGGCAATCTTTGGGCCTTCCGTTCCATAGGCACCGCTCGGCAACTGAATCCAGTCCTTGGTTGATACCTTTAATCCAGCAAGGCCTTCCTCAGTGACCATGGCGTGAGAAAGTATGCAGCACGCACCCAACCTCAGCGTCTCCAAACTGGTCTGCTCCAGCACCCAGTCAAGGTAATCGTAGCGAAAGATGGCGAAACTGATTAGGTTCAGAGTTTTTAGATTGGGAAAGCGGAGACCTTTTCCGTCGAAATGTCCTGACAGAGAACCCCACGGCTCTTTGAAGCCCAGTGTCAGAGTGGTCAGATGGGTGAAATGAGGAAGTATATCTTTCTGAAGATGGGGCTCAAAGGTCCGACGCTCAATTAAACTTTCATCTTGATCGGGCCCATGTTCGTTGTACTCGGTAGTAACCAGAAGGCGGAACGCGTTGAGTTTTGTGACGACCTTCTTCCATGCTTCGCTCGACACAATACCCGCGATAGTCGAGTTTTGGAGATTCTTGATAGCCAAAGACCGAACCTGGGTGACGTTTTGTCGATCGGCACGTGTGAAAGAGCTCGCAAGGCAGCCGACAGGACACGATTTCGATCTTTCATGCTCTCACACCAATCTGCCCAGCCACCACTGTTCATTATCGACCATTCACCGAAGCATTTGTCCGAGAAACTCAGCTGAACTGCCCTCAAGTTGGGCAGGTCAACGATGGCGTCGATGACGCGAGTAAGACGGGGATACTCCCCCGTCCCCTCATCCCAACTCCACTCGCTGTCGTACATTTCGGGATCCTCGGGTGTGCTGTTGATGACGACACGATGGATGGTGTTTCTGAAAGACTCGTTGCCAAGAATCTTGCTCCAGGGGCCGAACTCGTCTTCATCTTGCAAAGGTTTATGGTGATACTGGAGCTGAATGGTCTCGAATAGGTGTCTAATGGCGATATAGTTCCATGAGCGACAAACAAGGCGCAGCTTGAAAAGCGCGCGCCGAGCTTCCTTTAGAACAGACTCGCTTTTGTTGTCAGGGCCGACATTGAGGCTTTGGCCGAGTACGATGCTCACGACCTCTGTCGGTAGCTGAAGGTCGTTGAGACGCATTTTGCTGGGAAGAACGAACCGAACCGAAGTTGTAGAGAACCAGAAGAGACAAAGGGTAAAGTGGCCTGGCCGTTTCTTTTATCTCCGACTGGCAAAACCCCCTACCGGCTGGTCGATGGCTGAACCAACAGAACCAGACCCCCGCTTGGTGACAAAAGTTTCCATCCAGGCAGCCTGCGGCAGCCTGGACTTGGCGTCCAGGGTTGCAAAAAGACCAACGCAGAAAGATACGAAAGTCAAGGATGGATCTCAAGTCGAAAATAACGAGATGGTGCTTGCTAGTCTGGAAGTAGATTCGCACAGAGACCTACCGCAACGTCGTGCTGCGTTCGATCTCAGCAGAACACGAGCAGCAGTATTGAGAGGTGAATATGAGGCATCAACCAGAGTGACTCTTGAAACCTTTGATTCTACGTCATCACTTCTACTAGAGTTTCAATCTTTCGAGCCGACAAGGTTGAGTGGCGTTCCGGTGCTCTCTCCCGTGAAACCCTTATACTTGGTGGCTTTTCCAAGCTTGCCTTGCCAGTTCGCGTACATCCTGCGTTATACCTTGGGGATGCTCAATGGCAGCAAAGTGGCCCGAGTCATCGCGTTCTTGAGAGGGGTTGGTTAGCAGGGTGAATGGAACAGATGTGGCACGCCAGATTCCGTACCTTTATAGAAGACGAGATTTCCAGTGCGCTCCACGGCGCGCTTGGATGTGGGCTCCGTGTCCCAAAAGAAAGAAGTGTGTCCGAAAGGAACCTTGATGCGATTTTCTTCCTGCAAGGCGTAGGTTGCAAACTTGTCGTGGGTCGGGCTCTCGTAGTACGGAAGCATCGACGGCATGATGCAACCGGTAAAGTAGTAGAGCGAAGCTTGCGTCAAGATGGCCTTGGTCCAGAACGGTTGCTTTTGGTTCTCCGGGTTGGCTGCTTCGCTGTACTTTTCGCCAACCCACATGAGGATCCCCATTGGGTTGTCGTGCAGCGCGATTCCAATTGTGTGTGGCTACAACTCAGAGTCAGCATTATGAACCTCACTGAGCACTGTTGCTGGGAAGAGGGTGGCCTACCCGAGTCCTCATGCACACAGCATAGCCCATGTGGTTATTCAACCAGTCCTGGGTTCTGTCGTGAACCTTCTTTTCCCGCTCGGTGAACTCGACGCCGTCCGGCATCGGGCTCGGGGAGAAGTTCAGGTGAAGAAGCTTGCAGGAGTCGGTGTACTTGGCGCCCAGCTCGCGAGCCACGAACGCGCCCCAGTCACCGGCCTGAACCATGTACTCGCTGTAACCAAGCCGCTTCATCAATGTGTCAAAGACTCGGGCGTTGTCCTGAAGTGTCCATCCAGCGCGCGGTGGCCATGATGACCAGCAGAAACCGGGCATGCTCGGCACCACGACATGAAATGCCGGGTCTTCCGGGTTGTTTGGGGACGTCAAAGGACCCCAAACTTGGCTGAACTCCCAAAAGGTGCCCGGCCAGCCGTGGACGAGGAGCAGTGGAATGGCATCAGGGCGTTTTGACCGGTTGTGGACGAAATGAATGCGGAGATCCTCGATGGTGGTCAAGTGATGCGGGACCTCGTTGAATTCCTTCTGGACAGTGAACCAGTCGAAATCAGTCGTCCAAGCAGTGTGAAGGTGCTCAGCCCATTGGTATTCCGGTCCTAATCACGCGCAATCAGTTTCTCGCTCTTCATGGATATGATTCGGCAATATCATTGCACCAACCGTACTTTGTGCCTGCGTCAGGGACAATAGGTCGTCCTGGGAGGCGTGTATCTTTCAACTTGCGCTGCAACCGTTCGACCTCTTCGCGAGAGATGTCAACCTTGAAATCTTGAATCTCTGACATCGTGAATGATGCTCGAATTTCGGCGAAGATACAATTTGCTCAAAGAGATCGATAGAATCAGTCAGGTCTGAGAGAACGAAGTCAACCCCCTTATCTACATGGCGGCATTTGGCGCAGTTGTGCTTATCACCTGGCTTTCGGAGTAGGAAATCCAACTAGAGGCCAGGCTTGGGGTAAATACGATGATGGGGTTTTTATCATCGACTCTCACGTATGGCGTTTAGCATTACCCCATTCAGTAAGATGTACGACGAGTTTTAACAATGATGTCTCAATTGTGACGTAAGTAATGCTAAAAAAATGTAGCCCCTCTTCTATCAGAGGCTGTAAATACCACTTTCGTCGAGGGCGGCGAACATCTGTCTGGCGTGGATTGATCCACGCAACGCTACTCCAACTCGGCATAGCTGAAATCCAGCAGAAGCGATAATAAGACCAGATCCTTCATTCATTTCGTTGGCCCAAAAACTCCAGAATTGCAGTCCTTCACCACCGAAGGCGAAATATATCTGCAAAGCTGCTAACCACTGAAAGCTCGGCTGGGATGGAAGCTTCGTTTGGTCGCACTTGGGGTGACCGAGCTTTGAACCGAAATACTTGCCTGGAACCACAATTCCACATAGTATACCTGTTGCCGAATTTACCGATTCGCCGTCTGTTCCATGCGTCCAGCTGCCAACCTAGCTCCAAGGCTTACTTTCATTTCAGCAAAGGGTCCGGTTTGAATTACCGAACATAATCATAGCTACGTCAGCTTTGGATACTTGGTAACTGGATCAGAGAAAGTATCGAGGTCGTAAAGGTTGAAATTAGGCCAACTTAGTAATTGGGAGGTTGCATGTGTGAGAAGCGTTCTAGCAAAGCCTGGCCCAGTCGGTTCCACTGGTTGAGACTGCTAAATCAGGCTGCTTGGCCTCATTTGTAGTATTTTTTGAGCTTGGATTCGTAGAGTTAATGTCTCCAGGTAATACGAACTTCAGTGCGTCTCTGGCGATATGCTCTGATCGGTTTTACTTGAACAGCTTCTTACCGGCGAAGGACTCTTGCGAGGAACTCCGTGCACAAAACAAAGTCATCATTGTTGTCGTCTATCTGGTCTTGCAGAAAGTTTATCGTATTCGCGACTTTCTCGTACCGCCGCAGGTCTGTGGGCTCTCGGGATTTTGTCGGTGGATGAAAAGGTACGATCGGGTCATGAGAGACATGCCAGTTGCTGGATCACTAATCACAATTCGCTGAACCGAGCTCCTCTAAGCCCAATGAGAATGGAAGAAACCTGACGCAATTCTCCCGGTCTTCATGATCCGTAGTGAAGCGAGAAGGTTTTTGGGACATACCAGACACACTTCGTGCCCCGTATGCTATCCAATCACACTGAAGTGACCGTGAGCGTCCTGAGAACAACGTTCAAGAGGTCGTAAATAGTCCTATCAGGTTGCGGCTTGCCCACTCGACTGTCAGTTAACTTGTCAACATGGATTTACCAACAGATTTTGATCCCCGCAACGGAGAATACGACTATTAGTAATCACTAGACGTTTCACGCATCGCGAGTAAATAGCCATTTTTGGCGTTAGGGGAGATATATTTGCGCTTGCAGTATCGCCCACTGGTCCTAGCAGATTGCCGGCGTAGATATTTGATTAGTTAGACCAGCCAAATCCCGTCAGCAAAGGCCACATATTAATACCGAGACCGAGACCGAGAGCGCCATCTCCGCACACAAATAAGAATCGCTTTGGGGAGGACGTGAATAGTAGATGGCCACAGGCAGGCTTACCATTTACATACAGGTGAAGAACTGCTGTCCTCGTCACTCTTATTTAATCCCCCCACAATTGGGTGTCGTTCTACAAGACGCTTCATAAGCACATATGCAAGTCCAAACGTCTCCAGCAGAGCCTCACATCAGTTGAATCGCTGGCAACCACTCCACGTCCGGTGAGTCATAGCCACTTGGCCCGCGGGATCCGCGGAACGCACGCTATCAGGCCAATTTCACTTCGTCCGCGAGAAATATCAATGTCGAATGACCAACACCTGGCACACCACCTTCTGACCTCAATCTGGAGACATACATTGGCGACATCTCGAGCCCTTCCTGAACTTCAATCGCTCCAGGCCACCCTACTCATTAACGATATTGGAAGTAGCGGCCGCTAGGTCGCCGACAATGGTGGGATAGCCACGAATACGACCCAAGGAGTAGCCTGGAGTAGCCCGAACTCGGCGCATATATTGACTTGATTTGGCATAACTCGGCCGATTGACAATGCATGATATATCATCCGCCCTCAACTGTGGCTGGACCCTCAAATACGCTTGCGAGATCACTGGTCTTTGTCTTCCGAACCAACATCTTTCAAGGTCATGCTTGTTCTCATTGCAGGCATCACCAGCGACCTGGGCTGCCGTCTAGGGATGGCTGCAAAGGCGCGCGGTCTCTCAGTACGAGGTCTCGGGTGCGACGCCACGAAGCTCGACTCTGAGCTGCTCAACAGCCTGGAAGCTTTCATCACCAGTCGCAACTACTACGATGTACCCGCACTCGATGAAGCCGTTGCTGGCGTTGACGCAGTTATTTGTGCTCATACGCCCTCGCCATTACTCAACCTCGACGCCAGTCTTCTGCTCCTGCGCGCCGCTGAGCGGGCAAATGTGAAGGTATTTGTCGCGCCATCATGGACCAACGATTGGACGAAAATCAAATTCGGAGAGCTCGAAGCCTACGACCCACACATAGCATTCGAACAGCAGGCCGGGATGACCAGCTCTATCAAGCCGGCATATATCTTTACCGGAGTTTCTGCCAACCTTTTATACACCCCTCACGGCCCTGGAGGGTTCGATACCAGTGGCGATATTCCGGTCATGCGCTACTGGGGCGACGGCAACAAGCAACTGTACCCTTGGTCCGATCAAGACGACGCGGCTGCCTGGACCATCGAGATCCTGATCAACGGGGTTGGTGTGCGGGAAGGCCATGGCGGTTTCTTCCAGGTCAGGTCTGGCGAGCTCACGATTGAAGAGTTGGCTCTGAGGTACGAAGAGTGTACCGGAACTTACGTCGAGGTCAGAAGGGAAGGCAGCCTCATCGACTTGGCCGATGAAGTCTCGGGACTTCGAAAAAGGAAGGGCCGGGCTCGTTACTATGAGTATATGCCGCAAGCTGCTGCCCTCATAGGTGATCGAGGGTTCTGGAAGATGGACAACGTGCTAGACCTCGATGGTTCCCACAAGCCTACGCGGATTGAGGATGTTCTTAGCAGGAGGTTTGTACCTATACAGGGGAAACCAATACCGTACACGTAGTTGGGCATAGTTGTAGTTTTGTATTTTTGATGGGATAGTTTCATCGCGTTTTCAAACCATGTAAAGTGATTGAAGGCGAATAAGTGAATCATTGCAACTAAGCATCTCTAGCTGCGAACTGCGCAGGCAGAAACACCGCAAGTCAACATCACAAACTATTTCGTGTACCTTGCAGCGATCGTAACACGGCATCTCTTCTTCACTGATCGATGGTTTTTGACTTCTCACGAGACGTCTACCAACGTATACGTACATGTAAGCCCCCCTACATGTCGAACCTGTGCGCTCTGCCGCCGCAGTCATTCTCGACATGCCGATGCGAGAGTGAGTGGCCTTATGGCTTGCTTTTCGGTGACTATGCGTATGGCTTCGTCTCTCATAACCGTACACTGCAACCGGTACCCGTTGCTATTCCACCAATCATTCGGCATTCCTGAACAAAGTCACTTTGAGTTGACAGAAAAGATGAAGAAGCCTCACTGAACCAGAGTAGACCAGGGCTCAAGCTAATTTGAATGCCGTCAACGACATTCTTGCCTTCGGATCATGAAGCCGATGACGTCATGACGAAGCTTATGCCGCGATACAGGGCCGAGAAACCAGAATGGTGCGTTCAGTCTTGAAGTGCCTTAATTCTTTCTCATAATATGGGCAGTATAAGCAGAGTGTGTTTTCCTCTCGGTGGAGAACCTGAAGCTCGAGCACGGGGTGCAACTCGATCTCCTCGATCTCGGCCAGGAGGTGGACGTGGGGTGGTGTCGATGGAACTGGCTTTCAGCTTTTAGGTCTAGGAAACCGAGCTGCTTATAACAGCATGGTGTGCCCAGTGAGGACACCAAATGGCGTTGACCAATGTCGATTTCCACCCTGCATGTCTCCAAAGTCGCAGACAATTGCAGTCAATCGGTCCTGCATTAAGGGCTTGCAAAAAAAGCTGTCATTGTGTAGGCGTTGGCTGCAACAGCTGTCTGTGACATCCGAGACTTTCGCGAGTCTGTTGGCTATGTTGACAAGGGATGTGGGTGGTCTCGACTATCTTGAGGTGTGCATGGTTGAGAGCAAAGCCGCCAGTCAGACCTGACTGTTCAAGCCGTGTGCTCGTAAATAAAGCAAGAGAACGAGGAAACAGAGTTGTCGTAGAAAGATTTGCTTACCGACACTACTGCCTCCCAGACAAATGCCTCTCGGTGGTGGCAAGCCTACGTTAGAAAAGCCATAGCACACAGACAGAGCGGTTTCGTTCCGACAGTCAAGATTCAAGTCCAAGAACCCAAGCGGAGAAGCTGCCGTCTCCATCTAGCGTGAGGAGTTTGTACTTCATAGCCTTTGGCAAAGGTTGTAGAATATGACGTCCTATAGCGAATTGTAATACTCCTCCGTCAAATTCATGCAACCCCAAGCCATTAACAAGCCGTTACAAATGTGATTGGACTGGCTAATATTTTAATTTGTTATAGTCTCGTTGCTATTGACCCTCTCCAACCACACAGTATCTCTCTCAGTATTCTCGACCCTATTGCGGCCAAGATAATCACCTACTGGGGGGAAGGTCTGGGTGTTCGTTCCAAGACAACCTTTATAGACGCCGCCCGGCAGGAGGGTCACCTGTTGAGGGGTCTCCCTTGGAAGGATTGGATGGACCTCTGACACGCCTCTCAAGTTTGCCAGCAGGGGGAACATATGGATCGCCAGTGGAAGGCGGAGCCGGGCCGTTGGGACGCTTCCACAACTTCGCACCCGGAGGAAGGGTAGGATCACCGGTAGAAGGGGGAGCCGGGCCGTTGGGACGCTTCCACAGCTTCGCATCCGGAGGAAGGGTAGGATCGCCGGTAGAAGGCGGGGCCGGGTCGTTGGGTCTCTTGACAAGACCAGCGCCTCGCTTCTCGACATCGTTGACCGCATCGGCACCCAAATCAATGGGCTCTCGCGCCGCAACCGTGTTGACATGTCTGCAAAATCGTCAGCGAATGTGAAAGTGGAGTCTAGTCTAGCAGGACAATTGTAACTGACTGCGCTTGCGGGACGGCGGACGCGCCGCTGAGCGTCAGAGCGAGGACGGCAACTGTAGGTAGGAGTCTCATAATGGCTAGATGTGCTTGATGTTTGTGGAGCAAGAAACAGATTGCAGGACAAGCGAGTTAACGGCAGCTTATATCTCTCATTCACTTCCACGGAGTAAGCGGCAGTATTGCACTGCGAACCCCGGCCGTCCTTCACTGTTCCACAATTCAGAGTTCATTGATTCATCTGAATGTCATGGCATACATCCTTCATTGCAACTCGACGTACCGTGCGGTAGTTCTAACACCTGCTCATCCCATGACCTATGTGTTTATGTATCCCATTCATCGTGGATCGCAGATGAGCGCCTATACTTATCATGACTTACTGTCACGTTTCACATCCATATAAATACTGCAAAGCAGCCACGGAACGACTGACGGACCTCTTCAGTTACTGTAGATTTGTGCGGGCCGGTAAAGGGGGCGATTTAGCGGTCCGTATGGCGAGTAAGTGCCTGGCACAGCCCGACTTCAAATATAGGGCAAGTTCCAATAGTTCTGACTTATTAAGGAAATTATCGCCTTGGTCTAGGTATGATTAAGAATTGCTTCTTTGACTACTACTCGGCGGTACGCCCTGGGTTGACATGATCCACTCCTTTCGTCATGCCACTCTCAGATCGCGTGCACGGCAACAGCCTGGTACGACTGCCTCTGTGTTCTTTCGCAGAGAGTGACAACGTGGTCGAGCCAGCTTCTCAAAATTGATATGTCAGCTATTCTCTATCCATCGTTGGACTTACACTAGGGCGTGGATTATCCGCAGTAAGTCGAAGGGTAGTGTCATTACTACTTTGTGGACATTGATTCAAGTGGCCGAAACAGGCAACTTTTGTCAACCCGGCAGCCATGTGGATACCCTTACGCATCAATTGCATCACGGAAATTTAAAGAAGTCCGAGATAAGTGCTGTAGCAGCGGTTGTTAGTAAGGAGAGTTCTTTTCTGCCGTTATCGGGGTTGTGGTCTCTACCGTCTCCCCATGGGGATGGTCAGTCTCATGCAATATACCTTCGTCCGTATGTCTCCAGGGTTGAATCCAGCTTTGGGTTGCAACGAGTTGCTCTGTTTTTTCGTATCACATACCTAGCAGACGTCCCTTTGACCAACTCGGCAACATACTTCGACCCGATTGCCGAGACATCAGTCCCAATGAGCCACTGATATTGTCCATGTGCCACCTATCTTACTCGCCGCCATACATACTTAGTACACTCGCTGTGTGATCAGAGCAGTCAACGTACTAGGTGATGCAAGGTAGATAGCCCACAGTGAGGCAGGCAAACGACCCAATTGAAGACTCGTACCTGAAGCTAGCGGACTAGGTGGGCAGCCAAGTCGAAAATCAGGGGCTGCAGGATGGAATTTCACGGGCTATCCAATGAATGGCCGCTCTCAGAGACGGACAATGCTCTTCTTTATAAGCCCCAAGTACACGATACGTGAAGATGATAGGTGGTTGCTTTGGTAAACGCCAACTGATAATCGCGTGAATCTATGAAAGGGGTTTGAGGCTGCCTTTACGGCCTACCCAGTCTGTTACGAGATGGGCAAAGAGCAAAAGTGGAGTGTAACTCTGATCTGCTGACTTTATCGATTTCTCTGCTGTATCTAAAAGTGGGATCACGTGTTTCCCAGTTGTGCCTGGAACCACGACTGAAGGTGACGCATGACACCTCCACGGGGGCCCCAAGCCATAAATATAGGAGAGCTACTCAGCAAGTATGTTTTTGGAGTGCTTAAGCTTTCCTACACATGTCGCTGGTCCCTATATGATACTTACAGTGCTCAAAGTATTGTCTCTGTCTTGATAATGCCACTCCAAACCACTGACCTTGAAGATCAGAGAAACCGCCTAAGCAATCGGTGCAAATAGAGAATTTTGCATCTGAACTCCACATCATGCTCAACGTCGGAAGTCTTCGAGGCCAGATCTTCGTTTGCGAGATTGATAGGACAACAAATAGGTGCTGGCATTAATACATTATTCTCTTAGATATCACAGAATCTCTTTCAATGTTCTTCGAAACATTTCCTTAGAACTTACATGATAGCCAGCGTCGCACCTACAGAGAAGCTGATGCAGTGAAGGCGCCCGACACCAAAAGCAAAAGACGCTGAAAACTCTCGGTCCGAGATATTGGAGCCTAAGCAAAGGTCGGAACTGACGTCACCGAACAAATTTGAACTTGGAGAAATAGTTCTGAAGGAGGTTAGATCAAGTTGTGTATCTGCTTCGTGAATATTTACTGGGAGAGTTTCGGCACAAGAGGACTTGAAGGTCCCAAACAAGACTTGATAGTTTTGGGAGTACTCAATATCACTTGCTATGTCCTTCTGTAGCTTGTCTTTTGACTAGGATAAGGTCAAATTCAGAAGAAAAATAATACTCAACTGTTAACGGACCCCACGGCCTCCCCCGCCAAACAGCGTATTACACGGGGTAACTGCAATGCCCTCAGGCTAGAAAGCAATGAAAATGCAAGCACACCAATTCTTCAACTTATCTCTATATTTGAGACTTTGGAATGTATTTCGGGTTGACATTGTCATGCTACCCATTGCTTGCTCTTGACGGGTTAAAGGTTGAATTTGATCGCTTTCCGCGGAAATCACGCGTCACGCGTATCGCTCGGGACAGTGTGTGGAGCAAAGTGATCAGCCA
The DNA here is from genome assembly GCA_004366825.1 of Colletotrichum spinosum. Classification (NCBI taxonomy): domain Eukaryota; kingdom Fungi; phylum Ascomycota; class Sordariomycetes; order Glomerellales; family Glomerellaceae; genus Colletotrichum; species Colletotrichum spinosum. The sequence goes on along the minus strand of QAPG01000024.1, from coordinate 167,385 downwards.
CCAAGAAAAAGGAAATCATTTACGGAATTTGTAGGAATGTGCGACGAAAAAAGAAAAAGACTGCTCGCGGAATTGCTGTACCAACTTTTTTGCAATAGAGAAGGCTCAGCACATCCGCCGGGGTTGTCAGTGGGGATGAGTGCATTTGACCGTTTCACGCCACGGGAAATTAGTAACGCCTCTCTGACAGAATCTTGGCCCTACACAAAGGAGACAGTGTCGGCGTTGCTTGATATATTTCAGATAACCTAGGCTAGACGTGGCATGACTTAAGCCAACGGCCACAACGGACCGATAACATTTCATCTTGATATTACGAGAATTGTTCTGTAGAACTCAACACCATTGTAGAAATAGAGTGTATTAGCAGCCCCTAGTAGCTAACAATACTATTAATGTCCTCAGCTTCTGGTAGGCTACGGTAGGGTAGACTAAGTATGCCAGTCACGAAGTTACAACAGACGCATCCTTCTTGGACAACAACTGCAACAATTTACTGCGCATTTGGCCTGACTACTTTTCAGTGCCAAGATTCTCTGCAAGTAGAGACCAACATCTGATTATATCCGGAAGTGTGTCAATTTGCATGGGTATCCACTACAGCTGAAGTAAAGCTAGACGTCAAGCCGTAGTTGACATCATCAAAGGCATGCATGGCAGACTGATGTCTTATCTGCAGTCTACCGGCGAACTTAAAAGGACTGCACAACCCCTCCCAGATTTCTCTGCTGCCTTCACCTCTGAATATCCACACCAAAATCATTGCTTCTTCGATAACCAACTCGATCAGAGAGACCTATCAAAATCAACCGCTACCCAACATGAAGCTTACCCTCCTATCACTGACAGCACTCGCTGCGCTTGTCCTTTCAACCCCTGTGCCTCAGCCACAGAATGGAAATGGAGAAGCACCTCTATGCTCGAATGCTGGCGAATGCCAAGGTTTCTGCGGCGTAGACAGGCCGTTCTGCGACCCATCACCCTACGGGTAAGTTTTCGTTTGCACTGCGGTGAAACTGATGAATGCTTATGGCTGCCGAAGCTGACTATGGGAATTAGTGGTACGCGTTGCTACTGCGGCCCCAGGTAGACTATGATGATTCTTATCCGGGACAGCGTGCCGGAATTGTGATGGAAGTTGGCAGAAACCAGTGAGACGCGGGAAGCTTCATCATACCCTTTGTTGTAGAGCTTCGGATACTGGTCTCCGTAGTCAATTAAGAACGTAGAGTTTTACAGATGGTATATTAAACATGAGGAGCTTTGAAATATACGGGTACACAGTCGAAATAAGATTGTCCGATGTTGAAAGCTACATCAAACCTGTAAGCTAATAAAGGTCAGAAAAAAAAATGTTGACCAGCATGGGGTCCGAGCCCACAATCTCCTGATTCCAAGGCGCATCGTGCTCAGACGCCTTGCCACTGGGCCAGCCAGCCAGACAATTTGAAGCATCTGGGGCGACCATTTGTGGCTGGCACAGTAGGCAAGATGTTGTAGTGCTCGATGCTGAATGGCCGCCTAAGATTATTGAGCTTAGAATTGCTCCAATCTTGAAGGAAACAGCTTCCCATGTTGAGACTCTGTGCCTGTGTCTTATGCCCTATCGTTCGTTGCTGGCTTCCTATCTCATACAGTCCACGGCCACCAGCCTTAAGATTGTGAAGCGTCAGCACTTCTGCGTTCTCAACATCCCGGGCTGCTATCAACTCTTACCCTTGATCAAAATGCGTAAAGCACTTAGACATTTGTATGGAGGAACCCAAGCGCCGTTGAGTACGCCTCCACGTGGTCCTTGTCACCCGCGTCGAGCCAGACCACATCCTTAAGCCCAGCCGCCTCGTAGGAGGGCATGCCGCGGTCCTTTTGTTGCGGCTGATGATGCGGAGGGTGATGTTATGGCCGGCAAACGTGGGAAAGTCAAACATGACTCTCGATGCTCGGCGAGGAACATGGGAGTGTTTATGTTGATCGGCTTAATTGAAAAGGAAGCCTAAATCGAGACCGATGACTTGGGAAGGGGTATTTGCATCACTGATGTAGTTAGCATCTAGCTTCTATGACTCAGAATGAAAGACTCCAAGACGGGGGCGTTGAGGAAGCGGAGACGGTACTCGCCGATCTCCTCAGACTTTCTCTTGGCCACTCCTAAAACACACCTCAAAAATGGAAACTTGAGCCCGGGCGTATAAATCCTGAAAGCCGTCACAAGAGACGCAATTAGCTCGGGCATCTCTCTCTCGGCGGCTTCCCGTGTTGCTGCTTCGATTCTGCCTCATGCTCGTTCCTGATCCTGCCTTTTAAGACATTTGCTGATGCCCTCTGTCAATCACAACATCAATGACCCATCAACAGGCCTCTTTAAAAAATTCCAGGCAGTCCATAGGGGTCAAAAAGTAAGGGAAGGGTCTGTTGGGGGATAAAATAGTCACCTTCGTAGGGCTCAAGGGCTCGGGCTCCACAGGTTACTTCTGCAGGTTGTTTTGTTTGTCGTTTCGGATCGTTTCGTATTCACCCATCCAGCCGCAGAGCAATCACCATGCCTCTAATGCACTCTGGCCAGCAAACCATACTGCTTGTTATTGGCGAGTGGATTCGTGGTTTTGACTAGAGTGAGCCTTTCTGCAGGATGCTTAGTAGTTGGTCCATCAGCCGAGAAGCGAGTCCGGCGGGAAGCACCAGTTTGTCGCGTCACGCAAGCTGTTAGCAAGTGTACCAAAGAGGCAAAGGTGTGGCCAAAGAAAGGGTGGACATGTTTCCACGGTGACGAGTTGGACACGTTGTGAGCGGAGTGGTGGTCGTCAAGCTGGCCGAGAGCCACCAGACAGTATTGTCACAATTGTGTGTTCTCGGCCAACAAGAGCCATTGATTCGAGCCAAGCCAGCAGCCTAGCGCGGTCTGACGTCTTTCTGAGGATTCTTGACTAAGAATGAAGCAGCCGCCCGACGAAGGGATGGCTGGGTTGGTCGGTTGGTCGGTCGCAATGTGTCGGCGACGACAACCGACGCCAAACCATAATAGCGAGGATCTCTTTGTTGCCAATGGCCGGCAAGACCAGAACCGACTGCCGGAGAACAAGACACGGACCTTTCATATCTAGCCGTCATGGCGGCAGCCGGGAGCCATTACTCGGGGGTTCTTTTCGAAAAGCATGGAGGATCGTCTACCTTTATGCACATGAATGACAAGCCTCGAGGAGAAAATTGGGAATAAGCCGCATTCAAACGAAACGTGGAAGAATCCTTGGCCCTACAGAAAGTCTCGACACTCCCTTGTGGCAGGGGAACCTGTACTCCATCCATCCCCGACCAAACGGGGCCGAGAAGAACCCCATCTTAGCCCGTATCGCCGATACCCGCGCCGGACCGGCTGTCGGTCAGCCGGAGGCGACCAAGCAAACGCACCTTCGTCAACATGATGCGGGTGCCGTCTCCTATCATCCACCCTCCCGACACAGGCCCAGGCCGATACCCACAGGATTCGCATCGTGATCCACTCTTAGGGCAACTAGAACAGTTTTTCTGCTGGTCCCCGAGGACCTAGTGCGCCTGCCGGCATCACAGGGATGCTCTAGCGTGGTCCCAGTCCCCGCGAGCCTTGGAGTTCGTTCTGCTCTCATCGTCATCGCTTCCAGATCGCCGAGTTTTGAGTCCTTCGTGTGTCTTGCTTCTCTCGTGCCGATGCCGCTTCATGGAGAGCCCGAAGAGATGAAAGTCAGTAACATCTGGTGAGCCGGATTTCCTGTCAAAGGGACGTGTCAGACGTTTTAGATCGCCATTATGGCCGAGAGGCATACGGAATCGTTCCCCGGCGAATCTCTACGTAGTAAGGTTTGCCAACGCCCCCTTGTCCACCCGATAGCACAGGTGGATGCCAAGGCGGCTCGCGGTGCGGCTTCTCAAGCGGTCTGGCTTCGAGACAGCCGGCGGTCCATCTTATAACCAGCTCATGTCATTCCCAAACCAGACGTTAGCGGAACCCCCTCTCATGAAGTACGTCCGAAAGACTCTGCTTTTGCCTTTGTTTCGTGTGCTCAGTGACATATCCTCTTCAATACATTCGAAGCTGTCATCTCAACTCCAAAAGATACATCAGACGGAGAAGATTGGATCAGCCATGGCGGCCAACACAGTTGGCTCGGTGGCTGCCAAAGTACTCGGTATCGACCCAGACGCGAGCAAACGCCATCACACCCAGGAATCCAACAGCCATGTTTCCGATAGGATATCACCATACGAGCCATATTACGAGGAGGATCCAACAGTCAAGGAGTGGTTGATGGAGCAGGTCCCAACCAAGGATGGATCCGTTCGATACTTCAAGAGTCTTTTTCCATTCACAAGATGGATACTCAGATACAACACCCGGTGGCTGGTCTCCGATGCTATTGCAGGCAAGACTCCATACTCCACCAAGTTCAATGTTGCATCTAACATTGTGCTAGGCATAACACTTGGACTGGTGGTGATACCCCAGGCCATGGCCTACGCCCTTCTTGCACGACTGAGCCCCGAATACGGCCTATATACTTCCTTCACTGGTGCAGCTCTCTATTGGATCTTTGGCACATCAAAAGACATCGCGATAGGGGTAAGGCCAGTCAAGACAGCCTGAGGGACTTGATGACTGACGCAATACAGGCAACAGCGGTAGTCTCTCTGCTCGTCGGTAAAGTCAGCGCCAGAGTTCTTGAAGAACACCCTGGTGAATTCGCGCCTGAAGAGATCTCCAAAACCCTCGCTTTCCTCACTGGCGCCGTGCTTCTCGCCTTTGGGCTACTCCGACTCGACTGGATCATCGAGTTCATTCCTCATGTCGCCATTTCCGCCTTCGTCACGGGCGCCGCCATCACGATCACCCTCAGCCAGGTCCCCTCGCTCCTCGGCATCGACGGCGTCAACTCCAAGGCCGCAGCATATCGCGTCTTCATCGATACCGCACAAGGCCTGCCCCGCGTCAAACTCGATGCTGCCATCGGGCTGACGGCACTTGTGTTGCTGGGCTTGATCAAGTGGTTCTGCGAGCACATGGCCCAGTCGCAACCGAAGCGACGTCGCATGTGGGAAATGTGCTGCTCTCTTCGCATGACGTTTACTGTCTTGTTGTACACCCTCATCAGCTTCTTGGTGAACCGCGGACTTGGCGATAACGAACACAAGTTTCGTGTTACCGGGACGGTGCCGAGGGGCTTCACTCATGCCGGCACGCCGTCCCTGCATCCCAAGTTGATCTCGGCTCTATTGCCAGACCTCCCGGCCACCGTCATTATTCTCGTCATCGAACACATCGCCATCGGAAAGTCGTTCGGCCGCATGAACAACTACACCGTCCAGCCCTCCCAGGAGCTCATTTCCATCGGCTGCACCAACCTCTTCGGCCCCTTTCTCGGCGCCTACTCTTCAACGGGATCTTTCGGCGGTACCGCGATTCTCTCCAAAGCTGGTGTCAGAACACCAATGGCGGGGATTTTCAATGCTATTATTCTTCTGTTGGCGTTATATGCCCTTACTTCCGTGCTCTACTACATTCCCATGGCCAGCCTCGCTGCCCTCATCATCCATGCCGTGGTCAATCTCATTACTTCCCCAGACCACATCTTCAAGTCATGGCTCATGTCACCTCCAGATGTATTTATATACTTCATTGGGGTTTTTGTTTCTATTTTTACCAGTCTTGAAAATGGCATCTACGTCACTGTTGCTCTTTCCGCAGCCCTTCTCCTACTGCGCGTCGCCAGGTCTCGTGGTCGCTTCTTGGGTCGCGTCCGTACTTATCGCCATCCGGACACTCATCTAGACCATATCGACTCTGATCACCACTCCGTCAGCAGTTCACAGACACTATCCCACTCTCATCATCACACAGATGTCCCAGCAGTGACAAGAGATGTCTTCCTTCCTCTCGACAGAAAAGACGGCACCAACCCGTCCGTCCCGGTGGAAGAACTCTACCCAGGTGTTTTCATCTACCGCTTCACCGAGGGCTTCAACTATCTCAATCAAGCCCAGTATGTCGACCGCCTCATCGAGCATATTACCACGTCAACTAGACAAACCACGATACCTCACTACGACCATCCGGGCGACCGCCCATGGAACGAGGCACCACCGTCGTGTCCAGAGGCAGACGCCGAGGCACCAGCCGTAGCAAAACCACTACTCCGCGCCGTCGTATTGGACTGCTCCTCCGTTAACAACATGGACTCGGGCGCCGTCGAAGGCCTGATGGACCTGCGCAATCAACTCGACCGCTGGGCGGCACCGGACGCCGTCGAGTGGCACTTTGCCGGGCTGAGGAACAGATGGACCCGTCGCGCTCTCTCGGTTCCAGGTTTTGGGTGTCCAACAGCAGGAAGCTTGAGTGGGTGGGAACCCGTCTTTACGCTGGCCGAGCTGGCTGGCCGGCCGCCGCTTTTGTGCGACGGATCTTCTGCTTCAGAGAACCGCAAGTCAGCAGTGGTTGCGAGCGAGACACTTGGGTCTTCGTCTTGTACCTTGGAGGAAGGCAGCCGCAAGGAAAGCGACGCGAGGTCACTAGGTCCGGTTTCTGGGATCAATCGTCCATTCTTTCACTTGGATCTCGTGGCCGCGGTAGAGAATGCGGTCAAGAGCGCTGTGAGAAAGGATCAGCGTTTGTAAACGCGGTTCTGAGTTTTTGTTCTTGGTTGAAGTTCTATACCATTTGATTTTTGATTCTTTTCTGACACAAGTACCTTTTTTCATCATGACCACATGCACTCATCAGACTACACTGCTGGGATACGGGAAATCCCAGTCCCAACATCCTACGTTAGACCATAGATGTAATCTGTACAGGAGTTCTGTGTAAGCTATGATCGTTTCGAATGTACCCTACGTCGCTGGTCTGACACGGGGATAATGATAGTTTTACAGAGTCTGTGTGACTGCCTTCAAGTGATGCCCCAAGAGGCCTCCCAACAGCTCAACAGAGTTTGTTCGACTGCGAGACGGAATAGAGCCCGTCTCGGAGCCTTCAAAGACTGCCTTCGAACAGCTGTTTTCTGTTTCGTGTCGAAGAAGTCTAGCATAGCTGTCTCATCTGTGTTGTCACCTAGGTAATAGTAGCTCGAGAAGAGTCGGCACTTCTTTCGAAATAGTCATCACGTATTATTCCGTGTTCTTCCTGGTCTTAGTGCTCTTCTGGGCAAGCTTCCGGTCTTTAAACGGGCCGCCGGGTCTTCTGCCTAGATGTTTGTCGCTTCTGAAGCAACCCCATCAGGCGGTCGGCTGGGTGGCTGAGGACGATTCACTCTCACAGCGCGGATTGGGGGCAAAACCTACTAAATTGCGGAATTGACAATTCAATGTTCGCGTAGATAGTTCAGCGGTACGAAACTCACCAAGGCAGGGAGTGCTGGATCCGAGGCGGGTCAACACAACATGATTCATACTCAAGATGTTGAACCGAGGTTTCCGCCTACCGGTATTGCACGAAATCCGTCAACCGCTTCTTCGAAGAGCTATCTACTAGTGCCATTTTCTGTGTCTAAAAGACTAGAGTTCATACCACTCTCAAGAAGCAACATCCACCATCGAGGTGATGTGATCCAGACCATGCGCGCATATGCATCCCCTCACAATCTAAATGATTTGCGGTCGAGCAAGCAGAACCTAGAACCCTGCTGGTTCATTTCTCACAAAGTCGTGCTTGATCCAACCAGTCCACTCCTCATGACGGACGCCGTGCCTAGATATCCGAAAATAACCATGGATGCCAGGGTTGTGTGTCATCACTCATAATTATCAACGCAGATGGTTGTCCGGAATATCTTATAAGTCCGGCTTGATGCAAGTCAAGAAGCATTTGCTTCAGTTGAATGACTTGGCCTTGGAATGGCCTACAAGATTCAATAGAGCCACCAATCGAGATCAGCTTGGTTCGATAAGCTATACAGAGATCACTAGAACTACGGTACTCTCGCAAAATGTCATACAAATGGCATCTGATCGTCCCGCCAGTTAAACCGCCTCTGCGTACTCGTGTTCACCAGCTAATCCTCCGCCATCCACCACTCGGCTTCAAACCATTCCATTCTTCGAACACTTATACTAGCAAGGGAACCATGTTCACCTCCGCAGTGAAGTGGCGAAGGAATTTCCTCCCTAGACTACCTTAACACCGGATCCCCGAGCCCGGGGCGGGCGTGAACCCGGCGTTCTGGCAGCAGTTGATGGTCTTGAGTTTCGGTCTGTCGCCGGGATTGGCTCCGTGCAGTACATCCCACTTGTACGCCATACAGTTTTCGTACTTCTCGCTGTTCGATCCGGCAGTGGCTGGATGCGGCCTCGTCTTGCCTCTTGCCACAATGGAAAGAGCTCCGGGTTGCTGGGGAAGGCCGAGGCTGGTCTCGGTAAGGGAGAAGAAGATGATGAAGTGAGAGAGTTTGAGAATCATGACGAAATATTTGTCTGGGGTGGCTGTAGCGTGACCTAGATCTGAGTAGTGGGCTGTGATGGAAGATCCTGATGAGACTGGGTGAACGCCAGGTTCTTATAAGCTGCAGCTCACGCCAGACTTACGAGCAAAAGGATTTTTTCACTTTTCCGCTGTTCGGAGAAAATTAGCGACGGTGTGTTCCCGAGTTCGTCCACCTTCCGTGTCCGACATGGCAGCAATGGTCCGCCGGACATTTTACACGCAATGATTTGACTGATTTCAAGTCATCGACGGGCAGATGACAATCTTCTCAGCATATACTTCGCCGCTAAGGGATTCGTGGTTCCTTGCGGAGACCAGGCAGCCTTGACGACTTCGTAGCCTGAAGACAAGCCTATCAGTCATGATACCTGCAGTAAACTTACCTGTTAAGCCGCATCTTTCATTTTCTTGTCCGCATCTTTACCTGTGTGCATTGTAAGCGCTCTGAAATTGTAGCTTTGGATTCGGTTTACTTGCGCCGCTACAAGCTGATTACTGTTGTCTCGCAGACATGATTCCCGCACGATCGAGGCCCGCCACTTTGAGATTAAAAGCCACGACGTGCAATGTTTGCCCAATCTCCACATGGTAGCAAGGGTGTCATATTGAACGGTATGTATCCGTACAAGCTTTTGTCTTTCTTGCCCTCGCATCTGCAAATCCTCGTGCGGATACCATGCCAACAGAATGGGAGCGGCGAATCGAGATCATGCTACATTTCCGACCAGAAAGCAGGCGAACACACTTATGGAGTGGGAAGCTTCTACCTCGCATGAATCGTCATGTTCGGCGGCCGGGCAGTTTCTCTAGAGCGTAGCTTCGGAGTCCAGAGGGCAGCATGAGTAAGTTGAAAAAAAGGCTATCGGTAATCTAGACAAGACCCTGCCTGCACCTGACAAGTGACAACCTTCCCGAGTAGTAAGATATTTCGCTCCCATAATACATGCGTTTGAAGCTTTATCAGGTAAACCTCCTTGCTAACTATTGTAATTGGGGCTTTCACAGGTGGTTAAAATAGAGATTCCCATTCCTGATATGCATGCGTTTGTCAGATAATTTGCTTAGCTTCCTACATATTGCTTGCCAAATCTAAAACTTCACGGCACTTAAGCATAGTGTCTGTCCCGAGCCAGAGCTCTTAACAGTAGACACGCCCGGATGACTGGTGATTTATGGTTTATCACTGCCGTAGCGGCAACTTAGTTTCTCTCTGTGTTTAATATGACTCAATACGAGAAGGGCAAGCTATCGCGTGTCGTCGGATATCAGTCACAAGTCGACGAATGATCGGGCTGACCCGGCCCTACCTCAGTCGGAGATAGATACCGACAATCGGTCAAATTGTCGCCGCCCCGCCGAGCAGTTGATACTTCCGGAACTATACTGAGAACAAGGTAAATAAGGCGGAAACCATATCTGTGGCCGAGGTAGGCTTGGGTATGATGTAAGGTAGTGTTGGAATTAGAAGGGTGTGCTCGCAAAGCTGCAAGAAAGCCACCACAACGAAACAATTCCTTGATTTCTTGGGCTCAAGGCGGCTGTCTCTGCGGCGGCGCCATTTTCGGCTCAATGATACCGTCGTTTCGCTGCATACGTACGAAGGTCAGGCTCATTCGAGGTTGACCTATACCCACGTGAAAAATGCCTGTTGAGCTAACTATCCCTTTTCGGAGGCATTGCTGCCAACGGCTTGATGATATACTGCACCAACTCCTTCATCGCTGATGGGCCTACCGCGCTCCCAACGACACAGTCATGGCAGTTGAAAGGGGCTCGGATCCGCGGAATGTTCCTAGTAGTGTGGCCGTTGTACGGGGAGAAACAGAACAAGAAGCACAACGCAAGCTGCCAAAGGCCACTCCATTGTGCCTCAACCAAGTCGCTGCAGAAAACATTGGAGGTGCGGATATAGACAGACTCCTTGTTTCCGAAAGCTTGGAATCTCTGGTGCGAGAATCAATGCTTCGCATGGCCTATCAAAGCTTAGAAAGTCTCTCGACACCAATCGTCGTCAGTCGAGGTCTCGATTCGACAGACAAACCCTCCAGCTTTCCCTCGTCTCTCCACTTGCCGATGTACTCAAGGAAAGACACCGTTCCTTCGGCCCAGACAACCCCCCTCGCCTGCTTCCTCTTCTCCTCTGGGTCTTCCGAGGCTTTCTGCCCATGCCCATTGAAGTATCCCGGCGTGCAACCAGCAAGGGACGAGAAGAACGGCGCCCTTTTTGCAATTTCCTCACTGTGCCGTTCCTCTGCTTCCCTAGTCACTTCGATAATCGCTCGTCTGCCGTACCCTACCCGTCTTTCGGCCTCGGATATCATGTACGTGACGTGTCGGGCAATGAGGCCCAGCATAAACACATTGTTTCCTGTGATGGTAGCTTGCGATGTTCCCGAGAAGAAGAGGTTGGGGAACCCGTTGGTAGCGTATCCGTGAAGCGTGGCAGGGCCATTTTGACGCCACTTGTCATCCATGGAGATGCCATCGCGACCCCGAACCTCGACTCCCACCCGACCTGCCGGGCTACCGCCGGTTCGACCACCGGCGACTGAGTATCCCGTACTAAAGATGACGATGTCTACGGGATACTCCTTGCCAGCAACTACGATACCTCGGGCTGTGGCGTGAGACGGCCCTTGCCCATCTGTATCGAGGAGATGCACGTGCGGCTCGTTAAAGGTCTGCAGGTATTCGTCGCTGAAGGTCGGACGCTTGCACCAGGAAGGATACCAGGGTTTCAACTTTTCAGCTGTGCTCTTGTCCTTGACAATGTCGCTTACGCGGGCTCGCACGCCATCCATGTGAGGCAAGTCCAGGGCGTGGAACCAGGTGGCTCGTCTCTCCTGGTCTTCAGGCGAAGCGTCGACGGTGCCGTGGGCTGGAGATCCCATCACGGCAGAGTAGGCCGGCATGTCCGTCCAGCCATCGGACACAAGATTGGGCTCTCCTGGTAGCACTGCGTTGGTCATGTGTCGGTTGAGGTTGATCTGCCTCTGAAACTGCCATCCTTTCTTATCTGCAACAGTGGCCTTGAAGTCTTCGACGTCGGTTGTCTGCTGGCCTCTGGGTTTGACGTACGCCGGGGTTCGCTGGATGACGTACAGTTCCTTCGCGTACTTGGCCAGGGTGGGAATAGCTCCTATAGCAGTCGCAGCCGTACCGACGATTGCAACCTTCTTGTCTCGCAGATTGGTGAGCGTTTGCTCTTCCTGAGATCCGCCAGTCACGGAGTAGTTCCATCTCGAGGTGTGGAATATGTCTCCCTCGTACGAAGACAGACCTGGGATCTTGGGAATTTGAGGTTTGGTGAGAACACCGGCGGCCAGGTAGACGTACTGCGCTTGAACCTGGCGCTGGATGGGATCTGCTCCGGGGCCACGTCTTTCGAAGAGGTTAATGGTCCACAGCTCACGCTCATCGTTCCAGTCCACACTCAGCACGTCGGATCGAAAGAGAGTCTTGTCTTCGAGGTCCCATCGCTGGGCAATCCGCTCGGCATGCTCCCGGATTTCGGCTGCTGGCGCATACTTCTTCTTGGGTATGTATCCCGTTTCTTCGAGCAGAGGAAGGTAGCAGTAACTTTCCAGGTCGCAGTGAAGGCCTGGGTATCGATGCCAATACCAAGTTCCGCCGAAGCCACCGGCCGCATCGACGAGCCGAATCTCGTCTGCTGTGGCCACGCCAGACTCGATAAGACGCACAGCGTACACTAAGCCGCCAAAACCTGCGCCTAGGACAAAGAATCTTACCACCTCATTGTCCTTGATGGGCGGTGCTCTGGCATCAAGCCTGGCGTGGTCTGCCCAAGGGTCGTCGAGTAAGGAATGAAGCCGGTCCTCTTGAGCTTCGTTGAGGGGAAGAAATTGGGCAGCGCCTTCTGGTCTGAGGCGCTTATTTGCTTCCTCGGCATACCTGCGTCGTATGCTGGTGAGCCTGGCTGCGTTGACGTGGGAGACCGGGTCTTGTGCTGGCGCAGTTGCCATTGTTGATTTTGGGTGGAAGTAATCGATAAATAGGGCGAGGGGTGAGCAAAAGGCAGGCGAATAGATTAGAATGATGGATATTACCAAGTCGTCGAACAGCTACCCAGAGACTTGATCTCGAGTTTTATGTGCCGTCTAATTCTGCTCGAATGGGAAAAGGACATGATGGCACGCCATCCAATGGTCCACAATGCGTCATGCTCTCCTGAGCACGCAAGCGGTGCGTGATAAGCACATGCAGACATGGCGACGCAGACATTGCATAGTAAGCAGAGATAGGGAGACTGATTTAGCAGTCCATTTCCTAATGCTGCTGCTTGCGCCGACGAGTTGCGGGCGCGGTGCATTAGGGTATCTAGGAAAAGAACTCCGAGGACTTGTCATTGCATGATGCCATGACAGGCGCCGTATTGAAGCATCGATACGACCAGGATCAAGGTGCAATACCAGGCTCAGATCGCGAAGATTCAACAGATGATAGCCGAAGGATAGCACATTCTTCACTCAATGAAGATCTCTTCGTCCTGTCAAATGCTGCGCGTCTTGAGGTCAGAGCATATTGAGGTGACGTTGAGTGAAACAAATAAATGCCGCAGAATGACTAAACATGGTTATGAGCCCAGCTTGACTTTCCATACTCTGGACTGAGGGAAGTTCTAATTGCTAATCTGATATCATCATATGCCTGGGTGTATGCGACGATGGCTATGAAGGCTGCTGCGCTCAGTAATCCCGACACGGATGGTTCTGCGTCTTTCCCTACATTGGAGTATCATGCCATACCAGGATCATGGACTTTATCAATAGATGCGGGCCGAATCGATCCTCTTATTTAGCCAGATGGTGGTAGCTTCTTGTAGGCTAACTATCCCAATCAACCTAACAGCCATAGGTTTTGGCGGCCAGCTAGTGCCCAAAGTCTTCCTCCATGCTGCCTCGTCTGCTCGTCTGAATGATCCAATTTGTCAGAAGCTAACAGATCTTATCTTCTCTATCTGGAACCAGGATAAGACACCCAAAACCAAAGTAATCTCTTCAACACTGGTGCGTGGTCCCAGGATTCAGACTCCTCTGTTTACAACCTTTCGCAAGTCCGTTCGTGCATCCCAAGCTAACAGCACCAGGGCAGCAAGAGCACGAGGTACACGAGTGAGAGTCGCACGTGCCGTCCGAGTAGTGGCATTCAACAACCCCGCCAAAACAAGTATGTTTCTGATATAATTGTCAGAGAACAAAATTGGCAGCAAAGCTCATAGGATCTTCTTACTCTTCTCATGAGGGCCCTCGGAATCAGTGGCCCAATATTGGGGGCAGCGAGAGACACAGTTGTCATACCGAAAAGGGTCAAGATGCTCAACTTTGATACCAGCATTGTTTCTGACAGTGAATGCAAAAAGTTGTAAGTAGATGGTAAAGTGATTTGGCCTGAGAAAGATTGTTTTCGTGGAGCTGGAAGGCTGGTAAATGCCTTGGATATATATAGTGAGAGCTTCTGCCAATTAGTGTCTCCATACTCACCAGCCAACAGTAGTTCAACTTGAGACAGCGAATGAGTGTCATGACATAGACGGAGAAATCACTTGTCCGGCATGGATAAAGTCTTTGCCAACTAATCTACCTAATGTTGGATACTGCCCGGTCATGTCGTTTTGCTGCTCAACGTCCTCTCGGTATAAATGTGCTTGCAAAAAGACTTAGCCGTCTAAAACGAGACAGACCACCGAACTTCCGCCTACTTCCTTACAATCAGTATTGCCTTTGACTCCCAACCAGGGCATTGAAGATCTTGGTAGTCAAATTCGGAGTGACCGACAATGGCCTTTGCAAGACCGAGTCTAGCGTCGACGGCAATACCAGCGGCATCGATCTAGCCTCCTCCACAACAGCAGCAAGGTCATGTCCCCACATATGGGCAGTGCGTGATGGCGAGGCCTTCATGACCCGAAGTAAGCCAGTAAACAAGTTCCCCTTCTCTTGGCTTACTGTAGGAGAGAGCTGCTTACAATACCTCCAAAGATGAGTATAGATACAAGAGTTAAGACTACCAAAAGATGACGAAGTCGTGAACGATGTCCACATCCTCAGGGGCCCTGCCTTTCGGTATTTGTAATCGACATGTGAGGTTCCCAAATATGCTGTCTGGTGATTGGTTAGAAGACTTCCTCTACTAATATTCAAAGGCTAGGAGGGTTTAGCTTCTAACCAGGAAGACTCCATATGATAACATTATCTTCTAATTACCTTTAAAAATATAACAAAGTTATATAAAATTATCTAAACTCACAATAATATATAGTCTAGCTACTATTAGACTTAAGAGTAGTTTATTAGAGGGTTTCTAAGGTGAAGCTTACTGGGAGATAGACTCGGGTGCCTGGGAATGATGTAAGTGAAAACTGCAAAAAACATACAACACCAGGTATTCGCTGGTCGTCACCGACCCAACTACTAATCCGGCCCTCACTGGCTTATCTATGGGAGAGCGGACGGGATCCCGAGTTCTCCAGTAGGTATGGTCGTATGTAACAACTGGAGACCTTTGCAGAGCACATATACCCTAAGATCGTGCCTGAGAGACGGAACCGTGGATACAAGACAAACTCTACAATGTCATTATCTCATAATTTCATACATCTACACTTCATACTCCACTCAAACCACAGTCGTGAAGATTTGCAGGTCACCCTTGCTCTCCCACTTGGCCTCGATGCCAGGCGCGATGAAGTAGATGTGACCAGCCTTGACATCAAACTTCTTCCCGTCAGCTTCAAGCACACCCTCTCCACCAGTGACAATCGCCACGGCAGGACCGTCCCCGGCCTTGAGTGCCTCGGTCGTGTTCTTCTCGTCCAGTTCCGTTCTCAGCATGTCAAACTCGTTCAGCGGCGGCCGGTAAACCACGGTCCGGCCCTGGGCAGACCGCGAACTCTTCTCGGCGGGCAGCAGCACATCCTTCTTGCTGTGTGCCTTGAACGTCAAGGTCTTGCAGAACAGGTCGACATTGTTCCTGTCGCCGGGCGGGCAGAAGCCCGTGTTGAGCACGTTGTTCGAGCGCGCCATGCACTCGACAATGTCACCGGACAGGTACGCGTGGATGCCGTCGGCGGGGATGTACAGCGCCTCGCCGGCCTCGAGGACCAAGAAGTTCATGCACAGCAGCGCGACGAGCGTGCCCGGGTCGCCCGTGCCGTACTGCTCCTGCAGTCTGGGCAGCAGTTGCAGCACGTATGCGTTGGCGCCGAGTTCTTCGCGCGGCGTGTCGCCGAGCGCCTTGGCGGCCTTTTGGACGGTTTCCTCGTCGGCGAGGAGGATGCGGCGCGTCACCTCGCGCAGGGTTTCGTCGGTCCAGGTGCGCGTGCCGTCCGGGATGAAATCACGCAGGGCGGGAATGTTGAAGATGGGGGAGATGGTGTCGAGGGGTTTGAAGCCGGCAAAGACCTCAAAGTGGCCGAGGGCGACGGCGATTTCGGGCTTGTGATTGGCGTCGGTGAAGTTGTCTGGGTCCTGCTCATGGAGCTTTGCGGCAAGAGACTTATTGGGGTGGATTTGCAGAGGGAGGGCCTTGCTGATGGAGAGGATCTAGGTGCTTGTCAGATGGATGTTCACAGATGAGGCGAGGTGAGTTGATATGACCGGGGTGAGACGAACCTTGGGCAGATACGGGAGTTGACCGTCGAGTTGCTCAATCACCTTCTTCCCCAGCAACTTGTCCTTGTTCTTCTGCAGGACATCGCGGAGGAGCTCGCCAGTTTCGAGAACGCGCGCGGGAAAGTCGGGGTAGTCGCCGAACCACATCTCCGAGTAGAACTCATCGTCCTTGATCTTGAAGTCGGTGCCCGGAGTGCCTTCGCACAGACGGGCGGCGAGAGACTGCTGGCCCTTCTTGCCCCAGTCGTAGTTGTTGCATGTGCCGCTGAGCTGGAACACCGTGGAAGTCATCTTGGCTGCTGTTCTGTGTTGGTCAATCTACTGGTGATGGTATCGTGAGATCTGTACAATGTCCAAGAGTGCCGTGACCTGTCCGAATGGCAGGATCTCATCTCCTTTTTGTACATCCTAGGCCATGCCATCTTACAAATGCGCTGTGAATGTGGTGAATGTGACGAGAGGTGACGTCGGAGCCCTTGACGCAAGGCATTCGTCATAGACGAACGCCAGGCATGTAGGAGGTCCCACAGCGCTGGGGCTCGGCGAACCAAAGCTGGATCTGCCCACTGTTGGTTTCCGATTTGGCTGTGCTTCAGTGGAGGAGACGCTGAGAGATAGTCGACATAAGAATCGCGGCCATCTTTACATCACTTGGTCCACCCGCCCATCACGATCTGGGGCTGGATGCTGTGCTTATTGCTCTTTGTACGCTTGAGCTCTTTCCCGAGTTTTGGAGCTACATGAGTTGGTCTTCACCTCATGTCGATAGCCTGAGGTTAAGGGTGAATGCAGCTTCATGAGCTTTCAGTAGTCCTTCGGGTCATCTTGCTGATCTGGGAAGAGTCAGTGAGCTATAAGGGCCTTGGGTTGGAGGGAGGCCAATGTTCACCAAATGAGGATTCAACGACAGCAGATTAGTCGTAAGGGAGCAGCCAAAAATGGTACAAGCGACGAAGTTGGCACAGCATATAAGAGGCTCTCAGTCAGATCTCACAAGGTCACCCAGCAACCTCATTATTTTTCAGTGAAACTCAGTTTGTTTGTCTTATCACATGTCTAAACATGTTATCGGGTCATGCTCTAGAAGCAGCTCATCATCTCCCAACTGAGATCTCAGCGTTGACCAAGTCTGAATTGAGCTCAAGGCCTGCTGTCGTACATGACCACAGCTCCGCCATGTCGCGACTCCCAAGTCATCAGTCGCTTCGCATGCGATGGCCACAAAGACCGTCACGGGAGAGCATTTGGCGGAACTTCACGTTTGACCCATGACGTTCACCACATGGAGAACCACCCACTGCCAATTGGAGAGCGCTTGTCCGCCTGGGCACCGCCCTTGGACTTGGACTTATTTCCATTGCCGTTGCCGTTGCCTGTGGCTTCGTTACTACCGGTAGAGGCATCGTTGCCCGCCGCAGCATCGGCTCCGTCGGCGTCGTCGGCATTCTCGGCATCATCCACGTTCTCGGTATCATCTGCGTTGTCGTTGTTGTTGTTTCCGTTGCCAGCGTTCTTCTGGTTACCGCCGCTGCCAGTGTTCCCTCCAGTGCCATTGCCATTGCCATTGCCGGCATCAGCATCGTCTGCGTTTCCAGCATCGTCTTCTGCGTCGTCCGCGTTTTCGGCATCGTCTGCGTTTCCGTTCCCGTTGCCGCCGTTGCCGGCATTCTTCTGGTTGCCGCCTCCGTTGCCAGCACCGGTGGCCTCTTCATCGTCGGCGTTGTTGTTATTGTTTTTGTTATTTCCGTTGTTGTTGCCAGCGTTTCCACCGGCATTGGCAGTGCCATTGTTCGCAGCAGCACCACCAGCGGCGTTGCCAGCAGCAGCATTATCGTTGTCATTGTTGTTGCCGCCGTTCTTCTGCTTGCTGGCAGCGTTGCCGGTGTTCCCACCGTCACCGCCGGCATCGTCCGCATTCTCGGCGTCGTCGGCGTTGTCATCGTTGGTATTACCGCCTGCGGCATCCTCTTCGTCGGCTGCGTCGTTGTCGTCGTTGTTGTTGTTATTGTTATTGTTTCCACCGCCGTTGCCACCCTTGGCCTGCGCGCCGCCACCGTTGCCTCGTCTGCGTCTGCGTCCCGCCTGTGCACCGGCCTCGAAGGCGTTGATGACGCCGTCTCCGTTGAGGTCGGCGGGGTCTCCGGCGGTGGTGGGCGTGCCGTTGGGGCTGTTCCTGTCAAAGGTGCTCTGCAGGTTGGCGATGAGGTCGCTGTTGCCGGTGGCGCGACGCTGACGCTGGTGTTGGCGAAGGACGTCGGATGTCGTGGGAGCGGCGAGGGCGACTCCGGCGAGGAGGAGGACTGTTGCGGTGGTGAACTTCATTTTGGTGATGAAGTGGTATGAGCTAAGAAACTTGACGAAGATGATGAACTTGGAAGTAACCGAGATACAAGAACAGAAAGGACTACTGCCTGAGTAGTTGAGAAGATTGAGACTAGCTCAAGTGAAGGAAGAGAAGGGTATGAGTAGTAAAGTGAGATGAGAGTGAGGTGAAGCAATATCCGGTGTCTTCGTGGACGAAAGCAAGGTATTATATCTCATGTCCAGATCGCCCATCACAAGAATTACAATCCACCATATCCATTCCTTTGGAAGCTTTAGTCACAGAAACTCGTCTTGATGGCTCGCGATGCGGCCCGTATGAAACTTCAGATTCACCATTCTCTGACATTTATAAGCGCCAAGCATCACGAATCGGCGGTACTCAGTCGGACAGACAAGTCGAAGCATTCTCACGATTATCACTGCTGAAAGCTGGCCGTTGTCCATGGACACCAGTTCGGAGCAACCCCAAAGCGTCGACTGTTTTCTCCACAGAAGTTTCGTCGAGTTACATTAGTCGCAGAACCTCCTTCGTCTCATCAGGTCTTGGCCTGTCAGACCTCCCGTCACTCCTGATCCGTAGCTTCTGGCTTCTTCACCACATGCAAGTTATTCAGACTGTGCTCTTGCGGCCACTTTGGTCCAACATGCGGGTTGCTGCTCACCGAGGGTCCAGCCCATCTGCCATCCCATCGCAGAACAACGTCGAGTGTCATCCGTAACCGGGTGCTCGGGCTCTGAAACAAGAGACGTGATGAACCCACGATCGGCGGGAAGATAAAAATAAGCATCGAATCAGATTGAGCGACACGAAGTAGACTCTACCGGGAAGGAGAAAGGCTGGGGGGATGAGTTTGGCTGTCAATGGCGGCCATCGAGTCCGCAGCAGGCCCCTTGTCTGATATCAACTCTGGAAGCTCGTTACCCGTTCATCAGAATCGCTGATCGTCTCCTACAAAACGCGGTAATCACGTTCTAAGCGCAGCACATGAAGTCATAATCGTAATGCTATTTCGGCAACAAGTAACCTCGAAAGGTGAATGGGAGCTCATCTATGGAGAGCTGCGGCATGCGTCGAAAAAAACATGACGCAGAGACCGAAAACATTACACAATAACACTGTGCATCATGAATAACAAGGCCGTGACATATCAAATGACGTCCGCTCACAACCCCCCAGGCTTAAAAGCTCTGGCACAGGTCCCACAGAGGCACGCGGACGTTGTACAGGTCCGCGTCCCACCACTTCGTCGCGAAAGCAGTCAGCTTGAAGTAAAAGTCCGTCTTGAACTCGACGCCGTTCTGTTCCGCGCAGACCAGCCCGTCCTTTGGCAGGCTGGCGGCCATCTCGGCAGCTTTCCCCGTAAAGTTGCCCGCGAGCCCCAGGTCCTGCTGCCCCCGCAACTTGAAGACGTTGTCGAACCCCGGGGTGGCCGTCAGCCCGGAACTGAGGTCGACGAGGCCGCCAAAGAGCTCCACGGCGAGCTGGACGGTGAGGTCCGCCGACGCGTCGACGCGCGCGTCCGCGGCCTCGGTGACGTTGGCGTAGCTGCTGTACTCCGGCTCCCACCCCGTCGCGGCCGAGTTTGCATGGTCGACGAGGTCGAGGTGGACGTTGGCCGCGGGCATGGCGACGTTCAGGCCGGCGGCGACGCCCACGGCCGCGGAGACGTCGAGGTCGAGGCCGACGGCGAAGGCCACCCCCGGCCCGAGCTGCACGAGCCCCGGGACGGAAACGAACGAGTACGCGAGCTCGTCGGGCGCGTAGCGGATCTTCTGCTTGAAGGCGGCGGCGACGTCGACGGACACGCCGACGGCGGCGTCGAAGGACGTGTCGAGGTCGAAGTGCAACGCCTGGAGCTTGAAGCCCCAAAAGTTGTACCTGAGGTAGCCCGAGAAGGTGACGGTGGACGAGAACCAGGCCTCGGTGGCGGTGACGTTGACGTACTGCCCGTCGGAGAAGATGACGGTGTTGTCGTCGAGGCCCTCGGAGACGGTGATGGAGAGGGTCGGGTCGAGGGTGAGGCGCTTGGAGAGGGTGGCGGCGGGCAGGGAGGAGAAGGACATTTCGCACTCTCCGGCGATGTTTTGCAGGTCCTCTTTGGAGGCGGCGACGGTGATGGATAGTTGAGCTTCGTCGGAGGTGAGGTCTGTGGCGAGGAAGAATCCGCGCTCGAACTCGGCGTCGCAGTTGCCCAGGTGGTTCGTGATGAGGATGAATCCCTCTTCCGAGTCGGACCAACCCTTGACGGCCTCGTTGAAGGAGTCGGGGTCGGAGAAGGTGACGGTGAGCTCGTCGTCGCCGCAGACGACGCTTTTCACAGCGTCGACCTGCTCGAGAACCACGGCTGGGTTGTTGAGGGCGAGGGTCATGTTGATGGAACCCTGCTGCTCGGTCTCGGCGGCCGAGTACTGAAGGGAGATGTTCTTGGCCGGGACGAGGTTGATGGGGTCTTTGGTGTCGACGTTGGGGTCGGCGGTAGGGCCAAAGGTGTGCGTGACGTTCTCTGCAGGACGCAGGTTCTCGGGTTTCGCGGCGAGGGTCTCGTACGTTGGAACGTCCTGGATGTCCTCGATAACATGAGCAGCTTGAGCGGCGACCTTGCCGGTGGGTTTCGGCGTGGACACGGTTTGTAGGGTGGTTGACGGGGGCAGAGTCGAGTAGACTGGGAAGTTCTCCGGTTCTTGCTCGGGCATCTCGACGACGATGTAGGTGACGCGCTTGACGCCGTCTGAGGAGCAAGTACACCCTTCGGCATGGGCTGCGACGCCAACGGAGAGCAGAAGGGTGGCCAGAAGGCGGCCGACAAGAGCTGAAGCACGCATGGCAAGTGATGAGAGGGTGATCAAAAGCGTAAGATGAAGTAGTAAAGGAACGTGTCGTTACAGTTGCGAATCAGGGTATCAAGAAAAGAGAGGACGCTCAAAACATGAGCTAGATTCAGTGTCAACGACGGAGAGAATGGCTGGACGAGCCCGAGATCACCAACGAACAGGTGTTGCTGCTTCTTCAACACCAAGAGATCCGACAAGAGAGACGCTCACCACACCTTATATGTAGCCAGTCGTGGCATGTCAGTCTGCTCTCCCACCATCCCATCAAGCTTCTCGTCGTGGCCTTGCCCCTTTCAGACGATGGCCAGATCATGAACGAGATTGGACCACCGCTAATGGCGCATATGCCGGCAATAGGGACCGCGTACGCTCCTCAAAGGAGGCATGGCATGTGTCAACCGTCACTGGTCCGGACTGGTATGCCGCTGCAGATGGCAAGATGCCCATCTTGGCCAAAGGATAGGAGCCGATCTGGCATGTAGTCCGCCCTAGACAAGGGTCCTTCGGGACAGAATGGATGGGAACGGACGGGACACATGGCATTGAGTGCCTAAGAATGCAACGTTCCTGCGTTGGCGTCTCTCAATGTTGGGTGTGGTGATGGTGCGCGAGGAGACTCACGTGAACGAGGAATAAGTGCAAGCGGGGCCGAATATCGTCGTCTCGGCGATGGTTCGGACGCATCCCGGGGCTCCTTGACGATAGTCGCGCATCCGTCTAACAGAATCAGGACTAACACGGCCACGTTTCGGGGTGGCAACGGAGGGGTTACCGCGCAGGCGCATGTGATGGCGATGGAGTCTCGACGATGCGCCGTCAGGTAAGAATCAGGTGGGAGAATTAAGCAGCGCCGGGGTCCTTCCTAAAGAAGACGTCAAGTCAGCGGGTGATGGACTTTGGGAATAGCTTCGATACCTCTTTGGGCGTCTTATTGGGTAGTGTAATCTACCTCTATGTCACATATCGATTGTAACGATGGGGATCCCGTCCAACTGGACGACGCCATGGACAGCAGTCCATCAGGAGTCATCTCTGACCGTTTGGACCAATCAGGAGATTCATGTCTGCGACGTCGTCGCGATTGGCATGGCCATTGCTCGTCGGAGCATGGCCGATGGGTTCCTTGAGCGTCAGCAACAGCACCCAAAGACCTCCGTCCTTTATCGCCGTTTGTGAGCGTCGACAAGGAGCTGCCCCTGAGCAAAACGTGTGCGACAGGGGCCTGGGCAGAAGAAGAGACCCGCTGGCTATCCGTTCGTGGTGTTTAGGCCGCCTCTTATTCTCTAATGGACCGCGGCGTGACCTGGATTTTGCTGTGAAGGACGTGTGATGAGGTGTGATTGGATGGTACGCACACACATCCGCCCAATGTAGAGTGTGATCCTGGATATTCACCTGGATTTACGTGCCATTCTGTGGGGGTTTATTGGCTGTCACGCACCATTGGCGAGCGGAATCCGGCAACTCATTACCAGCGCTTGAATGGTTTCGTCCAGTCTCCCTTGTTGTTTCTCAGATGAAAAGCAGTGGCCAGGACTCGGGACGAAGAGCCAGAACCTTCACGACTCAGTTCCCTGGTCTCCCAAGTCCAAAGAGGCATGGCAAACGCTGCCGGTTTCCGTACCACCTCTCGTTATCGCGGCAAAGACGCCAGTCGTCCATTCCACTCACCTGAAAATCAATAAAAAGAAGCCCACGCGGCCTCGCCCGGACGACCCGCAGAATAAAGCCAAGAAGGTCCACGGGATGGGGGCCGTCATCTTCTCTCGCGTCGAGTCCGTATCCGAGTCACTCGATCTCTAGCACGTGGAACATGGGTTGGTTGACCCCTGGGAGCAGAATGCTGCCGGCTGCCGACGAGGAACATGGGTTCGGTTCAGTTGATCTCGTTGCTCAAATTCTGCTGCTGGCCTTGCTCGGTCACCGGTCTCTGGTCTGCCCATCGATTGGAAGGCAGACAAGGTCGGGCACACGAGGTGGGAAAATGTGTACAGATCGTACATAGTATGTACATGAAAAACTCCATCCAAACCCAATCCTTTTCTGTTCTCTCTCCTCTGCCCGGAATAGTGGCCTTCACATTCTCGGGTTCCCCTTTCTACGCACAAAGCTGACCGGGTGCAACTGTCTTTACGCCTGTGGCGCGGAGACGAGCTCGGTCTCCATCGTATCGGTCTCTACTTCAACCGCCTAGGCGGTGACGTAGACGGTCTGGACGACGGTGCGGGTTCTGCAGGGCTTGCCAGCACGGCCGGTGGTGGCGGGACCCTTGCGAGTCTTGGTGCGCTGCTTCTTCGTCTTGGAAGGGCTGGCGGGCGCGCTGGTCAGCTCGGGAAGCTGGCCGGAGGCCGTGGTCGCGGGGGCGGCGGTGGCGACGGGGTCCGCAGAGAGCGTCTCGAAGATGGGCGCGGGAGCACCAGCGGGGGCTGAGAAGGACGCGGAAGCAGAAGCGGCCGCTGAGGGAGCGGGGGCCTCATAAACGGGGGCCTCATAGGCGGGCTTGGAGTAGGCCGGGACTTCGGCCGGAGCGGAGGACGGAGCGACGGCCGGAGCGCTGGCGCTGGGGGTTACGTCGCCGGAAATGGTCTCGAAGATGGGCTCCGGGGCGGTGCCGGCGGGGAAGGTAGGGTCGGCGGAGGCGGCGGCCTCGGTGGCAGACGCGACGGGAGCGGCGGAGGAGACGACGGTGGCAGCGGGAGCCGCAGCAGAAGAGGGAGCGGCCGGCGAGCCACCGGAGCTGCCGCCGCCGCCGCCGCCGCTCACGCAGGCGAAGGACATCTTGGAAACGGGGGATCCGGTCTGGGGGCCGTCGAGCTTCCAGTCCATGGCGACGTAGGGCCAGCAGATGCGGCCGTCGGACATGGTGACCATGTCGCCGGCCACGTAGACGTCGCTGGCGGACACGGGCTCGCCGACCTTCTTGCCGTCGCTGCCGACGATCTGGAGCTTGGTTCCGGCAAAGGTTCCGCGGCAGCCCATGGCGTCAAAGTCGCAGATGGGGTCGGAGATCTCCTCCCAGGTGACGAGGGCCTTTGAGCTGTCAAAGGTGGCGGCGTGGGCGTTGGAGCAGTCGTTGGCGCCCGAGGTGATCCAGTTGACCTGCTTGTCGCCGTCGGCAGAGCCGGCGACGGAGGTGGCCTGGTCGCCGACGAGGGTGTTCTTGTCCGAGAAGAGGGCGACGGCGACGTTGCGGTTGCTGGTGCGGTTCTTGGAGGTGGTGTAGCCGGCGCCCATCCACGAGTTCTCGGTCAGGTCCTTGGCGCCGCGGGAAACCCAGGAGAAGATGTAAGAGTCGGCGCCGACGAAGCGGGCCAGGGAGCTGTAGGAGCCCGACATGCCGCCCATGGCCTCGTTGGCGCCTCCGTTGATGACGTGCTCGTTGGAGATCTTGACGCCGTCGGTGGTCATGCCCTGGGTCTTGGTGTTGAGCCAGATGGCGCCCTGGTCCTCGGCGCAGACGGACGCAAAGGGAGCCTCGTCGGCGGCCTCGAAGGCGATGCCGGTGTTGTGGGAGCAGCCCCAGGAGGAAGAAGCACCGGGGATGTTGGTGAGCTTGCCGGTGGTGTCGACGTAGCGGATGGCGTCGCCAAAGTGGCCGGTGGCGTCGCCCTCGTAGGCGGTGACGACGATGTAGGCCGCGTAGTAGCCGGCCTTTTCGGAGAAGACGAGGTCGCCGTTGATGTCGGGAGAGGCCATGGCCTGGCCGTTGTCGACTCCAGGGCCACCGAGGTACGTCTTGAAGGTCTGTTTTCCGTCGGTGTAGCGGTAGATGACGGCGACGGGGTCCTTGGCGCCGGAGATGGCCTCGTTGGTCATGATGGCGAAACCGTCATTGTGGGCGACGAGACCGCCAGCCTCCTTACCGCCGGTGACGGTGACGGCGGTGTCGGTGGCGGCAAAGGTGGAAGGGTCGACGGGCTGGACGTGGACGTCGGTGCCGGAGGAGTCGAGGTAAGCCAGGTAGGCCGACTTTCCATCGGGCGAGACGGCGAACGGGGTGCGGCGGTGGTGGGGGTAGCCGGTCCAGTAGGCCTCCTTGATGGGGTTGAAGGACTTGCCGAGCGTGACGGAGTCGACGTGCTTCTCGATGGAAGACTCGGTCAGCTGGGCGACGGCCACGGCCGCGAGGCCGAGGACGGAGAGGAAGTGCATGTTGGAGTGTTTGTTGATCCTAAGAGGTTGTCGAAAAGGAGTGGCTCTCAAAGTCACTGCTTGGGTAAAAAAAGAATGAAAATCGGTCGGGTTGCGCAGTCGATACTGGCTCGTGATGGCTTATCGTTTGTCGTTTGAGTAGGATCTAGGCCTACTTTGAAAGAGTGAATGAACGAAAGTCGGTCGGCAAAAAGAACAAAGAGTGTCGGTTGAGTAAGGATGATCAACAATCCCTTGAAGCAGAAAAAGAGAGAAGAGAGCCTCACTGCGATGGCAAAGCGTGGTGTTTACCACCATTCAAGAAGACTGACGCGGACATGGGCCCCCAAAGACTGGGCTGGAAATGGAGCCCCGTCAACAAGATGTCCATTAATACGGAGTAATAGGGGACAGGCGACAAGTCCAGAATCGAGTGGCACTAGGAAGGACAAGGTCAGGCAAGGCGCTGGCTGCATGTGGGCAGGGCTGGGCAGACAGGGTGCGTGTAAGTCGAAGACATGGGGATTGCACGATCCTGGCCTGGTCAAATCTCCCTGGCCGTTTCACCACGGACTACGCGGCGGAGGGCGCAATTTCGACTCTCTCCACCATTGACCAGTCCGCCTGGGGTGGTTTTGCTTTGGCTGGCTGGTTGCTTTGGCTGAGCTGTCTTGAATAAGTCAGCAAGTCAAGCCGGATAGTCTCGAAACGGCGTCGATGAGGGGACTGGGGCTTCTGTCAGTAACATGTTAGGCGTTGTGGTGGCTGGATTCTGGAGATGGAGGCATGACACGAGCTGGAGCATCTCCATGTACGATGTATCTACCGAGTGCTTAGTGTTAACCCGACCACAGTACCTAGGGTGTTTCTCGCATTCGACCGTCGTCTCGTTTCCCTCAAGCCGGGTCTAGGGTTCTTGTTGGCGCTCATCTGATGTGACTACTGGGTAAACACCATGTTCCCATGATGTCCATTGCAAATCGTTCGCACCATCCCTACTGCGCATGCCCTACCTCAGTTTAGCATCACGTCTTAATTCTCAACTTCAGACGATGGGCTCGGAGAACGGGGTGCTGGGGGAAAGAAGTCTGAATAAACAGCCTGATCACGCGCCAGCACCCCTTGACTACGAAGAGCTTCAGAGAAAGGAAGTCCTCGAACTAAGCCAGCGCGTCTCCCGTCCCTCCTTAATTCATGTCAAACGAGTGGAGATGACGCCGTTCGCGCTGCCCATTCCCACCAATGGGTCCCCCGGCTGTCGGGTCTCGTTTCAACTCCCGGTCCGTGTGCTCTCTCTCTGCCTCCGTAAATGTTCTCCAGGCTGGCTGTCTTTGCCCTTTGTAGCTTGGAAGAATAACCAAAAATCCCGGGGAATCAAGACACACTTGGACGAAGCATGGCCGTCAGAGACAAGCTGACGACGAGACATGGCGATCGCTCAACGCCACATCTCAGTAGACACCTTTTCGTCTGTTCGTCGACTGGCCGCTAAATTGACACTCTCCTGACGGACCTCCATCCCTGTCAGCCTGACAGCAACGCCTGGGTTCGCCTGGGTGGACAGCCTTTACCGAGTCGCAGCTTGATTGACAGTTCCTTTGTGGCTCTATGCGACTTGGGACGATGATTCTTATTTTTCCCGCTCGCCTACGGAGTACGGGCACTTTGGACAGACTGACAGACGGCCATTGTCATCATCTAGCCATCCAATCCGACATCTCGTATCCGTAGATCGCACAGAACATTGTGTTGCTCCTCACTGGAAATGAGAAAGCGTGATCCCACCAGTAGCCGAGGGAGGGGTTTACACCAAGACATTTGGTCGGACGTCAAGTCCGTTCACGTTGAGTGTTCTGATCAAGCATCAGTCACCGTATTCCACATGGTCTCTTCAAGACTACTAGGCGCGGTCTTGGTGCTTTTTCTCCCGCTATTCATCCATCACCAACACACGCCCGACAACGACCCCGGATTCCTGACATCACAGCCCACAGACAGACTCGCACCATGCAAAGAAAACTCCCGAGCCATTGTCTGTGATCTCATGGGTCATCCTGCAGATAGCCGCTCCCGCCCTGCGCGATACTGCGTACTGCTAGTGTACATGATCATCCACTGGCGCTACGGGGAGCACATACAGTTAATAAACCTGCAAATCATCCCAATCAAACTCATCCCATCCTGCCTGGGTTCAAGGAGGAGGCACATGAGGAGATCCCATCAGTCGGGCTGACAGTCACAAAAAATCCCCGAAAATCTAGACCGCTTCCTCCCCTCTCCTCGTCTCCTCCAGTCCTCTCCCTAGGATCGATGCTGGGTAATGATCGCCTACGGAACTATCCCTCCCCTAACACAGAAACTTTCCCAAACAGAGTAACCCTTGCCGACGACGTTCGAAACCTGCCAGAAAGACGGGTCGACGAGAGAGCGACAGGGATCCTCACATCCCATCCCGCGAGCCCCTGAAGCTAATCCCGAAAGACTGAAAATTTCCCGCCAAGCCGACTCCAGTCTCTCCACCGTCCAACATAGTCGTAACGTCTCCGTGGCGCTCCGTTGCCGCGGGCGGCTTGGCGGGGTTGAAACCACATGTTGCCATGAAGCGCGTGTGCATCGTGGACTCGGCGTGCTGATGGTATGTTGGGTCGCATCCCGCCCAGTCCATCTTGGTAGGTATGGAGGCTCTTCGACCTGCGATGATCTCCCGACCGGCCATGATCAACCCAAGGAAGGGAGCTCTTTGCCTACGTCGTATGCATGGCCATCGTCCGCACTACTAACGTCCAGCCGGCTTCGCGATGCCGAACTGGGCATCTCCCGGGTCTGAGGAAGCTGAATTACATGGCAGTAATATATGATTACCCCGTCAACATCCAACAGTCAGCTACGCAATCTAACGAGCCAAATTACACCTTATTTCCATCACTTCGTCGAGCAAAGCCTGGCTCTTCTCAACAAACAACTCAACCTGCTGTTTACGACGTGAACAGGCAACTCGCCACGAGACAGCTGTCCGCAGAACCCGTGTTTGCTGTCTCTGCTACCCGACATGGACAATCCCTCAGCCCTGGATGTGACGAGAGGAGCCGGGCCCCAATCAAATCGCTCATCACACTTGACATTGAAACGACCGTGTCGATTCCGTCGAGGGCCTAGGCTGCGGGCCATGGGACGTCATTCGCCTTCATTACTCCCACCACCAAGCTGACTACCGTCTGCTGTAAAGTCCACCGCGGACCACCTTTACGGCTTCTCATCGCATTCCCCATAGTGAATTGCATGTCAGCTCCCGTAAACTCTGATGAGCCTCATTCGACAACGGGGTTGGTTAATTTCATGGTGGTGGAATTCTCGCGGCCTCATCCAGCTTTGCGCAGATACCCACGGAGAGGTCCATCTATCGCGGTCGAGTACCGAGCTGTTCCGAAGTTGCAATGTCATCCCAACGTCCACCCCAAGAAGATCTCTCGAGTCCACTATCAGTCTGACGCCCGTGAAGTCGCGCGGCCGGGTTGAGGCTGTAGATGGCGGCTACTGTGTTCCCGTACCACGCGGCAGGGTCGCACCACGCCGCAAAGACTGGAAATCTCGTCTTGAACAACTCCCTTGCCGATATAGCATTACTTCGAGGTCGAGCCAGAAAATTAGATCTGCGTTGCGGCATGTCCCACGTCACCAAAGGCCATCAGAGTCACTCACGACATATCAAACTCCACGTCATGTGTCCTCATGCTTGCAACAAATGGAGCCCGCATCGCGAGTAGTAGTTGAAGTCAATGATTCACTGCCAACACTGTTTAATAAAGACACAGCCCCTGATTTTTTCAAGTTGGTGTCTGGACCCCAGCTGTCAACTCCATTCCGACCGTTACACTAAGAAACTACATCCCGCTTTCCACCGAGTCAGCGAACAGCCCTGACGAAATTACAGCCATTTCACGCTCATCATTATTAAAGCCTAGCCTCTGTAAGCTTGTTTACTAGTTGGGAAAGCGATCGCACAATACCAGCAAATGCCTTCCTAGACGTTGCCGTGGCCCGATGACCAAAGGTCCGGGCCTTTGTGTCTGGAGTCCGCTTGACGGGCCACATCTCCAGACTCTCATCTTCCATTGCCCAAGGGAGCCATGAGCTGCTTTTCAGACATTGTACGGTTGTACTGAAGCAAAGCCTTCTTCGGTTTTTCGTTGCAACCCTTGGACGACTTGAAAGGGTTCGATTACCATTTTCCTGATTATTGTTCAACTTTTTTCCTCTTCTAAAATAACTCGTCGAGGCAGAAAAGTGCTCAGCGCAACAGAATCAACAGCCACGCTGGTCTATTTCAAGAGCCTTACGTGGATGAACTTGCACCCTGCTCCCTGATTTCGACCTCCTTGATATGCTCAGCTATTGCTTTTGCCACCTCGGCGGGCCTCATTGTCGTGATGTCCAGCTGCAACTCGTATGCCCCTCCGAACTGGTATAATTCTTCCTCTTCTCGTACCTTCCGTAGTACGTCTTCATCCGTCAGCTTGGTATTACCCCCCGAGATCCGCTCCTCGTCGGCCATTCTTCTCAGGTTTTCTTTTAGGTCGCAGTGAAGCACGATCGGTATGAACCTCGCGCCTCGTTGTTCAGCTGCTCTCTTATAGTCTTGGGCGGCCGTGGCGCCGCAAGGGCTCGTAGATCGCGAGTCGGTAAAGATCCATGTGGTGTATCGCACTTCGTCCGCGGTGGCAATGATGTTCAAAACGTGACGACGTAAGCTCGTCCGTATGGTTTGGTAGTTGTGTGAGGTACGCTCTACAATCGGAGCAATGGGATCAATCAGGAGATGGTGGTGATAGACTCTGGAGTCTGGGAGAAGGCCCTGCAGCTCGTTTGCCACTGTCAGCTTGCCGACCCCCGGGTACCCGTTGATGTAGATGTAACACGGCATCGCGAAGACTGTACTAAATACCGTTCCGAAAAGCAGCAGGGATGGATTTTGACATTAGCCAGCGGGCGAGCTTTTTACTTTGGAAAGGAATTTAACGTTTCGGAAATGCATGCTTGAATTCATTGAGCCAACCATCATCACCAACCTGAACCATCGTTTTATCACTCCGAGCTGTGACTCACAGTAATCGTGCCTACGCTGTTGTGTACGTGACTCATCCTCTCGAATACGGTTGTCTCCTAATGATGTTTCTCATTTCATTCAACGCGGCTATGCTTGAGACGGACTGTGTACTGCCGGGTCGCAAGCCTCTTGAGCCGCAACGGTGACAGGCTGATACACGCAAGGTGTTGATAGTGGACCCCTTCTCTATCCAATGGATGGCATGCGCACCCGCCGTCGCCGAGAAGCAACCAGAGTTTGCGGTTCTAGACGCTTCGCAGTTTTGCCTCATTTTCTTTCTGTGCTATGAAGCTTCATCATCAACAATAACATTTGATGCGAACTCAGTTTGCCTAGTACGTCCAAGTTTGTTTCGTGCAAGTGAGTTGACCGAATTTGTGATGCTCCTGCACGGGTGCACCCAAGAGAATAAGGGAGTGCTGATCAACCATGCTGTTCGCCGATTTATATGTGTGTTTACGTATGTGGCACACCAACCTAGCCTCCCCTCCAAGACTGACCACGTACTCATCATTCTTCCTACGGAAATACACCGCCGTCTACAGGATCTAGAGTTACTTTTAGATGGAAAACCATGGCTACCTGCGCCTGTAGTAGGCTGGATTGCTGCAGCCTCTAATATTTGTCCGGGAATAGACCGAGCAAGGCATCGGAATCTCTCTCCGATAGACTCAATGGGCCAGAAGCTTGTAGAAACGAGAATCGCTGAGCTGCAATCTAGCCCCGGAGCGAACCGAGGAGCGGGTAGTGATAGCACAACCTGGCAAGTATAGCAAGGAAGTGCAGGGCTTGGAATACTAAAGCTCGGATATTTTCATCATATCTAAAAAGATATCTATTGCTTCTTACAAGATAGCTAAACCAAATCGCGGACACTTGCAGCACTATTAGGGAAGATCTAGGCTGGTGGGGGACCAATTCACATGACTACTTTTTCCATGATTTGTCGCCTCATGGACTCGGAAGAACCGGTGCTATGTCAAAGTTAAAAGCCACTGCCCTTGGCTAAGTTCTGTTTCGGACATCAGGTCCGACATAGTTACTCAGTGGCAACGAAGTTTGTCGCTCACGGCCAAATGGATGGGCCATCATGGAGGCTGATTACTGTGTTGAGGGGAGCGGCAGACTGTGTTGTCACCTACGGCTAACAGCCAGACCTGGGTGGTGACGAATGTGATTACGACTGCGATTACGACCATCATGACGACTGTCATGACGATTATCATGAGGACGGTAGGGGTAACATGCCGTTGTTAGCATTGAGTTGGCTTTAGACGATGCTGGTAGCGACGAGTGACCAGCAGGGTCTTCAAGTTTACATCTCTCCTGATTCAAGTGTATTAATATGAGCTTGGCTGATTCCACACGGGACAACAGATTTCCCCAGTCTGAGAGACCTACGCAACAGCAAGCAAAGAACAGTCTCTAGAATCAATCACATCTGCATCCGAAATGCATATCTACCTTGTACTCGGACTGTAGGCGATCAGAATGACTCAAGGATTTCAAGCTTCTTACAGCTGCAGGGCGGTTTCCACGGCTTTCGCTGAGCAGTGGGACAAATGCACATGCATCGCAAAGGAGGCGAACACAGGCTGGCGCAGCATCGAAGGGATTACGAACTTGGTTTGTACTTCTCTGACGGGCAGCAACAGATACGGCGTTGGTAGGTGTTGAGAATGCAAACGGACGAGCCTCTGCTGACACGTCCCAAGTAAGGAACGATGCCCATTTTTCAGGAACGTGGGTGAGTACAAAGTCCTCTTGAGGCTGTCAACAGCAAAAACAAGGAAACAAGCTCACTTACGCATCAAGTGTGACCCTCCTAACGAAATTGATGGGAAAGACTTTTATAACAGATGCAATGCCGCTAGCAGACCCATTGGGCCTAAATTAGTCCAAATAGACTCTTGCTGTGATGGAATCACGTATGGCCGATTCGCCCAGCCGAGGTACTCAGGCGGATGTTATTTCAGCCAGCGTTAGCAGTCAGGGAGTCGAAATGCCAAAGCAACTGTAGGCTAGTCTAAATAAGTTATTAGCAGAGATCAACAAATCAGCCTGTCTTGAAGGTAACATGATGCTTTTCCTACTAAGCTACGTCTTCGACATTGACCAGCCTCCCGCCGACGGCCAAACTGCGAGACGTGCCATTTGCATTGTTCATTGCCAAGTGTGTTCATACCAACATGACTGGTTGATGTAAAGAGTGCGTGTTCAGGACTAGTGGATGCAAGTGACATGCTCAGTCTAAATGATACGTCTGTCGCTCTGAGCCGTTGTTGGGGTGATCCGGGTTCAACCACGTTGAAGCACAACACACAACAAGAACCGGGTCGTTTCTGATGCCGACAGGTCAGAAAGCCCTTGGGCTGACTGTGGTTGGCAACATCAGCACCGTTTTAGGTTGGGCTTCAGTCAATGTGCCGTAACTCTCTCAACCGGGACAGGCAGGCCGCAGTTGTCTCATTTCATTGATTTCTCTGTAGCCTTTTACTATTAGAGGCGGCTCTACCATTGGCGGTGCTCGAGAGTCTCATCTCAAATCCTTCTGAACATGTAGCAACTGGAGGCCAAGTGGTGTGATCTCCGTGAGAGGGTAAGATATCCGTGGCGGCGGTCTTGATTCACAGAGGTAGACCGGAGCGTCGTCCAACTCCAGTCGGATTCGACCGAGAATGCTAACCAATTGATGGTGAATCGGAAGCATTACAGGGCCAAGGCATAGAAAGTCCGCAGACAAGGGTATCACATCACTCCGCGGGGTTTGCGCCATTCTTACCTAGAGAGGGCTACAGCCTGCAAGGAACAACTAGTCCTATCCACATGACGGGTTTCATCACTCGATGCATTCAACCAGGGAATAAAGCCTCGAAGGGGAGACCGCAGTAGAAAAGCGGTCAGTATCAGGGCCCCATAGAACTCCGGACTTGCGTGACTTGACGTAAGTGAGCCCCTGTGTGAAGTTGCTATGGATCTAAATGAAGGATAGTCTTGCCTCATCACCGACCCAATCCACGGCTTACAAATTCGCCAACGTCAACTCTGATAGTACGACACGTCAGCTCCATAGCTGCGGACTTGTTCGAACTACATGGCAAAGTCCGCAAAGCCCAGTTCATGTGCTAAGACGCTTGCTTAAATCCAAGCGCCCTCGTTGTCGTCTCATTCCTCTGAGAGTCACCCTCTTCTTCTCCCAGTGCTCCGGGCGTACTTGCTCTCTCGACGGATCCATAAGCGCCCAATCTTGAGCTACACGAACGCTCCTCTTCTTACCATCCAGTCACTCCGTCTCTTGCTTTGAGGTTGCGAAACCCCGGAACCATGGCATCCAAATATCTCGACAAACTCCGCGGCAAATCCATCGTCGTCGTCGGCGGAACGTCCGGCGTGGGTTTCGCAACCGCCGAAGCCAGCCTCGAGCTCGGCGCAAACGTCGTCGTGGTCAGCCGCACCCAGGACTCCGTGACCAAGGCCGTGCGGCGGCTCCAAACCTCCCACCCGGCCGCCGCCGCGAGCATCCGAGGCCACGTCTGCGACATCTCCAGCGAACAGGCGGAAGCGGACATGGCAAAGGTCTTCGACTTGGTCACCGGTAACGGGGCGAACCCCGTGGACCACGTCGTCAGCACCGCCGGCTCGTTTCCGAACCCGCTCTCCCTTGCCGGCGCGGCGCCCGGCGACCTCGTCGCGGCGAGCAGCCATCTCTTCATCGGGGACCTCATGCTGGCCAAGGTGGCTGCTCGATACCTCCGTCCGGCGTACACGTCCTCCATCACGTTGACCGGCGGTGCCGGGACGTATAAGCCGCCGCCTGGGTGGCCGCTGTGGGCGGGTATCGGCGGGGCAAAGGACTCGTTGACGAGGAGTCTCGCCCTCGAGCTGAAACCTGTTCGCGTGAATCTCGTTTCGCTGGGTGCCATTCGCACGGAGTTGTTTGACCGAGCCGCGGCGGCTCACGGCCATCACGACGCGGCGTTCGTCGAGGCGGCGGAGAATTCGTCAGCGCTGGGCAGGATTGGCGATCCGGGAGATGTTGCTGAGACTTATCTCGCCTTGATGAAGAATCATTTTGTGACGGGAACCGTCAATGTTGTTGAGGGTGGTGCTTTGCTTATTTGACGAAGCGTATGATACTTTGTTGAATGAGTTGATTGCGAGTAGCGTTGCCGGTTCCGTTGACTCCTCCGTCTGGAATCCCCCACGCCTGGTTTCCTCAACGCCTCTGGGATGAATGGGGCAAATTCACTTACCTTCACATTTACTTTGAGATGTACTGTGATGGCACGTGCAAGTTGAACGGCACAGCTTCCAAAACATCGATCATAGAGTGGCAAACGAGACCAATGTAAACAACTGACATCAAACAGAATCACTTACATCGACTAAGGCGAGGCCTTCCGTCAGGCAAGCAAGTCGAGCAAATGAGCATGGGCAGCAACAAAAGGCAAGCCTAGATTGGCCGCTTCCTTGCAACATTCTACGGCGCTGCAGGTGGCGAAACGGGCTGATAACGAGAAGCCGTCTTGCCTGGTAGAGGTGATCTCGGGATAACAAAGACGATAAAATATGGTAGTAATCGAAACTAAATCTCCCCACGAAGCTGGTATTCAGACTCTGAAAATGCAAGCCTCGTGTCTACCTACCTTACTCCCAGAACACAGCCCAAACTCGGAAGCCCTCTTGAGTACCAGTAACTCCATTGCCTCCTTCGATAATCAAGTAGTCATCCAACTGCCACTTGAAGGCAAGCTACCGCACAGGTTTTTCTTCATCAATATGTAATTAAAGGCTGAACATCCGCAAACACTCCATGAACCCCCTCTGCAACATCTAGCGACCCGGAAGTATCATCTGCAACCGATCTCTCCAGCTGTTCCAGTTGTAATCCGCGTCGTCCGACAAGATCTGGAACTGACTCGACGGGGGTGCTAGTCCCAGCGGCGCACCTTCCGAAACTAAATCATCAATGAATTCGTCGGCCACATCGTTCGCGCACGCGTAATCGAGCGTTGTCGGGACCATGTGACGCCACCCGCGCCAGGTAATCCCTTGCATTTGTGTCGCTTCCAAGAGGAGAGCCCAGACGCGTCGCTGACGCTCTTCAAGCGCCGTGCCTCCGTATTTGGAGCGCTCCCATCTCCGATCGAGATCATCAAAGGCTTCATGCCCGACCGCCTCCATCATCCTTTCGGTGCTGTACAGATATAAGTCTGCTTCTCCCTTGACCCACGCCGGCATGATCCCATTCTTCCTGTCGTCGTGTAGCAGCTGCATTTCCCACAACCCCTGCATGTTGCTGAGAGGACCCGGAGCGTCCACCATATTCAGCCAATGGGTGCGTACGTGTATACCTTGGGCAGCCCTGGTTTGTTGTTGAGCGTGGGTGATGAGGCTTCCCATGAAAACATCGAGCGCTGTTGTGTCCAGAACCACTTTGGTCTCGAGAGCGGCGCCATACTCGAGCAGCATTGTGACAGCCTCAAAGTCCAACCAGAAAACGGCGTAATGGAGAGGGCTGAGACCTTCGCTGTCCGACATGTTGGGATCCGCCCCGTGTTCCAAGAGCCACTTGAGCAGCCTGGGACGATAAAAACCGGCTTCGCCCTTGGTGTGGTCGAAACCATGGCTCAGGAGTGCTATGAGAGGCGTCACTCCCAGGTTTCTCATCATGCGGTTGATGTCGTTGAGCACGTCCGGGCAAGCATCGAACATGGCCTGTAAAATTCGTTCGTCGTCAACAAGCGGCTGCATAAGAAACACATCGAAAGGGGTGAGTTTCTCGTGGTCAACGCCCCTTGGAAGAATCCAAAACCGGCTGTCAATCCTGTTGATGTTGTGAGGCACGTTTCCTATTGGCACATTGACTCTGCGTCGAATGGCCCGCTCACCTCCAGGGCATTGGACAAGGCGCGTCACCGCCGCTAAGAGTGTTTCGCGGAGAGTGTGATTTTTGTCGTAGGCTGTCAGCTTTCTCCAGTCGTCGTCTTCATACTCGAAGAGAAACAAATCATGCAGCGGTGTCACCCTGTAGAAGGCGCCGTCGCCTTCGAAGTTCACGGTGTTGAGATTCGCGTGAGGTGGATTCGTGCCCATCACGGCGGCTCCTATACTCACGAGGTAGTCGATATGATGGTAGTTCAGCCGCCGACAAGCAAGATTGAGTGCTGTTTGAGGCGTCCATGCAAGGAGGTGCTCTGTTCCCTGTTGCCCACGCTGACGACCACCTGCCGTGGTTTCGTTGACGTCGACGCCGCTCTGGACCAGCTCCTGAATAGCACCGCGACAGTCGAAACCGCGGAGGCAGACGGCGTGCAGGGGGTTGAGTCCAATCCAGGGCGGTGTGTTGACAGTGGCGCCACGGCTGATCAGCTTGGAGATCATGGCGGCAGAAACAGCGTGGTGGATGACGGGGATGGAAACATGTGGGTTACCGTTGCGATTCGAGTATACCCATGGTCCTCCATGTTTCACATTCGCACCACGATTGATCAAAGGATCAATCATACTTACGACGTCCCTCGCAGCAGCAATGGCCAGAATTCTCCCGTCCTCGTTGGCAATCGCTTGGTTGAACGACGACGGAATGCGGGCTAGCACCGCATCTGCGATGCTGCCGTCGTCTCTGGAGCCAAGCAAAGCGCAATGGAGCGGAGTAAGATCAAAGGCGAAGTTGACGCGAGCCGGACGACCGAGCATCGTCAGGTGGCTTTCGGAGAAGGCATTCGGTCGGGACGAACGCCCCAAACCGGTCTGCCCATACACAGCGTAAGGCATGCGAAACTCAGTGTCCGTCTTCGCATGATTCAGAAGCATCTGTACTATATTAGCATGCCCGTGCCACGCTGCAAGCATAAGAGGCGTCATGCCCCTAGGATAAGAGTTCTCGGTGTCTTGTTGGTTCACAGAGACGCGGCTCTCCATCAAAACAAGCCGGGCGACCTCGTCGTGGCCGTGTCTGGCGGCGTGCAACAGGGCTTTGGGCTGCTCGCGAGCAACATCCCAGCGAAGAGCAGTTCGGAGGATCGTATATCGAAATCGTTGATTAAGAGCACCAGCCGTGAGCATTCTCAAGGTTGGTACCTGCCTGATGTATTCCATGACTTGGCTGACGAGCGGATCGGTGTTCAGATGAAGATAACCCGCTGGGTCCGCGACAAAATCATTGTCATGACCGTCATAGTGTTCTCCCTCGACCAGACTGCCGAGCTCTTCAATAATCATCAAGATTAGCTCGGGGGCAAGGGTGATCTGGAAGTCGCCCAAGGCACCGTTCAAGTTTGGTACTCTCGACATGATGCTGGCGAATAGGGCGGGAAGTGAACTGGGCTCGATCTACGAGCGGTCAATAGGTCGACGTGGGTGTTGATCTTGGTGGCGTTTGAAATCTGTGAATGCGCTTGATGTGAGTACTCGAAGGTTGAGGAAGACAGAGACGCGAAAGACCATTTATATCTGCTCGCAGTAGTTTGAACAATAGTACAATAGTCGAGACCGTACGGAGGCAAGAACAATGTATGCCGTGGTCCTTTCATCGCGGACAAGCTTTTGTCGACAGCTTCGAACAATGTCGTTGTGTCGTCTCAAAACGCATCAAAAGGGGCCTCGTCCAAAAAGTGATGGCGTGTCTCATTTCTAGGCTGCGTGAACTGGCTCATGACTGACGGCGTCCTTGCGCCGTAGCTGGCAAACATTGTTTCCCCCACCTCAAATGGTCTCTGTCGTCTTCTTCTTCCTCGCTTGTCCTTTCATTTCATCCGACCTCGGCATTAAAGTCTTAGAACTTGGCGTCCTTGCTGGACAGGAAACCCTTGAGGATGCCAACAATCTTCTCCAGAGCGGCGAGGTAGACGCGGAGCTGAGCGGCAACCTTGTCCTGATCGGAGCCGAGCTTGGCGTAAAAGTCCTTGCGGTAGGGGCAAGCGCTCATGGCAGCGCTGAAGATGGGCTTCACGAGGAAGCTGTGGTGGGGCTTAAGGGTGGTAGAGTAGGCGTTGCGGAAGGACTCGGAAAGCTCCTCGGACTCCTTGCTGACGTTCTGGCTCAGGGCGATGCAGGTGAACTCGAGGCCACTGCAAGACGACAAGTGTTAGTCGAGCTGCTAGATGCCGGATCTGGGAGTGGGCGGGCTTACCGGGTGAGCCAGAGGAGGCCCTCGGTGGCAACGTGCTTCTTGGTAGCCAGCTCGTTCTTGACGAGATCCTGAAGGGTGGCAGACTCGGCGGGGGCGGCCAGCTGGCGCTCACGGATTTTCTGCAAGCCAGGGAGTGATCAGCCATTATTCGATCGCATGAGGCTCAAAGCAGCCTGAGGACCCCGGGGGGGCAGATGGGGAGACGCAGGCAGGGAGGCGTACCTTGATGTTACCGCCCATGTCGCTCTTGACGGGGCTGAAGGCGACGCCGCCGAGGGCATCTGCAGCAGGAGTGGACGTTAGAAGACTGTAGCTCTGCTGGAAGCTGTATACAGCTCTTTGTGCGTATCGGGGCTTGGCTCACGAACCGAAGATGGTGGTCAGGGACTCGGCAGCATCGAGAAAGTCGGTGGTAGCGATGGCGTTCTCCTTCTCGGCGTCGACAGGGACGTCGACAAAGGACTTCTTGAAGGTGTCGAGGTAG
This sequence comes from Colletotrichum spinosum, assembly GCA_004366825.1. Taxonomy (NCBI): domain Eukaryota; kingdom Fungi; phylum Ascomycota; class Sordariomycetes; order Glomerellales; family Glomerellaceae; genus Colletotrichum; species Colletotrichum spinosum. Next base: position 128,304 of record QAPG01000024.1, on the reverse strand, counting down.
GTGCCTCCGGGGGGAACTTGAGCGGCCATTTTGGGATTCGTTTGTCTGGTGGTTCCTAATTCGAGTAGCCAACAATGAACGGGGAGAATAAAGATTTAAAGGGAAAGGTGAGCAGGTTAAGAAATTGGGATTATTATGGATATTGAATAGCCCAAGCCAAGCTGTCCTAACTGAGGATGGGATGGAGCGGATGGAGTGGAATCGAGGGGCGGTCAAGCCACGCACCACGCAACGCTCATCAGTATAAGTGGGCACCTCAATGGGAGCTCAGACAGGTACTGCCCCACCAGAGCAATGCCGCAATACCCCTTACATAGTACGTCCAGTGCGCTTCAGTGGATGGTATTGAGAACTACACTTTCGGTGCGAACCGTACTACCTACCTAGGAACCAAAGGAGCTTCAGATTCTGCATACATAGTAGTTGTCAGATCGTATGACTCTCTCAAACACCTCGCTTTTCTCTACGTAGACATTCAATTGCACAGAAGCATACTCAATGCCCTGACAGTTTTGCATGGGGTCAGAGGTTAATGAGGGGCTGTCCTGGGAGCAGATCAGTCCCTGATACACTGTACAGTGCCAGCTAGATTACCCCTCCTTCCTGTGAATGTTGAATAGGCGGGGGTCGGCACGTCACCGCTCTCAACCCGTACTGTTTCTGTCAGAGGATCGCACGGTAGAAAGCGGGGTCGCGGAGAAATGAGAAAGCGGAGCTCCGGCCAGTCGGGCAGCTTCAAGGTTCCACTTCCCTGCCGAACCGCCGGCTAAGATACGGCTCTACTCCCAGGTAAGGCCCAAGCCTGGCAAGCCGCAAGAGGACCAGCCAAGCCAGGCAGGTCAAACTGGCCAGGTCGGAACAGCTTAGGATCCGTCTCCTTGGCTGTCATCGTATTCTGAATCTACATCTTGTCTTCGTCCGATTCCTCCATTGTGTCGGAGGATACTTTGTACTCGAACTCAAAGCTCGAGAACTAGATCGCCGCGAATAGGGACCTAAAACAGCAAGCGATATTGCAATGGCAGTGGGAACACCATCTCTCCAATCTCCCCCAGACACGGCGCAATCAAAGCCCACAGAAATCGAGCGTCGCCTCCCTCGAGACGTCGTGACCACCGTCAATTACTATGATGATCCTGGCGACGGATCCCCTCCGACCCCAGTCATCGTTGGGGGGTAAGACGCTTCTCAGTCTCAATCTCAATTTCAGTCTCGGTCTCGGTCGAGATAGTCCCTCGACCATGTTTGTTTGTAAAGTTCTGTATGCTTATGCTGTTTTGATCCAGCCAGAAAGTCACCAATGAGAGGAAAATGACACCTCGCGCCGTGACCGTGGCCGATGTCACAGGCCGCGAGGATGTCTTTACTCTCGACACTCACGGCTTCCAGTTCCTCCGCCACGCCAGCGTCGAGACAGACTTTACAGACGAGGACAGGATCAAGACGGTGTACTACCCCGAGGCGGAGCGGCTCTACAAGCAAATGTGAGTCCAGAGTTTACTTTCGAACCCGTCGATCCGAGTGGACGACGCCCACGTAGCGGTGTAAGGGGAGTGGGAGGGCGTCGCACTGCGACGGTGGGGGACCCGCGAAAACTCAACAAAGACTGCCAAACCCATGCTCACCAAGGGTCTTGTCGTTCCGGCTCGCAGCACCGGCGCCACCAGGGTCGTCATCTTCAACCACCAGATCCGCCGCGGCCCCGCGAACTGGCACAGTCTCGGCGAGCGCAACACGGAGCACCGCGGCCCGCTGCACAAGGCCCACGTCGACCAGTCGTACGACGGCGCCGTCATGATGGCGAGGCACCACCTGGGTGCCGAGGCCGACGGGCTGCTGGACGGCCGCCGCTTCCAGATCGTCAACCTCTGGCGGCCCATCGAGACGGTCCGCAAGGACCCGCTGGCCGTGGCCGACGGAAAGACCGTGGCCGAGGAGGACCTCGTCGCCGGCGCCATCATCTATCCCCGACACCGCGCCGAGACGTGGACCATCAAGCCGAACCCGGCGCACCGCTGGTACTACAAGAATCGGCAGCGGCCGGACGAGCCGCTGCTCATCAAGTGTTTCGATTCGGACGAGTCGGTCGTCAGGCGGGCGGCGCATTGTGCGTTCCGCGATCCGGAGATGGACGACATGGAGCACCGGCAGAGCATCGACATTCGCGCGCTGGTGTTTCATTGAGTTAGCCTCGCCCTGTTGGATGACCGATGACCACCCTGCCAAGCGGTTGACAGAAAAAGTGATACACTCAGTGTTAGCGTCCACATACATTGGTAGTGGTATTGTGTATCACTTTTTTTTGTCAACCGCTTGTCTGCTTAGCACACAACCAAAGAGCATCGTTTCGAGAGCAAAACGGCCTGTAGCACAAGACATCAAAATATCACATCATTTTTGAAGCCCTTGTTGAATAACACGTGGCCATGTACGAATTTGGTTGATCGCGTGCCAAGACGAGCCTTAACCACCGTCGCCTCCCGAGATTCGTGGCGATCCGATCCGACGGGAATGTTTAACGCTAGTTGAGTATGAGCATGGTCTCAGACCTCGAGGCACAGACAGCCGTAATATGGAACCTTGACCCCAGGTTTTCAAGGTGCTATACCACATAAAAGGTCACAGACGGAGGCTGCTGGACAAAGTAGATGCGGTCGGTGCGAGGATTCGACGATGTACTGCCAGGCCGCTCCCACATAACTGGCATACAATTACCTACAAGCAAGTCTAGAAGGCGGTCTGACATTGAGATTGACGTATCGTATTAGCAGCTTCTTCGACTGTTGGATGCCTGCCGTTCCTCGGCTACAAATAGGTTTTTCCATGCGGCTTCTGGAGCATGTGCCTGACAGCCCGGCTCCTGTGAGACAAGTCAGTCCTGACCTGGAACCTTTCAAGACCGGGGCTCTGACTTCACAGACGTCTCGGTGAGGAGCGAACGACTTGCGCCGAGGCCAGCCGCGGTGACGTCACACGGCAACAACATGAACAGGAAGGAAGTGAGAATCCTCAGCAGGTTACAGACACAGGTCCAATGGGGACACCGGCTCCCAGGGCGGGAGGGAATGGCACCATCGCGGGCCATGCAGAATCACAATAGGGTATGACAAGGACAAGTCGGGACTCGGCACCTTAGCCATGCTTTTTCTACTGGGCTGGCGTCTTTCTCGCATCGCGAAGAGACTTGGTGAGACTTGGAGGAGCCGCGATGCATGCTAGCAGATAGGCCTAGATTGGAGTACAGCAGTAGCGCATGCCAGCAACTGAAAGTGATTGCGGTAGCCCAGTGGCCCGTTGACACCTATTGTGTATGGTGGCTGGTGCCCCTTCGGTCTTATCGATACACTGTGTGGGCCCACTTTAAGCCTGTACCGACCTATCGGGTGAGCTGTCAGACGTTGTCCCGAGGAGCGAATGACGTCAATATTAAAAAAAACAGCAACAGCCCACCTAGCTTGAAGCTCTGGTCCTGTAACTTATTGCCTTGCACAGGAGACACAGAGAAAAAAATACCTCCAGTTTTTCAGCTAAACCACACTGAGAATGCCAATTCGCAAGGTCCCTGTCGAGGGCGCATCGAGCGCGGGGCTGCTTGACTTTACGTTATCGCAATGGAAATCGACTTTTTTTTTCCACATCTACTTTCCGGCAGTGCGCAAAAGAGGACTGGGCTGCGTTGGTCCAGTAAAAGCGTCAGACCATGGAGCACGCGAGCCCTTGCTGGGCTGACAGAGAGCCCCTCGCCCCTCCTTCAGCTGCTCCAGGCTCGCGAGATACTAAGGTATCATGTATGCGCCTCGCTTTGCTTTGCGTCTTCGTATCGTTCAGATGGTTGGCGTAGGTATCTTCACGTACACCCCCAGCCACCGACTGCAACACTAGAGTGGTCCAAGACGCGCAAGACGCGCGGCTTCGCAAACCACAGGGAAGAAAGAAGCTGGCTGGAGAACGTCAGGTCAGGCACGTCGTGTGGTGTTTACTCCGGCCATCCGACTGTGTACCAGCCCGTACCACCAACACCCCTCGGGATCCTCCTCCCTCTCCTCTGTCTTACTCTGATGGAGGGTGAGCTTCCAAGTCGGGCCAAGTTTCGCCTGGTTGGCCGTGTTCCTGGAAGAGAGCAGCCTGCTACTGACTGCGAAGCATGGCATGGTGGCAGCAAGGGCTGAAATCTTGCGATAATGACCCGCATCACGTCGTCCTCATAGGCATCAACGCCAGTCCAAGATTCCAAGACCGCCTGCGAGAGGACCCAAGACTACCCCAAGACCCAAACGCTCGAGTCGTTCGTCCCAGGGGATCGTCAGATTGCCCCGCCGCTACTCTTGTCGACTGACACTCTAGCCCTGTCGGCCTGTCTCACTACCAAACGTCTCTCGGTCCCAGCGCCGCCGCCCACACCTCGTCTTTCCGCGTGTCGTGTCGTCGGAATCCTGCTTCTGGTGCAGTCCTGCCTCCGCTTCCGCTTCTGCTTCTGCTTCCGGCCGGTATGGCTGCAGTGCCTTTCTTACTCTAATTACCTAGCCTTCTCCAGTCTGCGTCTCCAGCTGCCCTACTACGTACAACCGCACCGCTCTCATATGACATAGCCCTCGGGTTCAAGCTTTCCCATAAGCTTTTGTATTGCGCCGTCCTCCATCCCCTCTTCCGTCTTCCGTCTTGTCTTCCTCCATACTTCTCCATAACACCACCACCAAGTACTCTCACCAAGCTTCACCAAGCTCTCCTTCGTGTTGCCGTCTTTCCGAGTTGGCTGGAAAGCTTGAGCGTGTTCGCTTTGTTGCCCGCCGTACCCCACGTAGCCTGTGATACCCCTCCATTACGAATCGATGATCTAGATACCTCGAGAAAGCTTAGCTCTCCACGAATCTGATACCCCGTTGCGCGCCGCTGTTCTTGTCGCCAACATGTTTACCACCGACCACCAAGACGATGCCACCAGCGGCGGCTTCTTCCATAAGCTCAAGAAGCCATTCCGCGAGCTGGAGGAGAAGCTAGAGGGAACCCACCTCCACGACGCCAAAGTCCACCTGGTGCACAAGAAGCACCAGATTGGCAAGTTTGCCAACCTCGTAAGTCTCGAGAGCCGCCTTTTCCGACTTGGCGACCACACAGAACTCGAACTGACTTGATTGCGCCAGTTCAATGCCAACCACCGCCACGACGAGGAGCACGAGAAAGCCACAGACGAGAAGCGGGCCAAGATCGGCGAGCAGCACCGCTTTCAATCCTATTTTCCCGAACACGACGGAAATCTGATCAAGTGGTACGTCGACGGCCGCAACTACTTCTGGGCTGTCTCCGAGGCCCTCGAAAAGGCCCAGGAAACTATTTACATCGCCGACTGGTGGTTGTCGCCGGAGCTGTTCCTCAGACGCCCACCTCACTACAACCAGCAATGGAGACTCGACCAAGTCCTGAAGCGCCGCGCCGAAGCTGGCGTCAAGATCTTTGTGATTGTCTACCGCGAAGTCGAGGCCGCTCTCACCTGCAACTCCGAGCACACCAAGCACGCCCTCCAGGCGCTGTGTCCTGAAGGAAGCCCGGGATACGGAAACATCAGGGTCATGCGCCACCCTGACCACAACGTTTTCGAAAACGCCGCTGACATGACCTTTTACTGGGCTCACCACGAAAAGTTCATCGTCATCGATTACGAAGTGGCCTTCATCGGAGGCCTTGACCTGTGCTTTGGCCGATGGGACAGCAACACCCACCCCCTGGCCGACGCCCACCCCGAGGGTGTTCAGAATGAGGTCTGGCCAGGGCAGGATTTCAACAACAACAGAATCATGGACTTTCAGAACGTCCAGGACTGGAAGCAAAACGAGCTGAGTAAGGCCAAGTACGGTCGCATGCCATGGCACGACGTCTCCATGGGCCTCATCGGACCATGCGTCTACGACATTGCCGAGCACTTTGTCCTGCGCTGGAACTTTGTGAAGCGCGACAAGTACAAGCGCGACGACCGCTTCGATTGGCTTCAGTTGCAGGGTCGTCTGGGCGAAGAAGAGGACCTCATCGGCGTCCAGCGGCCGAAGCACCCCGTGGGAGAGTATCTCACCCACCCTCTTAGCGATCTCAGCACCAAGAACCTCGACAACCGGGGCACCGTCCACGCGCAGATCGTGCGATCGAGCGCCGACTGGTCCAGTGGCATCTTGACCGACCATTCCATCCAGAACGCTTACTCCGAGATCATCCGGGCCGCCGAGCACTTTGTCTACATTGAGAACCAGTTCTTCATCACAGCCACCGGCGACCAGCAATCGCCCATCCACAACACCATCGGCCGCGCCATTGTCGACGCTGTCGTCAGAGCCGGCAAGGAGGGCCGCAAATTCCGTGTCATCATCCTCATTCCTGCCATTCCCGGATTTGCTGGCGACCTTAGAGACGACGCCGCGACGGGCACCCGCGCAATCATGGACTACCAGTACAAGTCCATCTGCCGTGGCGAACATTCAATCTTTGAGCAGGTCAAGGCGCAAGGTGTCGATCCCCGCAACCACATCTTCTTCTTCAACCTCCGCTCCTACGACCGTCTCAGCAGGACGTCGGCCGTCGAAAAGAGGGAAAAGGACACTGGCGTCAAATACGCCGAGGTCCAGCGCGCGCAGGCCGAGGAGGTCATGGGCGCCGGGATCCACGGCACCTCGGATCCCACCGAGAAGGAGCGCGACGAACACATGGGTTCCAGGGCAGACCAGACGAACGGCAAGCCCCAGGAGGCGCTCGAGGCTATTGATGCCAAGCGGCGGTTCGAGGCGAGCCTGGGCGAGGAAGGGCACAAGACGCAGTACTCGGTGGCCCAGCACGCCATGGCCAACTCGGGGTCCATCGAGGACGAGGTCTGGGAGGACGAAGACCCGGAAACGGAAATCCGTAACTGGATCCAGGAGGAGCTCTACATCCACTCCAAGCTGCTCATTGTCGACGACCGAATTGTCGTCTGCGGATCGAGCAACCTCAACGACCGCAGTCAAGTCGGCCATCACGACAGCGAGCTCAGCATCGTCATGGAGGACACGAAGCTGGTTCCTAGCACGATGAACGGCCAGCCGTACCAGGCAGGATGGCACGCGACGTCGCTGCGGCGCTACCTCTGGCGCGAGCACCTGGGTCTACTTCCGGCGCAGGACCTCGATGGGACGAACGATCCCAACGCGCAGCCGCCTGGCGAAAACTCGCCCAACGACCCCTGGGATCAGGACGAGACGTGGAAATTCGTCGAGGACCCGCTCAACGACGAGATGTGGGAGATGTGGACGACGAACGCGACAAAGAACACCGAGCTGTACAGGCATCTATTCCACGCCGATCCGGATGACCACAGTAAGTCGTTTCCGTTGTCGACGAGTAGGAGTGTCATTACTAACACGGGCCAGTCAAAACATTTGACGACTACGATAGATATCTGCCGCCCAAGGGCCTCAAGTCGGGCCACATTTTTGACCAGTTCATGCCCGCCGCCGATGCGCGGAAGAAGATTGACCAGATCAAGGGCCACCTCGTGTGGTTCCCGCTCGACTTCTTGCGCGACGCAGAGATGGCCGAAAAGGGATTGCAGGTCAACCAGTGGACGGAGAGTGTGTATACCTAAACATCCCAGATGAGGTATGGATTTGGGAGTAAAGAGAAGGGGGGGTCACGATACAATAAGGAATTTTTATAATGTGTAAATACTGCTGGCGTCTATTCTAGCAGCCCGAACTGGGTCACATAATCAAGCCCGGTCAGTTCAAATCTCGAGTTGCTTGGTTGAAGTTGAGCTTTAGCTGCTCGACCTGCAACGTCTTCTTGACGCCCTCGAGACCTTCGGTTTTCTTCATCAACTTACCCAACTCTGGGTACATCTGCATGTTGAACCCGACCTCGCCGCCCCAGCGCCAGAAGATGTAGATCAAGAACTCGACGGCCGTGAAGTCGTCACCGACGGCGAACTCCACCCCAGTCAGGCGCTTCTCGATCTGCGCGTAGACCTCGCCAATCGTTTCCCTGCCCTTGGCCTCGACCGCAGCAAACGCGTCACCGTAATTCATGAACCGCGACGGCCTATATAGCATGGAGTAGCCCCTGCCGTGCAGCGTGCCGGACAACCAGGAAAGCCACTCGACAACCTGGGCGCGCTGGATGTCGGACGTGCCCAGGATGTTGCGTTCCGGGGCCAGGGCGGCGATGTAAGTGATGACTGCGGGCATTTCGGTGATTACCACGTTGGAACCGGCGGCGACGACGAGCGCGGGGACGAGACCTTTGGGGTTGATTTTGAGGTATTCGTCGTTGGAGAGGGATCCGTCCGCCGCGTGCCAGAACAGGCCTTTATTGTTGGCGTTGGGGCCGGGGACCATCTCGACGGCGGAGAAGGGGATGCCAAAGTGCGTGAGAATGGCGTGGGGCGCGAGGGCACAGCTGCCGTTGGCGCGGTAGAGGGTGATCTTGCTAGACATTTTCTTGTTGTGGCTGACTGTGTTGAGACTGTAGGATTAAGCCCCGGCCCGATTCAGTGAGATGTTGCTACCTAGGTCTGTAAGATTCCTGCTCTACTGTAATTGAAGTCGTAGTGGTATTAATATCAAGGGCGCTCGCATTTGATTCGTAAGCTGACGTGCTCAGGAAAGGCCAGCTGTCCAGATGTTGCACCCAAGGCAGACTCACGGCGGATTCTCGACATTGTATCGACGTTCAGAAGAGCTCGGTAATTTAAATGGCACGATTAGAAAGCCCAGTGAGGGAATTGAAATACATCCGAGCCGTCAGCGCTACGACTGCAAGCCCACGAACTGAGACACACTTCGATGGCGGCATTCTTCACCGAGACTCACCGAAATATCTGACTCCAGCCCTCGGTGACTGCGGGGTAGCGGGGCGCCCACCGAGCTTTAGCCGCCTTTCCCCAATGCGCAGGTGCAGTGACTCGGAACCCCTCCATTGGCTTCTGACTCACTGTCGTGGTCTTAAAGAGTAGCAGCAGCCCCCCCCGCCACCGCACCGAAGGCCAGGATCCTGTTCCCCACGACCGACAATTGAGCCTGAACGAACCTCGAGACTCGATCGAATAGTAGACAATGGCCTCCGCTCCCGAAGCTCCGACCGCGGCCATCCCCGCCGACGCCGTCGAGGCCCCCGCCACGTCTTCTGGAGGACAGAAGGTCGACCCCTGGAACGTGTCCGGCGAGGTGTGTTCTCTCAGGAGATGAAACGAAGAAGGAGGAGGAGGAGAAATGGCGGCTGACGAGCAGTAGGTTGGCGCAGATGGCAAGGTTAAGGCGATTGACTACAAGGTACGACCGGAAGACACGGTGGGCAAGGGGCGGCGCTGACGGTGGCAGAAAATCGTGGACGAGTTCGGTACCAAGCTGATCGACGATGCGCTGCTCGAGCGCTTCGAACGTGTCACGGGCCACAAGCCGCATCACTTTATGCGCAGACAAATTGTCTTCTCGCACCGCGACTTGGAGTTGATTCTCGACCGTTACGAGAAGAAGGAGCCCTTCTTCATTTACACTGGTGGGTCGTATTGTGGCTGGGATTGGAAGCGGTGGTCTGACCGATGAACAGGTCGTGGCCCGAGTTCCGACAGCATGCACATTGGACACGTCGTTCCCTTCCAGTTGACGAAGTGGTTGTCGGATGTGCTGGATGCGCCGTTGGTGGTACGTCTTTTCCGTCTCAGAGATTCGGTGTTTTGCTGACCTGTGTAGATCATGATGACTGATGGTGAGAAGACCGCCGAAAGAAAGCAGGCTAGGACTGATTTGAGCAGACGAGAAATTCCTGTTCTCTGAGAAGAGGACGGTTGAGGAGGTTCAGCACTACACCAGGGAAAACGCCAAGGACATGTACGTTGTGGAACTCGTCTGTGGAAGTCTCGTCTGACGTCCAGCAGCATTGCCATCGGCTTCAACCCCGAGCGCACCTTCATCTTCTCCGACTACGACTACATGGGCGGCGCGTTCTACAAGTAAGCCACGCAACATGCCATCCATGCACGGCTCTAACAATCCAGGAACATCACGCGCGTGGCTAAGCGCATCACCGTCAACACGGCCAAGGCCGTCTTCGGCTTCGATGACAGCTCCAACATTGGCAAGGTGCACTTCGCCGCCATCCAGGCCTCGTCGGCCTTTGCCAACTCGTTCCCGCACATCTTCGGCGACGACGAGAAACGCACCTCGCAAATCCCGTGCCTCATCCCCTGCGCCATCGACCAGGACCCCTACTTCCGCGTCACGCGCGACTGCGCGGCCGGTCTGCACTACGCCAAGCCCTCGCTGCTGCACTCGCGCTTCCTCGACGCGCTGCAGGGCCCTGGGTCCAAGATGTCGGCGTCAGTCGAGTCTAGCGCCATCTTCATGAAGGACACGCCCAAGCAGATCCAGTCTAAGATGAACAAGTACGCGTTTAGCGGCGGCAAGACGACGGCCGAGGAGCAGCGGGCGGAGGGAGCCGACCCCGATGGTACGTTGAACATGTTCCCCCTATTGTTGAGTAAGACCATGCTGATGATGTGTTTTAGTCGACGTCAGCTACCAATACCTCCGCTTCTTCCTCGAGGACGACGAGGAACTGGCCAAGATCCGCGAGGAATACCGCACCGGAAAGATGCTCACCGGTGAGATCAAGAAGAGGTTTGTCCCATTTCGCCCTCCCCATTCACTTACCCCATGCTAACTCGACACAGGTGCGCCGACGAGCTGGCCGCGTACTGCACGGCCTTCCAGGAGCGCAGGGCCAAGGTCACGGAAGACACGGTGGACCTCTTCATGTCGCGCAGGCCGCTCATCTGGGCGGGCGCCGAGAACCTCAAGTCGGTGCCGATCCACGAGAAGCCGGCCGACGGACCGGCCGAGGCCGCCGACGGCAAGTTGACCAAGAACCAGCTCAAGAAGCTCGAGAAGCAGAAGCAGATTGAGGAGAAGAAGGCGGCCAAGGCGAAGGAGAAGGAGGCGGCCAAGGCTGCTGGTGATGCGTAGACCAAGAAGCTAAAGAACAAAAGCGATGTGCAGGTGAAAATATACCCAATCAAGACGTACTACTCGTTGTGTTGATGGCAGTCTATGATGCTTGACAGTGGACTAAATCTAGCCATCCCCTCTCTGCGTACACTATAACGCTGAGCTTCCAGCAATATCAGTACATCGCCCAGCCCCCGCTGGCACTGATGACCTGCCCGCTCACCCACGAACTCTTCTCGCCCGCCAGCCACGCCACAATGGCAGCCACTTCGTCCACCTCGCCCAGCCTGTTTTCCACGGGCGTCTGCCTCTTTTGCATTTCTATAATCCCCTTTGGAATCTTGTCGAGCATGTCGCTCTGCACGGGCCCGGGGGCGACGCAGTTGACAGTCGTGCCGTTGCCGCCGAGTTCGCGCGCCCAGCATCGCGTGAGCGACTCCAACGCCGCCTTTGACGAGCAGTACAGCCCCAACCCCGGGAACCCGAACCGCCCGCCCACGGAGGAGATGTTGATAATGCGCGCGTTGCGCGTGGCGAGGTGCGGGAGGAGGGCTTGCGTGAGGAGCAAGGGGGCGCGCACGTTGAGATCGTACACTTTTGCAAAGTCGTCGGTGGTGATGGTTCCCAGCGGGGCGTTGAGTTCGGTGCCGGCGTTGTTGATGAGGATGTCGAGTGCGAAGGACTCCCCGAGCCAGGATTTCAAGGCGGAGAGGATGGTGGAGGGCGCGGAGGGGGAGGAGAGGTCTGTTCGAACGGAGGTTGCGAGCGGGGTGTGTGGGAGGGATGTTATCTCGGATATGAGGCTTTCGACTTTGGGGGTTGAGGAGGCGGAGGTGTAGATGAGCATTACCTGGGGTGATGTTAGTGAAGAGTGGCGGGCAGAAGAGAAGGTGAAGGATGAGGACTGACGGAGGCGCCTTCGGAGGCGAGGGTCAGGGCCATTCCGGCGCCGAGACCGCGGGATGCGCCGGTGATGAGGGCGACCTTGTTCTTGAGCGGAAGGGACATGGTGTAAACGGTGACGGTGAAGAGTGGAAGATGGTGGTGGTGAGTCTGAAGTCTGTGGTATGCGTGTTCAAGCTGGAGTCGCTGTGATGGTAATGATAGTTAGATTAGAAGAGCTACGGAACGCTCCTGTCTTATACTCGTCGACATACATGTACAGCTACCCATCGTATAAGACGCCGGGCTGGGACGTAGGTGCCCGGAGAGAGTCAGCGTCGGCGATCGGAGGAATGGGGCCGACTTCTGGCAAACGCCGATCGGGTGTTCTTAACGCCTACGCCGTGAATTGTCGGCGAATCCTGCTGTCTGTCGCCGGTGCTTTTCTACTGGTCGAGTTGCCGCATGATGGGCTCATTCACTGTTGGTGTTGTGTCTGATGTGAAGATGAAAAACTAGCCAGTTATTGAGACTGGCTCAATGCTTGTTGTGATGAAAAGAGGGGGGGCTCAGCGTACTGATGGAAGAGGGCCAGAAAATGTTCAATCGTCGCCTACACTGTCTTGCTGACGGCTTGAGGGACTAAAGAAATGATACTGCGCGTGTTGGTGGTGAGATTCAACGTTGTCACTATTCTAAAAACCTGTCAAGCTGGGCGTTACAGGCGGGACGTCTAAGCTGGACACGACGATTCTACACGCTTGTTGTCATGGGGCTTATGTGGACAACATTATTTCCCCTGGTTGAAGTTCATACTATAACCGCCGGTAGCTTCATCCTTGACCATCTGGAAGTTGTCGGTACTGAGACCGAACGGCTTGAGGATGCCGTTGCCAAGCTATAGCAGTCATTAGCAGACACACACACACACAGAAAACACCTTCAAAGTCTCGATACTCACGTCCTTGAGCTTCCCCCACATCTCTGCCGTCTCCTTCTCCTGGGCCGCTTTGGTCTTCGGCGGCAGTACCCGCAACTGCGTCTGCACTATCTTACGGTCGGCAGCAGACAGATTCGGCATGCCAGAGAGCGCCTTGTAATCCTCCTCGGCGCCTGCAAGGTTCTGCCAGCCGCCCTCTTCACTGCGCGCTCTCGCCCGTCGCATTAGGGCCTTGGCGCGGATCCTCAAGACGTCCTCGCTCCGCTTCTTGCAGACAACCTCCTCGGGGTCGTCGCCGGGTTGCGGTGCAGGCGCGGCTTTGCTCGCTCCGGGGCTGACGATTTCGTCCTCGACCTCATCCTCTTGCGCCTTCTCCTCCTCGCGGCGTTCCTTCTCCAAGACTGTTTCCTTCTCGATCTTGTCAAGAACGTTGATGGCGGCGGTCGCGCTGGAGATGGCGTCCTTCCACTGCTCGAGCTTCAGGTGACACGCCGAGATATTGGAACGCAGGACAGCCAGCTCGTAGTCGAGGTAGTTGGGGCACGCCGCAACGGCCTCATCGTACTTTGTGATGGCGTCTTCATACTTTGACGAGGCGAACAGGGCGTTTGCTTCCGTCTTGTTCGCGTTGGACTCGGCCAGGAGAGACTGCGAGCGTCAGACGGGGATCAACGGGTTTTCACTCATGTTTGAAAGGTGACAATGGTTGGGGCTCTCATCTGCCTTGAACCATGGGACGTTTGAAAAGGCAGCGAAGACTTTGAGCCATGGTAGAACAGCCATGGGCGACTTACCGCCTCTTCTTCAGGTGAGAACTGAACCTGCTCCTCTTGGTCGTCTTCCGTCGTCTCTGTTGCCTTGCCCTTGTCTTGGGCTTCCGACTCGGCGTCTTTTGGTGCCATCGTGAGATCGTGTTGCCCTGTCTACCTGGGTTGTCAAAGCAAGGTCATAGATGAAATTACAGAAGGCGGTGGAATGTCGTCACTGTCTCGTCCCCACGTGGGCCGTTGCTATGGAATGCTGGGTCGTAGACCGGGACGTTGGGTTGAGGCTGTTCACATGCTGTGGGGGCTACGCCACTGACGAGAGCCGCTAAGTCGATGGTTCCAGTGGAGGCCACTCTGAGGTGCACGTAGGCACCTGTAGGTACTCGGCCAAGATGCCAAAATAAGTACCTCAGTCACTGCTGTTGGGGCAGGCAGAGTCCAGGCATCTCTGCACTCCAGGTTGTCTGCAAAGATATGGGTTCTCGTCCCCGAGAGCGAAACGTCGCGGTCCCAAATGTCTGCGAGGGGACATCCTTACTCTCTGTGCCGTAGAAAAGACAAGCTTGACAATGCCAATTGACGATGTACGTATCTATGCGCTGGACTTGGAGGTAGCTGTAGCACACCCAAGAAGAGTACTTACCTAAGTGTCTACCTAGGCAAGTAGCGAGGCCTGGTCCGTACCTCCCTGGCCTCTGCCCCTCCTTCCCGGCGCTGAACCAATTTTTTTGGGCAGGAGCGCTGTACAGAAGGACCCCTCCCCCTCCCCCTCCGCTCCTTCCCCTCCATGGAGCTGGCAGAATCAGAAGGCAACCGCTTGCTACCTTGCCCAGCGGTGCCTTCCGCCCGGGTCAAGTCACCCCGCCTGCCTCTTGCGTTCGTCCTTCGATTGAACCCCTGCCCAGCCTTTCTTTCCTTTTGACTCTTACGATTCACGCCTTCCCTTACTTTGCGCTACACTGAAAACTCGACACAGCAAACAACTGTGTTCCTCCCTCTCTCTATAACACCACTGCCTCCCCAAGGTGTCTCTTCACAAGTTCCCAGGATCCTTTTCCTTTACTCTACGTCCTCTCATACCTAACTCTTTCCTTCGTGATAACCTCATCTTTCCTCCTTCCTCGCACCTTCACCTTTACAATGGCTCCTCGCACCGAGTAAGTCCAACTCCAACAAGAACTTTCGCGACACCTGCTGACTCCTCCAGCTTCCCCCCCGTCCGGGCCTGTCTCTTTGACATGGACGGTCTCCTCCTCGACACCGAAGACCTCTACACTGCCTGCATCAACGTCATCCTCGAGCAGAACGGCCGACCCCTCCTTCCCTGGAATATCAAGGCTCGCCTCCAGGGCCGTCCCGGTCCCGATGCCACCCGCCTCTTCCATGAGTGGGCGCAGCTTCCCATCCCCCACGACGAGTACCAGACGAAGCTCTCCGCCCTCCAGCGTCAAATCTTCCCCACCACGAAGCCCCTCCCGGGCGTCCCCGACCTCCTCGCCAACCTCGGCCGCACCCGCTACTGGGACCTGAAGCCCGAGGCCGACGTCAACGGCAAGACCAACGGCGCAAAGTCCCCCGCCCAGCGCGTCCACATCGCCCTGGCCACCTCGTCCCACCGCGCCAACTTCAAGCTCAAGTCGGACCACCTTACCGAGCTCTTCTCCGTCTTCCCCGACAACCGCCGCGTTCTCGGCGACGACACTCGCATCGCTCCCGGTCGCGGCAAGCCCAACCCCGACATCTTCCTCCTCGCCCTCAAGACCATCAACGACTCCCTCCCCGCAGGCGAGAAGCCCATTACCCCTGAGGAGTGCCTCGTTTTCGAGGACTCCGTTCCCGGCGTCGAGGCCGGTCGTCGCGCCGGTATGCGTGTCATCTGGTGCCCCCACAAGGGCCTGCTCAACGAGTACGCCGGCCGTGAGAAGGAGGTCCTCGCAGGTCGCACCGGCGAGGCTGGCCAGGTCGACATGCACCAGGTCGGCGAGATTGACGACGGTTACGCCGAGTACCTGTCCGACTTGATCAACTTCCCCTACGAAAAGTACGGCATGGCCATCCCTCCCGTCGAGGTCGACAACGAGCCCTTCATGAAGGAGAACGTCGGCGAAGTTCTCGTCGACAAGACCAACTCTGCCTAAATTTTGGACGCAAGAACCGTTGGACAGATCTGACTTTGGCATACGTCTGATAGTTGGGTGTTTCCAGGTCTACATTTTCTTTCACATATTCGAGCGAGCTTGGGGTTCTCATCAGGAAAGAAAACGACAAAAGAGGAGTGTGACGCATCACGATAATGGGAGACGGAGAAACGCAACACGGATGGATTATAGACTGTCATTGAGAGCATCAGCATAGACTTGCTTGCGCTTTTGACCAAGGAAGCATTAGCATTGGCTTGGCATTGCGATGAGATTCCCAGATAGAACGCGCGCAAAACGCCACCAAATGATACCACTATGCACACACACAACCACAACCATTGCCTGATCTGATTGACGTGGCTAAAGTGAGACAGGTAATCAAAAGTACGCAAGTAAGCAGTAATTCAGACGAAATGCCATGGTATCGATGCTCTCAAAAGAGCACATCCGATCGTCTTCTTCCCCTGGCAACGTGTCAGAGCGAGTCAATGACAGCGTTACCGTCCACCTCTCTCTCTGCCTTTCCCATAGCCGGAACGCCTCGAATCCTCTGCTGCATCTCTGAAGGGGATTGAATCTTTCCGCCTGTTTGTCAGTCACCGCCAACCGGCCCGCCAGAACCATAGCCTTTGCCTGTATCAATCAGAAGTATGAAAACAAAAGGAAGAGGTTCGCGGTTGGTATTTGCATCCGGCAACCAGTGCCGCTGTCCTCAGTTTCGACTGTTATAGACGCAACCTAGGCGTGAAGATTATATAAAAAGAAGTCTACGCTTTTGGACGTAGATGGCCAGACATCGTTGTATACACCCGCAGATGTCTCAAAATGGCGGTCGAGCTCACAGGAACCCGTGCGAGCTAAACGAGTTGGACCGATTCGGCGGCTCGTACCAATTCTGATAGGGATGATTCGGCAGCGAAAAATCCGCCTCGATGAGGGGATTCCCAACCATTTTATTCGGCGGCGCGACAGCTGAAGCCGAAACACCGCTCCCCGACGCAGCCGTCGTCGCCATGGCCGGCGGGTTGCCGCCAAAGAACTTGCCGCCGCTTGCTCTGTCGGCGCCGCCAGAAGACGCCGACGCACAAGGCCAGCCCCAGGTTCTCTTCAGTTCGGAGTGGATCATGCCTAGACGCCAGCCGCTCTCGGCGTGGATGCGATCGAGCAGTTGGAGGACCTCGTCCTGCTCGCGCGGGTCGGTGAGCACCGCGGAGGCGATAGCGAGCGAGCGGATCGCGACGGAGGCGACGCCGCGGTCCTTTGTGTGCGCGACGATGCCGCACACCTGGTGCGCGTGGTGCAGTTGCAGAGCGCGCATTTCTTCGGACGCTTTCGTGGGTTCCATGGGGTTCGTTTGCGCGAGGAGGCACTGGGCCGTGTGGTAGAAGAGGCGGCCGATGATGGCGGCGCGTTTGATGAGCCTGACATGGAGTTAGTCTGCAACACTTTATCGGGGTTGGAATGGCTCCAGGACGAGGGGAGGAGACATACCAGACGTTGGGAAACGCAGACTTGGAGTTCGTCTGCGAGGGATACAGATACCCAAATGGGTGCATCGTCCTCGGACACGCATTGTTCCACTTGTCGCAAAGCCGCTTGAGGTCCTGCCACTGCGCGAGGCGGTTGCCCAGACGAATCTGCTCGTCATGCGGGCTGGGTTCCTGAAATCGCGGGATCGTGGCGCGGAAGTTGGCTATCTTGGCCACGATGTACAGGATACGGTGCACCCAGAGCTCTTCACTGCCAAACCCATCGGCCGATGTCGCAGCAGCAGATGAGGAATTGTCAGCAGCAAAGTCCATGTCGAGGCCCCACTGGTCTGGATCCCACGATGTCTGCCAGTTGAAGGCGAGGCACGAGAGCACCTCCATGCCGATGTTGAGCCAGAAGCACGCGGCGCCGATGCCCGCCGATTTGGCGTCCCATTTACACTCGCGGATGAGGGCGCGCGCACCAGCGATATGGCTCATGCGCATGGCGGGTTTCTCCGACATGATCTCGTAGACGTTCAGAACCACAGCCGTCGTCGCGCACTCGCTCGTATTGCGATCCGGATTTTGCAGGCTGCGGAGGAGCTGGGTCGTCGCAGTGTCGTAGTAGAAGAGCGCCTTGTCGTCCTGGTAGGCCGGGTTGATGAGCGTGAGGTGCTTGACACCGCACGCGAGGAACGCGTTGAGCAACATGGGCGACTTGAGCGAGTGGTAGGGAATGAGGCGCGAGAAGTGCTTCTCCTTGTCGAGCGAGTCCATCCACACGCCCACTTCCTCGACAAAGACCTGCATGTAAAGGATCTCCTCGGGGGAGTTGAGATACTCGCGCTCGCCTGCCGTGGCCTTTTCGCTCGGCGGCGGCGTCATCATACCATCGGGCGCGAGAGGGTTGGCCGCGGCGCTGGAGCGGTAGCTCGGAGGAGGAGCGGTGGGTTGCGGCACGATGGACGCCGCGCTTGAGGCGTCGCTATCGCGGTGATGAGGTCGATGAGGTGGCGCATCGCGGTACGCGGCGAAGTGTTCGTGCAGACTGTACGGGTGAGGTGGGTGAGCCGAGTGCTGAGGCGTGAGATAGGCTGTCTCGCCCTCGCGGCGAGGAGGAGGAGGAGGAGGGTAATCTACTCTGGGCGGTTCTGGCCGGGGAGGGTACGAGTACGCCGGCGGTGGTGGCAAAGGTGGATGATGGTGAAGGTGAGTCCTCGGCGACACGTCCGGACCGGGTCCGGCGCGAGCCTGGGGTAGGAGATGGCCTTGATGCCGGAGCGTCGGCTCTAGATGGCTGGCCTCACGTCTGGGTGGAGGTGCTGCGACGGCGACCTTGTCGAGATGAGCGTAGCGACCAAGACCTCCGACGTACTCTGATGCAATCTGTCTCGACTCATCTTGGAACTGTACTATTAGGAACCAGGTTAGTCATGTCATGAATCGTTGCTTGCTCGCTCGCTCGCTGGGCCGGTTCGGGTGCGGCTATGAAGCCGATGAGGAGAGAGGGGACGTGGGATGGCTCCGGACTTACCCGACCACTCGACGGTGGGTGGCATATACGGCGGTTTCTTCACTTGTACGTCTATGAAATTTAGCCGTACGCCGCGTTTGCATTCTCGATTGCTTCTTCGGCAATTTAGACAATCTGGCGACCCTTCGTCGCATTTTAGATGCCGCTCTCTACACGTTAGACACCCCGTCCGCACTCGCTTCGATTTGGTTGAGGTGGCTGCGGCGGCCTTCTCTGGAGACTTGGCGGCAACGATGAGGTCGCGCGAGGGTGTGAGGGACTGGATGCTGGCGCTACGCCGGGGCGGGATGTGGGAGCTGGGCAAATTCATGGCGTTTGCGTAGGTTGGTCGCTGGTGCTGAGAGTGATGGTGGTGGTGATATCTGAGGTGAGAAGATGAGGAAGACGACTGAGTCGCGGCTTCGAGGCTAAAGTCGGTGGTAAAGTCGGAAGAGAAGCCGAATGAAAGGGAAGAGACCTGGTCGTCGTCGTCGTCAATGCCGAGATAGGCGTCGTTGACGAAGTCGAGGGGCGGATGCTCGTAAGGGTAGATAACCGCCGGACCAAGGCCAAAGCCTGGCACGAGGATGCCTGTTGAGGCGTCGTATGCCTCCAGAGCTACCGAGAAAAAGACCGTCTCTGATGACAGGAGACGGCTGGCAAATAGGGGTGACTAAAGACACCCGGACTGGGCGATGGTGGCGTCGGTTGGCGTATCGTCGTGGGCATAGACTGGCGTTGAGCGTTACTGACAGGTTTGTCGTCGATGATGTCTCTCACAATGCGATTGAGAGAGCTGCGGAGCAGTGAGCGAAAAGAAGCGTTGCTGCTGGGAAGAGCGTGACGGGTATGCGCGGATCGCCTGAGCGAAGTTCGTCGTTGTTGTGCGATGTAAATGGTATCGACGAGTTGCGATGGACCGTTGTGCGAGTCTTGTTACGCGGTGTCGACGCTGGTTGGTGAAAGTGTCGGTGACGGCGCAGAGAGACGGTTGTGAGAGTGAAAAGCCGAGATGCGATGAGTCCACTGGCTCGAGCCTCCTGATGAATAGAACGAAAGGGACGGGATACAGTGGCTCTAGTGTGCTTTGTACAAGGCAAGTGAGGCAAGGTATGTAGAAGAAGCCAACGCCAGATGGACTTGACTAGCGCGTAATACGTCAAGATGGACAGGTGCGAAGAGTGGTCCTGGTCCCTCCTTCAGGCTTGGCCGTTACGAGTGCTAAGGCAAAGGCAAAGGTGACTTGGGTTGTTCTCGTGCTGCCAAGGTTGTGGATGTGGTGGTCGAGGTCGAGGACGAGGTAGTCGTCCACAGCCTGAGCACTCCGTTCTGTAGGTACTATGCGGTACGTAGGTAGTGTACTCCGTACGTATGCAGGAATCCCT
The DNA here is from genome assembly GCA_004366825.1 of Colletotrichum spinosum. NCBI lineage: Eukaryota > Fungi > Ascomycota > Sordariomycetes > Glomerellales > Glomerellaceae > Colletotrichum > Colletotrichum spinosum. The sequence continues at coordinate 108,246 of QAPG01000024.1, read as the reverse complement.
GGCGATGGTGTGGCCCGTCTGGGGCGCGTGGGTGGGCACAACGCAAAAGACAGAGTTCTCGTCACCCGGCTCTCGGGGGCGTGCGGGTTGCAAGGCCAATGGTGTGTGTGAGGAGGGTTGAGCGTGTGTCTCCTGGCACGGAACACAGAGAGTTACTGACGAGTACAGAACAGATGGACTGAAAATTATTGGTCGCGAAGGCTATTTGTGCTTGGTTTGTGGTCGGTGCTGACGAGGGTTCAGCCTGGGAAACGCTGCTGTATGTGTACGTGTAGTGATTAAACGACGAAAGCGAGAGGTTATTGTCATTGGACACGCGGTAGAGTAGCCAAAAGCCTACAGATGTCGTGTGGTGCGGTGTGTTGCGGATGGCGGCGATGCAGATGGATATCGCAAGCAGATGGATGGATAGTGTATAATTATGTCGACAGCCCAGCGCACGGCATCTCCCCCAAGTCAGGTACAGATACAGGCGGCGCGTCGCGGCTCAGGGGTTGGCTTATGGTTCGGGTCGGTCCTGGACTGTTCCTGTTCTGCTGTGTATCGTGTAGTAGTGGCAGACTCTCTCAGCAGTGTGAGAAGCCAAGACACAGTCTTGGATGAGGCGTCAAGTACGCGAGGAGTGTCACGTCTGTCGCAGAAGCGGAGCAAATGCAGACGGAGACACAGCGCGGGCTCTTGGCCCGCTGAAATCAACGGATTTGTAGACTCTAGGCTGGACGAGCTCTGGGGATTGTCGTGAGTCGAGTAACGACTGGCGAGGCCTCCCTCGGTTGTAGTGTGCAGTGTTGGCCTAGGAAGACAATATTAGGAAATAGAAGTGCAGACAGAGCAAAGTGGATAGCTGGAACAAGTTGCGCAATGCCGGTTCTCGGGCAAGGGAGTGCGAACGTCGGTCAATGGCCGATGAACTCGTGAGAGGGACGAGTCTAGAACACTTCTGCACAGCGATGGCAGCTGACGGCAGGCGCCAGGCGGCAGACGGCGAGCTCGGGTCTTTTTGGAGGTGGACGAAGAAGCCATTTCACTGAAGAATCTCGCCTCTCCACTGAGTCCCAGTGTCGACCGCGCCTTGGTTCACTGTCGCAAGGATTGCAATGCTGTGTGATCCGTAGCGTGTGTGGAGCTGGAATGTGGCACAGCTTTCTCGACTGTTCCCACAGAGCGCCGCCGGGCAGATAGGGAGGCGTCAGGGAGAGCAGCGATCCGGCCAAGTTCGACGCGAATGGGGACAGAGACAGGGTGTGAACAGATGGTGGTGAGAGCGTCGGTCAACTCAGTGGCTGCTGTGACTGCGTAGAGAGAGGGGGGGAGAAGATACCGAGAACCGAATAAAAAGGAGACCCAGATGAAATCAGTACCGTCATGGAGCTACACGTGGGCGTGAACCCATCCACTAACGTCCGGGAGTATTCGCTTGGTTTGGGCCTCTGGTGGGATCTTCCAAAACCGGTGCGGTCCCCTGGGCTCCACTTTTTAAGATGGAAGAAGCGTTTGCCGATGGTGACGGGCAGCGTTGTGTCTGTGACTGAAATGCTGTCTGTATCGTGTTGGATAGTTGGGATGAAGGGCTGTGTGGAGGAATGACTGGTGGACGCAACACTGTCTTGACGACCGACGATGCTGCTTGACACTGTAGCAAATGTCAAGACACTACAGCACCAACTGCGTGAATATTCCAGCAGCATGATGGACGATTGTGAGTGGCAATAGGTGTGCTCCACGGTGCTCGGCTTGAAGGCATCGTCGGAGCTGATATCCGAGAGTCGAGTCGGAGCAATCCAAGTGCCCAACTATAGCGTCTGAACGTGTGGACGTATGCCGACCAACTGTAAGAGGACGAGTCAAAGGTTCCCAGTGACGCTCTGCGAATCGATATCTCTCCCATCTTCGAAACCGAATTGTCGAGCTGAAAGCCATCAGCAACCAGAGAGGCAGAACCACACCTCGATCCATATCAGACCGTCCTCGGACCACACCGCTCCCACGACACAGCCACAATATGTACCAATCACCTCCTCTCGTCTTAACAGTACGCACCCCGCTCCCACATGCCGTACCGTACGTTGTCGAAACGTGTGGCAGATCCATCTTTCCGTGGTCGTTCCAGTTCCAGCTGCCGCTAGTAACGCCCTCGAAGCTGGGGGCTGAACATTCGTTGAGCCACTTTTTTGGGCGTGATCGTTCACTGCTGCGTACCTACAAGTGGTTCAATGCAGTGAAGTGCTCTTCGGTATGGAATCGAGACAGGTAATGGACCCGAGCTGGTAACAGGCTCGACACGGCCCCTTGGCCAATTCCTTGGCTTATCACGTCGTTGTTTTTAGCATTAGCATCTTAATTTGAGCCTCCTCACTCCCATGGAGAATCAGCGTCTGTCTTCTTTACGTTGACACCTCAGCGGCCCGAGGAGACCATCATCCTTCGGTATCTCTTATGCGAATCAGCGTCTGTCTTCTTTACGTTGACACCTCAGCGGCCCGAGGAGACCATCATTCTTCGGTATCTCTTATGCGTAGCAGGTCGACGCGTGCCCCCCTCCATATCGCTAGTCTCTTGTCAGAGACTTGCTTCGGCTTCTCTTGCTTCCTCGACTGCCGAGCATCGAATCCGGGGCTCTTCGTCAGTGCGTCTCGACAGATGGTATCGCATCAACATCCGTCAACCACCGCCACTGGACGGCAAGCGGTGTCGAAGTGTGCCATAATCGTCGCAGTTACGGAGGATCAGGCTTGGCTTCTGCACAGAATTCTTCGTTGGCCTGAGGGCTCCAACCCGAAGTTACTTGGTAGCAGCCGCTGCAGGTTTCTTCTGACAATCGTTTGTTTGGCATCTGGTGCCATGGCTCTTGTCTCCTCCACAGCCCTCGCTTCGGTCTGCATATCCATCACTTGTCATGGGGCCGCGCAACACTTTAGCTGGGGTTTGTCACGGAATGCTTCGCGGTTGCATTCGCTCGGGGATGCTGTCTGCTCATCGCTTAACGATTCATGTTGCGAGTATCGTTTCCACGTGCATCACTGCCGCCAGTCGAACGACGTGGGTACCGCCGAAGAAGCCCATAAATGGACGGAAGCTGGTGGAAGGGAAGGGGAATCTCCACCATCGTCAGATTCCCGAACATCTCCAGTTCCGTCCGCCCGCGAAATGTTTGGTTCCATGCCGCTCGGGATGGTTTGATCGCCGCACCCCGGTTCGAGCTGCTGCTCAATGCCGGACGGCGCCATGCCAGATCCTAACCCAGACCCAAGAGTGCCCCGCCACTCTCTGCAGGGTCCCTCGCTCTTTGCACTTTGCACTCGTGATTCGAGTTATTTGTTGCTTTGGACGATTGACGCATTCATTAAGGACTAGTCCGGGCAAGTATAGCCAAACGTCATGAATGTCTGGCTCACGACTTGAAACAAGCAAGGCCGAGCAGAAGAAGAAACTGTCAGCTGGCGAGGAGGATCGACACGATGGGAGAGTTGAACCGGGGACGAGCGACGTCTTGCTTGCTCGACATCGGCATGCCTTTTCATCTCGCTTCCCCCAGCTTCGCGGTTGCTCGTCTTCAAGCCTTTAACAGTACGTCCATGTCGAGTATCAGCCTTTGCGGATATAAGACAAGGTTTGTTCGACGGGGAAGCTTTTGCCCATGTTTCGTTTGACCACACCACTTCCACGTTCTCCAGTGTAGTTGCAGCCACTGAGCGCTGTTTTGGAGTGGGTGTTCGACCCAGCCGTCTGGTCTCCTTCGGAAGAGACTCGTAGCCTGCGTCGACGTCTTCACACCTTTGGCACTGCTGTAAAGAGACCAGCGACACAAGATTCCATTCGCTCGGCTCTCCTGCTTGCCGAACATACTCGTCCTTCATTGCGAGACTCCCACTGCTTGGATGCCAAGAAGACTGGTGCTGCTGGAGTTGCCAAGCACCGCTCATCGCTGCGAAACCTGCACCAGACGAACTGGTATGAAACAGCTCTGGGAATCTCTTCGGGTTGGCTTGCGAGAGCAGTGGTGCCAGAGTTCAGAGGCGGGCGGCAGTGGAAAGCCCAATGTGCACTCTGCTAGGTATGTAAGCTTTTGCCTTTCGAGAGTAGCACGACCGCTGCCCGTAGCACAGTCGTCCGATGGCGACTGGCGTCGAAGGCAGTCCGGAAGCGAATGCGGTGCGACCAGTGTTGCCAGCACACCTCAGCGGCAACACTCTCTTGTCGAGACGAATAGTCTCAGGAGACACAAGGTAGTGCGTCCCTTGTCGTGCAGGTATACTTGGTATGGTACTAGTATGCTGTACCTGGTGGCAAAGTCGACCCCGTTGACGACATCGTTCCACCTAGCCTCGTCCTTGTTGTCTTTGCGGGAACGTGGACTGGGATGGGACGTGAACAGGAATAGGACAGGATTGCGATGCGTAGCTGTCGCCATGCTTCCTGTTGCCCACCGTACGCCAAGGTCGACTAGAATTAAGCTTATCGGGAACTCTCTACTTCGCCACTCGCAGTTGAAGGCGCTGAAGAATTTGACGTCGGAAAACCGCGAAGGAGTCAGGCGCAATCTTGGCTCGGATCCGGTTCTTTGGACCAACAGAACGTTACGACTCGTCCTGCTCGATTTCACGCTGCCAAGGGCTTTTGCCGAAGCTCCAAAGTTCCGTCTAGACGAGTACAAAGCCATTTGCTACCGACGCTCAGGATGATCGATCAACTTGGCGGCAAAGGTGCTGCATCGGGACCACGTCCTCTTGTGACACTCGTCCTCCCATACGTTGTGACTTGGCAGCCACCACTTCTGCGCAGACGGTACTGTGTAAAGTATTGGTGGTCGAAAGTGTCTCTTCGTGCTGGGCTGAGTTCCACAGATATCGCCGGGAGATTGGCTGTCACCCCCCCGAAGCAGCCACCTGTAGAAACCCGAGCCTCGATCTCTTGCGTCAACACTTCGTCCCATGTACCAAAAGGCACTGTTACTTGTTGGCAGGGCATCGTAGGGTGGAGGAAAAAGAGGCAAAGCTAGCAAGCACGCAGCCATGGTTTTCTCTCACGCCTCAGCCATGGCCGCCAAGAAAGTGTCTCCAGTCGTGAAACGATAGAGCCAGCTTGACAAATCGGCTCGGGAGTAAGACGAGGGCAGACGACGACCGGGCTTTTTCATCTTTTTGTTGTTGTCGGGGGTGGTTGTAATGGGAAAGATCCAACACCCGGTCTCGCCTTCCGCATTGCTGCACAGCAACAGAGGAGCCCAAATCTGCCCTGCACAGAAGAAGATGATTCACCGGGAAGATCTTGCGGCCCAAGCCATATGCAGCTTGACCAGGATCGACGGCAATCTCGCATGCCTCGTGTCGTACGGCTATTCTCTGGTGCGCTGTTGTACACAGGATTGACCTGGCTCGATTCCTGTGTAGCGCGGGAAGTAGATAACGCAGTGGTTTCCGAGACAAAAAGCGCCCATTGCTGCAGCGGAAAGATGAAAGATGCGCTGGCAATGAGCGATCGAGGTCCAAGGCACGGCCCGGATGGTGACAGCGCGAGGAGCGGGAAGTTGAGGGAGGTTATTCAGCGGCCAACCACATGAAATGCCCCGAGAGGGCTCACCATCTCACCGAGATTGCCGTAGATGAGCCTTCGGTAAGGTTCGGTGTGGCTCTTGTGGACTCAGCGAACGTGCTGACCCACATAAGCTCCGATAAGCCCCCACCGACCTCACCGTTATCACCGAGCCCATCTCCACCAAAAACCTCCCTCCGCGGCGTCCCCAAAAATCCGCCGCAGAAACCATCACAGCGCTCGCCGACTATAAGCCATTGCGCTTCCACAATGGCCTCCATCTCTTTCCTGCCTCCCTAAACATCGTCATAACCGACTGTTAGCCTGCAAACCGATCTGAAAACCACCAGCAACATGCTCGCCAGCACCCTCCGCGCCGCGGGCAGGAGCCCCGTCCGCGCTGGCAGCAGCTCGTCACTCGCATCCCAGCTCCGAACAGCCTGCTCAACCTCCTCCGCCGCCGAAACGATCCCGTCCAGCCCCATCCGCGTCTTCCGCGACGTCTCCTCCCTGCGCAACTGGCGCCGCCCCCACACGATCAACTACCGCTCCGTGGGCCTCGTGCCGACAATGGGCGCGCTGCACCAGGGCCACCTCTCCCTGATCCGCGCCGCCGCCCGCGAGAACCACCACGTCGTCGTGTCCATCTACGTCAACCCGGCGCAGTTCGGCGCCTCCGAGGACCTGGCAAGCTACCCCGTCACCTGGGCCCGCGACACCGAGGTCCTGCGCACCCTCGACCGCGAGCTCGCCGGCGAAGGGGAGAACCTCGGCCGCGTGAGCGCCGTGTTCGCGCCCACGACGAGCGAGATGTACCCCGCGGGCTTCCCCGGGCAGGAGGTAGGCAGCAAGGGCAGTTTCGTGACGATCACGCCCGTCGGCGAGGTGCTGGAGGGAGAGAGCAGGCCGACATTCTTCCGAGGGGTTGCGACGGTGTGTATGAAGCTGTTCAACATTGTCCAGCCCGAGCGCATGTATTTTGGACAAAAGGACGTGCAGCAGACAGTGGTCATCAGGCGCATGGTGGAGGACTTTATGCTACCCATCGAGGTCATTATTGGCGATACGATACGCGAAAAGGACGGGCTGGCGCTGAGTTCGCGCAACGTGTACCTCGGCACCAGGCGGCGCAATGTCGCGACGGTGCTGAACCGCGCGCTGAGGGCGGCGGAGGACAAGTACAAGCAAGGCGCGTTGGACAGGGAAGCAATCCTCGGCGCAGCGAACCAGGTTGCTGCGAATGTGCTCTCGGAGCAATCCAGGTTGGCGCCCAAGGACAGAGTCATGTTCGAGGTGGACTACATTTCGCTCGCGGACCCGGACACGATGCAGGAGATTAACACGGTGGTGCCAACAAAGGGCGGGATTCTCAGCGGCGCGTTCAAGATGCTTCCTGTGGAAGAGCCCCAGCCAGGCGAAGAGCTCGGTCATAGCGATGGACCTTCAGTGCGACTTATCGATAACATTATTCTCAAGCCGAATACCCAGGATATCTAAACAGACCCGAATGGCTTTGATCCCAGGAGTTTGTGGGCATCGCCTGCTGGCTGGGTGGATAAAGATCCGGTACGAATCATACGAAGCAAGGTTCGTTCAGAAGTAAATGTCATAAATCAGTCATACCGCTGTACCCGTTTACACATAATACAAAAATTTACAGGTGTGCTCGGTTCTCCAGTGATCTCCGCTTGCGCTGCTCCTTGACGCTCTTCTTGAGTTGCCGGGCATCTTCGACGCTGAGGGTTGGGGAGACACCCTTTCCACCCTTTCCATCGACGTTCTTGGCTGCTTCGAACAGTTTGTTGCCGAGGAGGTCTGTTAGACGCAGCACGCGTGTGCTGACCGTGGCGCCGTCGCGACGATTCTTGCCCTCGCGTCGACTGGACGCAATCTTCTCAGTAAAGTCCCAAAGTCGGCCTGTCGCGTTCAGCACCCCCGTCTCTGGGTCGCGAGACGGTCGCCAGTCGGGGTCAAGACGCAGCCGTGGTGGGACCTTGGGGTCTTTGGACTTGACGACCTGGAGGATACCCTCCTCTTCGAAGCGTTGGTAGGCGTTCTTGAGCGTCTCCTTGTTTACGGCTTCAAAGTAACTCAGGTCGCCCTGGTGATACAAGGTTTTGCCCAACTAAGAAGCTGTCAGTCGCGTCTTCAAAAGCCTCATCAGCATATGCTTACCAGTTGTGCGCTGCTCTGGGCCTTGCCGACTTCGATCCAGATATCATCGTTGTGGCCCAGGGGTGGCGTCAGGCCCATCAGTGAAACCGCGGCGAGCCAGCTGGCTTCGATAAATGGCCAGATAAGGAAGCAGTAAAAGTCGTAATTCTCACGTCCGACGAGCCTCTCATGATCTGAAAGACCCACCACAGTCACCTTGCCCTGCTCGTCTCTGTGCAGCTTCAGCACCTTGTCTGCCTCCAGGTCGCGCAGCGTCTTTTCCAAATTGGCGGCGAGACCGTCGCTGGGGAAGATGAATTCGCCACGGAACAGAGACGAGAGAAACTGAATCTGGCTTTGCAGCTCGGGGAAAGATATGTCCTGCATGGCCGGACCGCCTCCCTGCTTGACCTTGACGTACATGGCGGCGCTGACGATGGCCTCCGAGATGAACAAGTGGATGGTCATGTTGCGGTAGAAAGACAGCTGGAACCGATCGACGGCGTAGTACGTTGGCTCTGGAAGGTCTGTCACGACACCAACCAGATCCTTGCCCAGCACTTCAAGACCGCGCTCGATGATGTCGGAGAGGGGGGCGTTGCCAAAATGAGCAACGCGACCTCCCTTGGCTCGCACGCGGTCGGTGAGCCACATGACACGACGCTCCAACTCTGCCTTGCCCACACCACGCCCTCTCAGTGTGAGAAGAACGGTGCCGATCAGAGCCGTGGGCATCACAACAGACACGTCATTGATGTCCGACAGCACCTTGTAGCCCAAGGTTCGGAGCAGCTTCTGGCGGATGGCGGTGTTTTCGGGGTTCTTGGTGTCCAGGTTGAGGCCCGTCGGTAACCTCGTCAGCTTGACCAGCTGTTCGTTGATAAACCCGCGCAAACTCCATGGCTCGTGGAAACGTACATCCACTCTTCCGAGTCTCAGTGACAAAACCGAGGAACCGCCCGACACGAAATCTGCGAGGTTCTCCTTCTTCTTTGGAACACCGAGCAATTCGGTCACATATCCTTCCGTTTCAATGACTTTGTCGTATTGCGTGCTCACGGGGCAGATGATAGCGTCTTCCACACGCCCTGACAGGATGCTGTCGAGAACAAAGTTGAGAATCCCAAACTTGGGCGGCAGCAGTTTTCCTGTTCTCGACCGGCCTCCCTCGATGAAGCACTCAAAGTTGTAGCCTCCCTGGAGGAGGGTGTCGATATATGTCTGCACCAGCGTCGTGTACAGAATATCGTCGCCGAACGATCTCCGAATCCACATGGCGCCGGCGTGTTGCAAGAAGCTTCCTACCAAGGGGAAGTTCAGGTTGTCACCCGCAACTACAACCGGCAAACCGAGTCCTAGGCGATAGCAGATGAGTTGTAGTGAGACGTAGTCGACATGTGAACGATGGCAGGGAAGGAAGATGATGCTCTGCTTCTTCTTTCTCGCCTCTTCCGCAACTTTTCGTAACCTCAGCACCTCCTCGCTGGATACGTGGATACCCTGATGGTATGCCCGCAGTGTGAGTTGTGTCACGAGATAGTACGCGCTCCGGATGAACGTCTTGCTCTCGAACTTGCAAATCATGTCGTCCGTCATCTTCTCGGCCACCTCTTGTATCCCAGACTCGATGACTACTCGCCTACGCGCGCGCTTCAATTCAAAATCCTTATCGCCTCTGTTCAACAGTCCTTGCTTCTCTTCGACGGCGACACGTTTCTCGGCGAGGTCGGCAATACGCGCCTGCAGCAAGGGAGCCGACAGCACGGCTTCTTTCATCTTGTCGCTGAAGCCCGAGTAGAAGATGGGCTGGCCGATGACATTATCGTAAGCGCGCCAGCCGGTACCGGAGACGTAGAGGGAGACTTCGCGAAGGAATCTGGGCCGCCAGCTAAGTCAGTTCTTGTTCCTGGATCACGGGTGAGGCGGGAGCCGGTTCCATCGGCCGGCGCGAATGTATACGTACGCCAGGGGCTCGGAGCGGAAGCGGGCCATGTGCTTCATAAGGGCTTCTTCCTTTTCGTCATGACGTTGCTGGGAAGGCTTGATGTATCCACTGGGTTGGAGGGTGATTTGGTCGCCGAGGATCTTCAAATCCGGCGCGGAGTCGTCGTTTTTTGCCATGGCTACTAGACAGTGGCTGATTTGGGGTATCAATCGTAAACACGTGGTTCGCTACTCGTCGCGGGGTATCGTAAGCGGTATCGTATCAGTTGGATTGTCGCACTCCGTTCAAGTTCCTTGCCATTGCCGCAAGCCGTCGTAGAACTGTTACCACAACCTTCGCCTGCGGGACAAGACGGCAGATGACGTCGAAGATTGATGGCCGGTCGATGCTAAGTGGTAGTCGACCCAGGGTATTAAAGCGAAGGGTGGTAGAGGTGTGGGTAACAGCCGAGGCGAAGGGCGACGAAAGGCGAGAGGCGAGGATATGCCGGTTTGCGCCTGATTGTGCCGGTCCATACGATAGCGCCCACGTCTAATCTTGTTGTTTGGCTGTGTGTATGTGCTTGATCTCGTGAACGCTTTTTCTAACTCGAAATTCAATCGCAAATGTCAAAGTCATGCTCCGAGTGGCCGGGTGGACCGTCAGTGACATGGTCAGTGAGCCGGACCCTCGCTTCCACGCCCCTGAGCCGAGCTCCAGAGACCTTGGCCCAGGGCCAGTGAGCGCTGGCCGCAGCTTCTTCGGCATGTGAAGGCACTCTAGAATCCTCGACCTGCAGGGCTTATGATAAGCAGTGATTACTGCGCAGGCAGCACGCCCTTCTCCCTCGTCGGTCACCAAGATTACTAGAACAAATTGGAGACCGTGAGACTCAAACTTGGGACCTGCTACATGGTTCCAAATCTAGTTGTTTACGGAATCTTGTTCCAAGTAATAAATGCTTTCAAGAATCAGGTCTAACAGCGAAGACGTCAATCTTGCTATCAAAAGGGACGTGTCTCCACATCTACACATCATGCGCCCGATTGATGCAGTACCTGCAGTACGTACCTGGGAGCCCTGCGCTACTTTAAGGTACTTAGTACCTCAAGGTCCCCAACTAAGTACCTTACCAGGCAGTATTAATCAATTATTTTTTGCATGAATCTGGAAGACAACTTATCACGCCTTTAGCGTCGTATTTCTGTCGGCCAACTCTAGACATCGCGAAAGCATGGCGCCAGCACCACAGCCTACAACGCAGGCGCTTCTCGCCAGAGCGCATTCTCCCGACTCTGCCAATCGCATCTTCACCGAGAAGATCCAATACCGACCCCTCCTCCTGCGACCAAGCTCGCCGCCACCGAACAATGGCCGATCCGCTCGTCGCAAAGCCCGTGAAGAATGGCAAAAGAAACAGAAGCTCAAGCCGAAACCCCTCTCCGCTCGTGAACGACGCGCTCGTGACCTCTACGATGTCCCTCGTACAGGGCAAAAGTACGCCATCTTCGAACCTCTACACCGTTTATGGCTGGGCTACATCGAGGAGGTTCTCGGCTCGGAGCTTTATGGAGGTGGTGTTGGCGCGGCAGCGAAGCTGAGCGCCGCAGAGTTCCACGGCGCCGTGGTCGAGGTCTCGCGCAGCTCCTGTACGAGTCGAGTCGGCATCAGGGGCATCGTCATCAAAGACGGCAAGTTCGCTTTCGAGATCATCACACCAAAGAACGAAATTAAGATCGTGCCCAAGGAAGGAACGTGGTTCAGGATTGAGGTTCCTGTCAAAGAGCCCGAGACTGGTGGAGTGCAGTCAGAAACCCCCCGACGCTTCGTGTTCGAACTCCTCGGTGACCAGTTTCTCTCGCGCGGTCCGGACCGTTCTAATAAGAAGTACAAGCCACATTTCTTGAAGAACATATGATGGACACAACGAGGTACCTGAAATCTTTGATACTAGTCACGCGAAATCTGCATGGCGCCATGCTCGAGGCAGATTGTCTGCAGCCTAGGGGCCCAGCAGAATGACCATCCAAAATTGGGGCGGAAAACGGCACATCGAGACCTGGCGGCAGTCTCAAGGATTGCCTCCTGAGCTGGCAGCGTGGGCGCTCGGACTATGATCCAGCTCCAGTTAATCGCACGATTCTTGTGTGAAGATGGAGAGGCCGTCAGCGGGCCAAGCGGAGCACGTCATCGGACTACTACCGTTGAAAGACGATGGAAAGAGTTAACCTCCGAGCCCGTGGCAAACATCGGCTGGACAGAAAGTAGAATTCGGAGAAAGGATTCGATATACTATAGATGCCCACACCGGCGTGACGACTGGCCAAATAAACAACTTAGACCAGGCCATTTGTGTTGAATGTGTACAGCACAAGGTTGACAGTCAGTACGTCCATTCTACAATAGAAAGTATTGCGTGTAGATATCGACGTGAACAAACCCATACCTGCAGATGATCTGCTATTCTGATGCGACCGGTGCCAGCCAGTTGCAGTGCCGCTTCAGCATGACATCGCTTATTTACATGCAGGATAATGCCGCACACCGGCGAGCGGAGGTGGTTCCGTGTGCAAAGGGAAAATAGCAAGCGCAAAAAAAGCAAAAACATATTGAGGGTGCTCGCAGGGCGGGGTTTAACCGCTGTTTCTCCCCGAGGTGGGCTCGAACCACCAACCTCCAGATTAACAGTCTGACGCGCTAGCCAATTGTGCCATCGGGGATGAGCTTGCTTGTTGGTAGTCAAGAGACAGAATACAGCCATTATTATTCTTGCGAGCAGGAGGCCTGAGTGCTAACGACGAAGCTGTGGAGCTCATCACACCAATCAGATCCCTCTAGTACTGCAAGGAAAGCTTGCCCTGCAGCATGCTCAGTCGGAGTCTTAAAATCATTCATTACGAAGATAGGATTATTGGCATGTCTTGACGAAAGAAGCCTCTGCCAGCGTGAGATTACTGTCTCGGCTCGGATCGGCGGTCAGCTTGTTTGCCCGGTCGATTAGGCACCCCGACTTGACAAACAACCGAGTCACCCAGTCACTGAGACAAACAGGCACGCCAGCCGCAAATGCAGCCAGCAACTGCCGGGCGACGGTGAGAGCTCGTCATGCAAGAAACCGAACCACCAAGATGTGAGCCTTTCCGACACCATGAATCGCGCCACTTCGCGGGAAGGCGCGTCAGGTTACATAATGGCGGCTGGCTACTTGCCTCCAAGAATAAGAAACGCGACGCTACGCGAGCCACCGCCTATGACATCAGAACTATCTTGACCTCACCTCCTCCACACGCTAATTCCTTTCCTTCTCCGTTCATCACATCCCACAACGCCTTTTCTCCGTGAGAACTCCAATTGAACGAACAAATTCTCCGCGACCGAAACTACATTGGTTAATTCCCACTCGGAGTTGGTCAATTGGTCCTCCAGCGTACTCCGCGATACATCACAAGCATCATGAGTACTACCCACGCGGGAGATGGCACCGATGGTGCCGACGATGCCAACCACAAAACGGGTGCTCCCAATGCAACCTCTGGTGAGAAACACAACATGGAGGCGGATGCCACCGACACACCACCCGACGCCAAGCGCTCCAAGAAGTCAGACCACACCGAGACGCGTCAGACCACCCTTGAGGAGACGCTCGGAAAGAAGGACGCGGAGAAGCCAGACCCAGCCGATGAGAAGAAAGAGTCTACCGACACCGAGATGAAAGATGCTGAGGAAGCCGAAAATAATGGTGTGGGAGACTCAACCTCGGCGAAGGAGGTTGATGGAGCCACTACAACGCAAACGGGGGACGAAGCTGTTGAGGAACGGTCTGCCAACCCTAAAGATAACAAGGAAGGCGAAGCAGACGTAGAGGAGCCAAAGAAAGAAGAAAGCGAAGCCGATTCAACTAAAAGAACCGAGCCTCAGGAAGTAGACGGGAAGTCTGCCGAGATTCCTCACAAGAACGACAAAGTCCCTTCTAATGTCCTGGAGAAGGGCATTGTCTATTTCTTCTTCCGTGCCCGCGTCAATACCGATAAGCCCGAGGAAGTTGACGACATCGCTCGCAGCTACATAATCCTCCAACCTATCGCCCCAGACTCCAAGCTCGGCGACGGCCCTATCGGTGATGCCGGCAACACCAGACTCCTCGCGTTACCCAAGAAGGTCCTTCCCCAGAGCGGTCGCGACCGCTTCATGGTCTTTGTTGAAAAGTCAGGCCCTTCTTTTGCTGAGCTCAAGGGCACCTTTCTCTCAGGCGCCGAAAACGACACCAAGGCTGGCACTTCGCATGTGCCTGCCGCGACTCCCGCCGGCGAAGGGGTCTACGTCATCACGACAACTGGAAGAGAGAGCCATCTCGTTTACAAGCTCACCATCCCTTCGGACCTCGGCGAGGTTCAAAATGACCTGGGATTAAAGCAAGAGGGTAGCTTCATCCTGAGCACCAAGAACCCCAAGTTTCCTGGCCCTGCCAACGCAAGGCTTCCAGAGGCCCCTGATTTCACACAAGAGTAAGTCTTCTTGGACCCTAATAAGGGGGTTTAGACACCACTGACAGCGCCAACAGGATCAAGGATGAGTTCCGTGATCTTCGGTGGACACCTTCCAGGCCGGAGCACCTCGACTTCGCCAATGCCCAGATCCTCATGATTGGCGAGTCGGGCATTGAGAAAGCGACCGAGCCTCGGAAGAAGGACGTCAAGGAGGGCAAAGATGAGCCCAAGGAAGTGTTGGAGGATATTGAAGAAGAGGACACCAAACGCATGGAGCATCTTGCGGATGACGACTCGGCGGCCATCTTTGCTGATCTGCAGGCTAGTGCTGAGGACTATCCGAAGCTGCAGACCACTTTTTAGGGCGCTTTTGTTTCTCTCGCGTTTTGTGCACACATAAAAGACGGCTGTCGTGCGATTGGCTTGGGAATCATCGAGGGACTTAGTCACTCATGGAGCTGCTCCCCAGGAAACACATGCGGCATATCCGCAGCAGGACACTATTTGCGACTGAACGCTCTGCACTCTTGAAAAGGGGTGTTTGCTTCCAGTGTCACTTAAAAGAGAATGTTTATGGCATTCGTTCAGAAAGAATCCTACCACGTCTAACACGCCATGAGCTCCAAGAAACTCGGTCGATCGTGTCCGAAATGACTTGATCTCGTTGTGTTGAAACGTGGATTGACTCTTTGATTCAAAACCGTTCACCTCTCGTACCGACGGCCTACAGGACTCTGTACGCTTCAATGATCGCTCTGTAATGGCCGTGGAGGGATGATCAGCTACGCATTTCTCAGTGGGCTTGAAGAGCTTCAAGTCTGGGTCCGTCGTACTCTTCGCAAAGTAAGAGTCCAAGTTTTTGAAGCTATCCATGCCTACAGTACGTTGAGGTCAACTTTGTCTAGTTTAGCATCCTGTCGCACCTACCGGGCAGAAATTGAGCGCTCGTACTTTGAAGGTGACCACAACAGCTGTGTCTCATCTAGTATCACGTTACATTACGAGACACAGGTCGGCAGCCGAACCAGCGTTGACCGTTCCACTGACAGAAACTATGGGTGAGTATGAGGCTTGAAGGAGTTATTGGGCTATGTTTCTAGTCGCATCAATTGGATCGAACCACAGAATCTGCCATGAAACCCCATACAATATCAGGCTCTCCGTCCTACGACAAAGCATCAAGATCAGGGAGACATCGAGAATAAAGTTACACCTGCCCCTGCCGATGGCCATGCCGTGCGATGCCGCTCAGGCAAGATGATAGGTTCAAGCTGGTAGTCATATCTAAGACACTAGGAAAGGGGAAGATGACATAAATGCTTCACGCCGTCTTTCCCCCACTTGCCAACGACCGGTTCGAGCAGCAAAGCGGCCGATCTCTCCCTGGAGAGTAATCAATTCACCACTCTTTTCGTTACGCATACGCATTACGCCATGCTCTTATTGCTTCCTGATGACAACATCACCCTCCGACGAGCTGGTGACTGGCTTCCAAAAGATCGCACCATTGTCTCTAGATGGGTTTCCACGACCCTTCAAGAAGCCCACGACGCTTCCAGTGCGACAACTATCCCGAGTAATGCGAGAATCAAAGAGTTGAGAGAGCTAGTAAAAGCCAGTCCGCACCTGTCTAAACTTTCCGACAAAATGTTTGCCGAAGCCTCGAACCATTACCTCCGTGATCCCACAGGCCACTCCGCCATCCGCGACTTTGACGAGTTCATCCTCGTCATGAACTTCGTCACCGAATCAGGACCCAATTTCCACACGTTCCAGGAATCTTCCACAGCTGCCGGGCTCATTGGATTCCCCGTCAATGCGCTGCTGGACTGGCCCATGGGTACCGTCTCCGGGTACGAGTTCTTCCTAGACTCGCAGGTGAACATGGCAATAGGGGCAGTTCTTTGTGACTGGGGCAGATTTCTAGGTACCCCTAAGTCGACCGATTGCCTAGATGGCTGGCTCTCCCGAGAAGGTCAAGAAGCCACTGCGGCGAAGGCGAACAACAACCAGACGAACTACACCTTTCGAGAACTCTTCATCTGCCCCAATCCGGAACAGAAGTACCTAGGCTTTCAATCCTGGGACGCCTTCTTCGTCCGGCAATTTCGCGAAGGGATCCGTCCAGTGTCGGCTCCAGACAACGGCCCACCCGGTCCAAACTTCCCCTACATCGACCCAACCTCCGTCATCAACAATGCCTGCGAATCGGCACCCCTCCAAGTCCGGACCGGCGTGAGCATGTTCGACAACTTCTACCTCAAACACCAGCCCTACTCCCTGGCCAACATGCTCAACGGCAACAAGCGGGCCGCAGACTTCGTCGGCGGGACGGTGTACCAGGCTTTCCTGAGCGCCCTGAGCTACCACCGCTGGCACGCCCCCGTCAGCGGCGAGGTCGTCGCCATCGAGCACGTTCCGGGGACGTACTACAGCGAGAACTGGTTCGAGGGGCTGGCGGCCGCCGGCAACCGCGGGCCGGATCCGGCCGGGCCGAATTGCTCGCAGCCGTACATCAGTGCGGTGGCGACGCGGGCTATTGTGTACATCAAGGCGCGGAACCCGAAGATTGGTGTGATGGCGATTGTGTTCATTGGCATGGCTGAGGTTTCGAGTTGTGAGTTTACAATCGAGGCAGGTGACGAGATCGAGAAGGGGCAGGAGATTGGCATGTTTCATTACGGAGGCAGTTCGCATTGCTTGGTATTCCGGCCGGGAGTGAGGCTGGAGTTTGTACACCCGGGACCTTGGACTGTCGAGGAGGGTAACTTTGCTGTCAAGAGCGCTTTGGCAGTCGTGCACTAGGGCGGTCTGACAGAAACTTCTACGGATTGGAAATATCTCTGCTGCAACTTGACATTGATTGTTAATCAATGATCATATTGGTTCTTTTCCTTCTAGTACCGGCTATCTCTGCCAGGTTCCCTGGTGTTTCCGCCATTCCCTAAGCGGTCCGTTTCGACTCGTATCTCTGTAGGCTTCATGATGTACTGTCGGCTGGAATTGGAAATTTCATCATCCAACCGATTCCAATGTGTTACCTCTTTGCGACACCCAAAAGATGAGAGTTCCGTATCATTCTGGTCTAGTCAACGACAGAACTTGAGAACAAGGCGGTGTGGATCCTTACCTCTTGGTCAACCGGTCGGGATCTCTTGTTAGATGGAGCAGCCGAGTCTCGGTAGAACTTCTTGAACAACTTTCGCAGTGGAGGCAAGGAACAGGCAATTATCCCCAGCCCAGCCTCCAGAATGGACCAAAGAATGGTGTGGCCCCAGTTATCTGCAACCATGTCGTTCGTTAGCTGGCATATCTCATGTGTCAAGAGGAGAAAGATGCCTACACAAAGACTCATCAGGATGCTTGACGGTGTCATAAGCGTGGTAGTATCCCATACGTACCAGCCCTGCAGCACTGCCAAATACTCCCAGACTCAGGATGATTTGTACAGATATCTTCCTTCTTTTCGGCATCTGAAGGCGCTGCAAGATGAAGAATGGCGTAATGGCGCACGTCCAATCGACCATGGCGAGGACAACCGATCCAGCGTAGCTGATGATGATCCAGCCATGCTTGATGCGGCAATAGCCGCTTAAATCATGTCAGATAATTCAAATCCATCGAGACAGACGTTACTCACAGTTTCTCATTCCACATCGCCGGAAGGGGTGAGCAGCTGACAAACATGATGATGAGGCAAACGAGAGCATTTAGACCGAGGACAGCCATATTGACCACGATGATGTGCGTGTATATCTTGGTCGAACTGCATAAACGCACTATCATGATGGCCATTGCAAGCTTGGTCAAGACCGAGGAGGCGAAGTAGATAATTTCAAAGTAAAACATGTACTCCTTGACTCTGACTTGGTAGTATTGAAGCATGCCGTCGGGAATCTGGCTATCGTGAGCCCCGAGGCCCCAATTGGTCGCAAGGATGAGAAAGACAGCTGATGGCCATAGAGGAACCTATTGATGCTATTAGAACACCAGAGCTTATGGCATGGTTTCCAGCCCACATACCCATCCGGCGAGGGCGAAGATGTCATCCCATCCCCACGCCCGCTCAGGCCCCGAAAGGTTCCATCTCACGTAGGCGCGGAGGAAAATGACGAGTGTGGAGAGAGTGCAAAAGACGTAGGTGACCGCTTGAATAGTTGTGGTGAATGCTTCCCTTGGTATTTGAGGAAGGGCGTGGGCGATTTGTGATATTCTTTCGCCTTCCTCCATACCGGCTAATGGCTGATAGATCCCGCGAGTAAAGGCAACAAGACTGGGGGTACTTCGGCAATCAGTTCTCGAGAATTTGGGAGGAACAGAATCGAGGCAAACATCCTTGGGATGTTAAAGAAGCGGCAGAATTGATGGCAAATACATATAAGCACCTCATCCGAATGGCATTGTCCAGGAACGGACCAACACGAGGTTGGCCTGGATCAAGGAAACGACATGAGGACCCGCAATCAGCTGCAAGCTGCTTGGCTTGGCTCGGATGAGGCCATGCCCTCTCCGTACCCTCGCGCCGGAATCCCTACGGGAATCAAGATCATGAACTCGACAATGCTATGGAAACGATGCATCGGCAAATAACCCGTGCTTTCATAGTCATACCTCGGCAAGAGAATCGAGCTGCTGTACCCATGAGATTGATGATCACCGATAAACAGTGTGCTAGTGATTGTATTGCTGGTCTAGTTGAGAAACGAAAGCAACGGAGCTGGAGCAAATGTCTTAATTTTGCTTTTTTATGCGGACGTAGATGGCAACGCTCCAGAGATATGTTTGTAGCCAGTTCTTATCCGCTGTCGAGATTCACTATAGAGCTGTGGCTTGTGTTCGGTATACATAACTAAGGGGCAGTACACACCGTAATATACCAAAGCAGATGTTGAACATCTCACGAGAAGGTAGTCCACCAACATTCAACCACTCAGTGAAGCGTCCTTTCTCTCGGACGTCGGGCCGCAATGTAATGCTGCCACCAACGAAGCCGGCAGTGGAGACTGCGGATGAAACCGCATTGGCCTTCAAGCTGGTTAGCCGTGATGCTACGATCCCTGCTCGAGTGACCCTGATGTGGACACATTGAATGACCGTCAAGCTCGCTTGTGTTGGTTGTCGAAATTGCTGGCTGAATTTCAGCACGATGCATACTTAAGCACAAGGACAGGATCAGCAATCTACGATTGGCAAGACTTCCGATGAGTATGCGAGTTCTCCGCTCTCGACGTTGACGTTGGGATGGGAAGATGGCCAATGACAAATCCCAACAAAGACGAAGACCCTCTGACTTCTAGAGAACGACGGTTTTGGCAATAGTTTCATTTCGTTTGGTCCAAGTATAATACAATCGTGAAGTAGCGTCGATGCAAGCTAACAGCAGACAACCCACACACATCAACCATCACGCTCGACCCGTTCCATGGCATTTTCCTATCATAGCCTAGCCCCAAGCTTTGGAAGCTTGTTGGTCCCTCAGCCGGCATGCTTCCGAGTGGAGCAAGATGCGTGCTCATGAATCGTCTGGAGAGCATCGTGGGGCATCACGTCCATTTCTAAATTGACTTGGCGAAGATACCACGATACCTTCAGATGCAAAAGTAGAATCTGCACCAGCAGCCTGGCCAGTGACCGACGAGGCCAGATCCAACGGCCAGGATCCTAGACTCGCTTC
This sequence comes from Colletotrichum spinosum, assembly GCA_004366825.1. Taxonomy (NCBI): domain Eukaryota; kingdom Fungi; phylum Ascomycota; class Sordariomycetes; order Glomerellales; family Glomerellaceae; genus Colletotrichum; species Colletotrichum spinosum. Next base: position 88,475 of record QAPG01000024.1, on the reverse strand, counting down.
ACTGATGTCAACTGCTAAGCACAAACATCGCAGCAAACATTTGCGTCACGCGTAATTCAGAAAACGTCCCCACTCCATGCTGCGTCTGTGTCACCCAAGCTTTGCGGAAGAGACTCCGCGATGAGGTTCAGGACCACCCATCTGAGCAGTAACAAGGGCCAGAGACGTCGCATCATGTGAATAGGGGCCGGTCTGATGGGTCAATGGCATGTGCAGTGCCATAAGGGCTTGCTCTTTTCACATTGGTTCATGTTCCCTCGGTGCTTTCTTGGAAGTCTCCATCACTCGAAGTTCGCCCTATTTGCCTTTTCATAACTTGACCTTCCAACCACAGGATGCTGGGCTTTTTGCTAGGCCAGCGGCAGGCGCCGCAGCGTGTGCCAACAGATCAAGTCGTGCCCGCGGGCTTTTTCGATGATACCATCATTTTTCGGACGTTTGTTATGTACACGCTCTTCGTCTTCGATGACGTACTCGACGTTGCGAAGCTTCGAGACTCTTTAGCCCGTGTGGTCAGCCGTCCGGGCTGGAGGAAGATGGGGGCTCATTTGAGAAGCAATGTAAAGGCAAAGCCTTCATTCAGCCCCCATCCCTCAGTATCTGACAAGTTTCACAGGCACTGGGAGAGCTCGAGCATCACATCCCGCAGTCCTTTACCGAGGACCGACCAGCTATCGGTTTCGACCACCAAGATTGGAGTGGCGTCGACGCCAAAGACCACCCTGTGGCTTCGCGTATACCGCACCCTCCCGAAGATGGGAAACCGGCGATTGTAGGCAATCCGGATGACTTGACGGATCTCTACCTAGGGCCGAACGTTCCGAAATGTGCCGACGACTATCTCTACTCAGATCGTCCCGAGCTCGGTCTCCGAGTAGTTTCTTTCAAGAGCTCAACGATAGTCGTCATCCACTGGATCCACCTCGCTTTCGACGCCATGGCCAAGCATAATCTTCTGAATGCCTGGAAACTCATGCTCGAAGGGAGGGAGGACGAAATTCCTCGACCACTGCCTCCAGACAGCTATGTGCTCGAGAGCGTTGGCAAAACTCCAACAGAGCCTCATAAACTGGCCAATATCCATTTGTCGATACCAGGGCTGGTTGCATGGGGCCTCAGAAATATCTACAACCTTGCCCTTACGAGTAAGGAAATCCGCATGCTATGCATTCCAGAAGAGTTCCTCTCCAAGTTACGCAACCAGGCTCTCGAGGAGCTCGCCACTAAAACCAAGGAGAGTGGAGACGAGGGGACACCATTTCTCAGTGAGGGCGACGTCCTTCTTGCCTGGATGACGAGACTTGCAATAGTAAATGTTCCAAGGAACACGAACAGATTAGTAGGAAGCGACTCTCGTGCTGCGACTGAAAAGTAGGCTAATGAGAGAAGGTTGCTATCCAGCAAGCATACGAATGGCGACGAGCGTTGAAAGATACCATCCCTGCTGATAGGCCGTTCCTCGGAAACTGCGTCGGCTTTCTGACAGCACTGGTACCGGCAAAAGAAATATTCGAAAAGCCCTTGGGCTACCTGGCTTCTCAGATTCGGAAAGCAATCATCGAGCAGGGCACTACCGAGCAGGTCGAAGCGTATGCTTCTCTGGTTCGAATGGACCCCAAGAACAAGGCACCGTCGCTCTTTGGGGAGACTTCGATGTATCTCATGATGTACACCAACTGGACGCGTGCGGGCATGTTCGAGACTGACCTTTCGGCTGCGGCGGTCAAGCCAAGGAACATGCCCTTGCGTCCAACCTACGTGCAGAATGTTCAAGGTCCTTACAACTTCAACGACGGACTGACCATTGCGGGCAAGGACAGTAAAGGTAATTATTGGATCTCCGGTTATCGAGCCAAAGGTCTCTGGGGAATGATGGAGAAGGAGCTGGCAGAGAGAAACGAGGCCTGAATTTGCAGGGTAGGTGGGCATCCCATCAAATGCTCCGGGAGAGGAGAATTGTTTGGAGCCTGTTGATCATCTTTCAAGAGTTCGAGGCAGAGTTGAGCGCATGAAATAGCCAGGCACATTAAAAACACAGAGTAATGTTGATTTCGCTTACAGCCTTTTCACGCTTGGAAACAGCAACTACAAAGTAGTATCAACTCGACAACAAGAATAGCTCCATCATATGAATTCAACTGCCTCCTGAAATAGCCATGGAGGCCCTCTTTATGTTCAACCATGGCTCCATCCTATGTTCCAAGCTGAAAAGTTGCTTGATTTCCGTCTCATTTGCCTCAGTTCCGAAAAACCCGGTCAGACTCGCCGTAATGCTCAGACAGAAATCGGCAGGAAGCTCGGGTTCCACTCAAAAGGGCACTCGACAGCGGGACAGAAGCACCCATCGTCTTTGGCAACGGCTTGGCAACGAATAGCCGGGGTGCTCGGGTCGCAGCAGCAGCACTGGATCTGGATGGCCGGCTGGAACGGGCATACAACGGCTGGGACGACACAGCCGCTCGGGTCCGGGACCTTGCAGACGTACCCCGGCACCGTGAGGTCGCAGCCGCAGCAGTCTGCTACGGGGACGGCGTTCTCCTGGCGGTCGGTGAGAGGTGAGCCGAGGACAGAAGTCGAGGTGGCCAGGAAGGCAAAGATTATGTTCTTGAAGTACATGTTGCGTAGTCGGAGGAGCTTTTGTAACAGAGAGAGGCAGCGGCTATTCTGAAGACTTTGCGGTGGTTCTGTCTTTCAATGTTGTTTCCGATGACTTGTTGACTGAGATCAGTACAAGGTGCTTGTGGGGAAATGTGGGTTATATACCCAACGAGAGAATACGGATTGAACCTCGAATGCAAGCTGTTTATTAGAATGGCTGTTCACTTTGGCTGAATTTCTTTGCTCCGGGCATCTCTTGGTTCGTCGGTCAACCGCATGTGGGCTGCATGACGTCTCCCCAGCGTTTTACGGGCAGGATGTAAGACAAACGGACTTTCGCACACTCGAGGTGAGAAGAACGAAGAAGATATCACACCGAAGGAAGACGCCACTCAGATGCTCACACCACCGTTTCCCCATCCGGCGTCAAAAAGCGATGGGACGATCAAAGAGTAGAGCAGACATGCTGCTACGAAGAATCAAGTCGAGGTATTCTTGCTGTAGGAGTTCCTGGTGAGAACGAGACCCAGGAACAGAGATAATTTTATGTTGAAGCTGTACTGATGCGGAAGAAACTTAGCACACAGTCGAGGGAGAGGAGCGATGAAAAAGACAAAACTCTACCGTACTCATGAGTCGAAGTGTTTGTCCTTAGGCATGGGTATTTGACCTGCTCAACCTGCTGCCACAGCCTCTACCCAGTGGCAAAACGGATACAGCGGAGTCGTTTGGTCTCGACTTGGACCTTCTGGTTAGGTCTGAGTATGATTGAGCATACCAGACGTAAGAGCCCAGCCTCTCGGAAGAAGGGCCGATGAAAGGGCTGACATGTCTCAGGTGACGGCGAGGCACACGTCAGATGAGCAATCAACCAATCGGGTTCGCGTAGTTGACATGAATGAGACGGAAAATATGGATAAAGTGAACGTGGGAATTCACACTGATCCCACGCCGAGATGCCGGATGCTCTCAACTATCCGGTTTGAGTATTGTCTGACCTGAACTGCAGGTCGGGTGTCATCATTCCCCGCGTCAACCCGGTGACATTCCTTCGTGGCATGTCATTGGGCATTGGGATCACCAACATCAGACGCCACAGCGGAATCACCTCGTGTTCTCGGACAAACGAGTCTCTACGTGATCTCTACGTGATGGATTGTCGGGAGAGGTTTGCTCAAGGTAGTTTGTCTGTGGAAGTCGACGACAATGAACATGTCGCACCTGTTGGATGTGTGTGGATATCTTGTCAGATGCTCTTCCAACATCCTGCTGCCACAGGAAACATATGATTGGGTTGAGGGGACTTCATAGTGCCATCGAAAGAGGAGGACAAAATAAGCTCGCAGTATTGCCGCAATCGAAATGTCGATGAACTGTTCTTTCAAGCAAACGCTTAGGCAGCGGCAACCACAACACTCTCACGACTTGTGGTGAGCATCTCATAAACCCGTGAGTCTTTTGCTTGGGCAGTGAGCACTGAATTGACATATTTACTTTGGAGACACGCCGCAAAACAGGGATCGGAAGACGAGCCCCGTAAGGGTTATTGTGTAAGCCAAAACCAAAGCCTTGAACTCTTTCTCAGATTCGCAACATCATTTCTCAGCCATCTGAACTTGGTGCTCGTGTAGCTGGTACCGGGAGGCGTAAGTGCCGTGTCCTTTAGGTCGTACCGTCATTGAGACGTCCTGACGGAATCCCATTCGCCGTGATAACTGTGCCCGACTCCGACAGTTCATCCCGACGGCAGATAAGTGTGGTGGGTCATTATCTCCGCAACAGGAGATAAGACGTCCGGTAAACCATCCCACCCCTGGTTTGTCTGCTTGTAGAAAGAACCATCATGTTACTTCTTCTAGCATGTTAATAACTACTGAGATGGTGATCCAGAATCGTAGTTTCTGACACCCTCGTCTCGTTGTCGACTTTGCGTAAGGATTCAAAATGCCCAGTAGTTCCGCAGCACCACCAGCCGCTTCCGAGCCGGCCGCCGGTCGAGTGTGGCAGGCTTGTCGGGCCTGCCGACGGAAGAAGGTGAGAGGATTTGAATAGCCGTTGCGTCTCTGACCCCGTGTCTCATACCCTCGCAGATCAAATGCGACGGCAAAGAGCCCTGCCACAACTGCAGCTCGAGAAACCAGCCATGCGAGTTTCCCGGAACCAAAGACAACGCCTCGGCAAGCCGCTTGTGAGACATTGCCAACCGACGTGGGCTTCTCTGAGAGCTTACGCGGCGGTAGCTACACTACTTCATTCGAGTCTCGATGCCAACAGATGGACACACTGAGCCAGAAGCTGGAAGCACTCACTGACCAGTTGTCTCAAACTGTTCAGGCTCATAATCAGTCCTCTGCTCTTGCCTCAAATAGAAGGCCTCATGGAGATTTGGCCCGAGATGCGGAGGATCTACAATCACTCCCCAACGATCGATTACAAAACCTTGAGACTTCAGAGCAGTCTGATTTTGGCCAGGATGAAGTCCTTTGCAACCCGCTACTGACGACGTGCAACAGCAATAACGAGCCTCCAGTCCTGCCTTACGCCGACATACAAGAAGAGGACCAATTGTCTCGGGGAGACAGCTCCGATGACGACCAAGATGGTGAACCCAAGGCTGTCCCAGGAGATGTTGGAGAAGGTCTGAACCAGCCAGGTGGTTTGGTAAAAGACTCGTACGACCGCTTCAGGTACCCAATGACCTGCGTCGCATACTCATCTCTGCTAAATTGAGGTAGATTTGTTGGTGGAGCGACAAGCGATATCCACTTACAAGCAGCCAAGAGTCTCCTACCACCCCCGTTGCTGACGAGCCCTTCATCAACAGCAGAAGGTCATGAAGAACCCAGTCCCGGCGAAGTCGAAATACCCATTTTCGTCCGGGGCAAAGTCTGGCCTGAGCTGCCTTTTCTCCCTGCACCAGAAAGCCTGCCACGCCCGCCCCAGTACATCTCCGACCTGCTGATAAGTTTGTACTTTGATAAGCTGCAATATTCTTTCCCGGTTCTCTTTCGACCGCATTTCACGCGGCGTTATCAGAAGATGCTCAGATCTTCCAGGTACGGCGCCGAAGCCAAACAAAGGAGATTTCTCATGGTGTTCTTCGCCGTATGCGCTTGCTCGTCGAGTCTCTTACCATCCGACTCTGAGAGTGGACTACCGGGTGTCGAATATTACAACAAGGCACTCAACATGCTTCATGCTTCCACAGGCGAAGCGTCTCCAGAGAGAGTACAGTGTCTGGCGTTGTTGGAAATGTGTTCAGCCGGTTGGAACACTCCGTCACAAAGCTTGAACTTGGAAGGCCAGGCTGTGAGGGCTGACATTGATCTCGGACTGCATTCAAGCGCCGGGAACGTATGTTGAAACCAGGCCATCACACGACAACAGGGTGTGAAAATTTATTGACATTGATAACAGACGGAATCAAGGACATTAGTCGATCATCACGTTGGATTTCTCAGTCCACAGATATCACGTCGCCTTTGGTGGTGTGTATACACAATAGACAGGTGAGCAGCATGAGTCCAAATGTCGGAAGATGCCTAATGTCGCTTACAAAGGATCACTTCTGTCTGTCTTTGTCGGCCCTTGGTAGTCCACGACGATGACCATGACTGTGAGCTGCCTTTGGACCTGAAAGACGAAGATCTGGAGGCATACCATCTCGGAGAAAAACGGAGCCTTGCCTCGGGCCCAGTCACGGTCTCCCGCACGTCGCGTCCCGTAACCGGATTTCTAGCCCTACTGAGACTATGCCAGCTGACGGAAAGAATCCAAAAGGTCAACTCGCCTGTGAGCCTCAGAAGACTCTCGCCCACCGATCCTGTGAGGATTCAGAGGTTCTTGTCTCGCGTTGATGCGCACGACCAAGCTCTGCGCAAATGGCTGGAAAGTCTGCCGGGTGACATCCAGTTTTCGGCCAACAACATGGAGAAAGGCCCTGGTGGTGATCCTGCGCTCGTGATGTGCGTCATTACCTTTATGATGCACGCTGGATCACTCCTGAACCTTTACCGGTGAGTAGACGGGCGCTTCTCCGTTCCGGCAAAAGCCAGTCTGATGGCGTCCTAGGTGCTTTTTGAACTTCCCGTCGCAATTAGCTGAGACTGCCGGTGCCGACATCTCTGGAGCGATCGCTCAGTGTGTGAATGCCGCTCAGAGTTGCATGCATGCTGCTGAAATGGTGCGGGACTTGGTTCCGACATCGCATTACCTGGCAATCTGTGTGAATTACCTTAGTATTTCCTGTATCATCCTGTAAGATGGAACTATTCCCCAGCATCCAATATGTTTGGTCTCTGACTTGGACTCTTGTAGACTTCGGATGCCTCCAGATCAAATGGACGCGCAGATGGAGAAGGATGTCCAGAGGTGTTGTTCCGTCCTCCAAGACCTCGAGCATCGTTGTTGGTCAGGTGCCAGACAGAGCAGAACTGTTATTGAGCGGCTGATACAGCGTCGACGCTGCCAGAATGGGAATGACTATACAGAATCGAGTGTCAGTGGAGGCTCCAGAAAGAGAGACTTTGCCGACTACGAAGGGGGAGCTTTCGCCGCTGCCGAGGAAGGTGTTTGGTGGAGAGACATAGTTGGTTACACTCCATTTCCATCCCGTCCTTCAGATCCAGCCTGATTCTCTGGAAGTATTTAAGGTTATTGCCTGAGAAGGTTATCATCGCTAAACTGGGACGAAATATTTTCCAAGTAGACGGGCCATCGTACAATCCCAAGAAATAGATCAAAATGCCAGCCCAAGTTACCCCTTAACCAGAACTGTCGACTAACTGTAGCCTATTCTGTCATTATCAAATCGGCTTTCATCTTGAGAATCCAAAGTCTTTTGCAAAACACCACGCCGTTCTGGGCTCCCGCCATCTGGCTTGTCTGCAGCAACAATGCTTCTCAACTTGGACATCTCGTTGGACATCCACGCCGTGATGGCAACTATATCCGCACCGCAGTTTACGAAGTGATATCCCTGCTTGTACTTGGCTGCTGCCGCATCAGCAGACAAGGCGAAGTGTCCCACGTACTTGCCGGCAGCAAGCCCGGCTTTCAGCACACGCGCCGAGGCTTCCTGGACCTCTGGAATCGAGGCGTGGTCGAAGGCCACGTATCCCATGGACGAGGCAAGGTCGTTGGGCCCGATGAAGAGCATGTCGATCCCGTCGACTGCCGCAATCTCTTCCACGTTGTCCACCGCCTGTTGAGTCTCGATCTGGACGCAGACCATGACGTTGTCGTTGGCGCTGAGGAGATACTCGCGACCGGTCTGGTTGAAGGCAGCAGGGGCGTACATTGCCCCGGCTCCGCGAAGGCCCTGCGGCCATCTCGCCGTGCGGTACTTGCACGCCCGCACAACGGCCTCGGCCTGTTGCTTTGGATGGTGTCAGCTGTGCGCTTCCGGTTCTCATCCAGCAACTTTTACTTTTGTTTCGCACATTGGTACCATGATGGCGTGTGCTCCGCAGTCCAGAGCCCGCTTCATCATCCAGGGTTCCGAGGCCGGTATGCGGACGATTGGGGATACACCCGACGAGGAGATGGCGCCTACTTGCAAGTACATTTGGGCGTCGTCGATATTGCCGTGCCCCGCGTCGATGAGAACCCACTCGGACCGAGTTTCAGCGTAGTGAAGGACCAGGAGGCTTGGGGTACGACTCACATCTTCGCCCAAGGGCGCCGCGGTTCGTGCCAGCGAATAGCCTGGGAACTCGAGCCATTGACCTATACTGGGCCCGCCTCCCCTCTTGGCCCTTTCCAGGGACTCGCGAAGTCGCGTCTTTCCTGTTGCATTCACAACCGGTGACTTGGTTTGACTGGCCATGTCAGGAGGACGAGATAGCAATGGCTTTCGGACGTGCGATGTCGGCCGTCGAGCAAGAGAGACTGCTGACTGCTGCAGAATACTGCTTCGGTCAGAGTTTTGGTATTATACCACAGAGTCCTATCGAGATATTGACAGACTACGACGTCATTTCAGCGAAAAAAACGTCATCTCTGAAGCCGCCGACGGTCTCTCCGATGGGGACGGGAGTGACTGAAGTACGGCCGGACCCCGGGCCGCGGGAGAGGCCCAGAAGGGAAAGTATCGGCTGGTGCAACGTAGCCGGCCCAGGGTCCATGGAAAGATAACCAGTCCAACGACGCCAACGATGCTGGCTGCGAGAGGACATGATAGGAGCTTGACCATCTCCGACATGGCCACGCGCCAAAACTGATCGGAGGAGATCCGGCCGAGATCAACAGCCCTGGGAGCCGGGTCGTGGGAAAGCAAGGTAGCTCGCCTCGTAATCACAGGCGCTTGATAAGGCCGATATTGCGAGACCTTCCATTGGTAGGCCTTTTTAATTGTCGCTTTGCTATAAGATAGTAGTCTTGACGTGGTGGGCAGTTGGCTAGATTTACATAGTAACAGTCATACCTCGTTGTTGGTCGTTGTTCAGAGTTCAAAGCTCTCGAACTGCGCTTTGTTCTTGCAATCCGCCCTGCTTTATGTCTGGGCGAACAAGAAGATGGCGCCCAATCTCGACGCGGAAAAAGGGGACGATTCGGTCGTCGCAGACGACGTGAAGCCCACGGACGTTCTCGAGGGCACCATCGACGACGCAACCGAGTACTCGGACGACTCCGACTCAAAATCGACCTCTGGCTGCTCCCGCTAATGTGGGTGTGCTACGGGACCCAGCAGGCCGACAAGACCTCCCTCAGCATCCAGGCCGTCTTCGGCATCCGCGAGGACACGGGTTTCGTGGGCGAGCAGTTCAACTGGCTCAGCACAATCTTCTACCTGTCCCACCTCGTGTGCGAGTTCCCGGGCAACTGGCTGATACAAAAGAGCCACACGGGCAAGTTCCTGTCGGTGGTCATGGTGTCATGGGGCCTGGTCGTGCTGTGCGTCGCCTTTGCCAGGAACTTTGCCCACCTCATGATCCTGCGGACGCTGCAGGGCGCGCTTGAGTGCACGATATCGCCGACTTTTATGCTCATCACGGGAGCTTGGTATACGTCGCAAGAGCACACCCTGCGGTCGGTGATTTGGGGGACGTCCAACGCGGGCATGAATATCATCACGGGGCTTTGCATGTACGGCATCGGCTCACACGCCCAAAGGAACCCAGATGGTCTCGCTGCGGTATGTGGTCCACGAAAGCCAAGTCGGAGGTGATTGCTGATCGTCAGGCAGTGGAAAGCTATTTCTTTATTCCTCGGATCATTGACAGTCGTCTGCGGCGTGCTGGTCTGGTTCATCCTTGGAACACCGCGCGATGTCCGCTGGCTGAGCGAAGATGAGAAGAAGGCGGCGATGGCTCGCGTCGTTGCCAATCAAACTGGGTCCGACAGTCAGAAACTATCGGAATTCAAGTGGGATCAGGTCTGGGACACCTTCAAAGGTACACACCATTCGAGCTCTGCCGCTTTGCCGGCGATGCTGACGGCAGGTTCACGGCAGATCCTCAGACATACTTCTTCTTCTTCGTGACCATCGTCAACGCCCTGCCGAACGGCGCCAACACCACCTTCTCGAAGCTCATCTGGAGTTCCTTCGGCTTCAGTCCCCTCGAGACGCTGCTCAAAGGTTCAACTCCGTACTACTGCATCAGCATTTGTTGGTTCTTGGTCGTGGGATATGTGACTTTGACGAAGCCCAACTTCCGCTGTGAGTACCCCGGACATCGACTCTACGTGAGCTCCAAATCTGACCACCAGGAGTTCTCATGATGATGTTCTCGCTTCTCCCTGCTTTCAGCGGTATGATGGCCTTGGCCTTGCTTCCAAGCGACTCCATGAGGTGGACGAGATGGGGCATGTACATCCTGCAAGTCTTTGGCACGCTACCGGAACTGAGTATGTTCCAAGACGCCAATTTGATCCGCGAGGATACAAGTAGCTGACAGCATTGCAGTGATCTGGACCTTTCTGCCGTCAAACGTGGCCGGACGGACCAAGAAAACAGTCACCGCGACCACTCTATTCGTCGCTTACTGCGTCGGCAACGCTGTCGGAGCCCAGATGTTCGTGGCCTCGGATGCTCCAAGGTACGTCCGCGGCATCACTGCGTGTGGTGTTTTGTACCTTGTTGAGTTTTGCAGCATGGCATCCTGGCGGTTCTACTGTGAGTCTGATAACCTCGACCGCTCTTTGCGACTGCTGACGGGCTACGTAGATGTGTGGGAGAACCGGAGACGTGCCAAGATCATCAGAGACCAAGGCATCTCGGACGAGGAGAGCGAGCGTCTGGGGAGGTTGAACGCGGAAGCCGATATGACGGACCGCGAGAATATCCACTTCAAGTACAAATACTAGAACAAAGCTGGAACACACTTGCTGTAGATGCTGAGACAATGTGCTTAATGATATACGATCATAAACAACTACAACTATTGCTGAGCGTTTGGTACCGGCTTGTCGGAATGGTCTATCCATGACATGGTTTCCTCCGTGTTGTCTCTCCGCATCCTCACACTCACCCTCCTCGCCGTATCTTCCATGTCCTCAATAGTAGCACTGTGGTCCAGCACATCGCCAATGTCACGCCCATGTCTCATCGCAGCCAGCGAGCTACCCTTCCACAGCGGCACATCGCCATGGCCACGCGAGTTTCTCAGCGTCAGAAACAAGAACAGCATCGAAGACAGGAGCATGACGGCATGCAGCGCGATCCACGGCCACACAATCCGATACAGCATCGCCGACCTGCCGACGTTCCCCAGGTAACTGAGCGTCCCGTCTCTCGGCCGGGTGCCGTCTTGCCCGGACCGGCCGGCCTGCTCCGGCTCAAAGTTCCTCCTCATCTCGTTCGTCATGCTCGTCGCGAGGGATCTGAAGACGCTGCTGACGTTGTTCCTGGTCCACGTCCAGACGCCGTTGAGACCCGGTGGCACGGCTTCCATGCCGCCCTGCAAGCTCTCGTACGGCCCGAACGAGGCGCCGTTGAAGCCGACGGCGCCGCTGCCCAGTTTCTTGTCGAGCGCTTCGCGGAGGTCGGTGCTGTTGTCCCAGGTCCCTCTGAAGAGGTCTTGGAAGTGGGAGCTGAGTGCCTTGACGGAATCCGCGGACATGAGATAGCGGCTATCGACCCTGTCGTCCTCGAATTCTAGTACCAGGTCGGTGTACGATACGACGGACCAGTACTTGTTGAATTCGAGAGTGCCGGTCTCGTCTTTGGGTATGGTGTTCTCCGGCTGGCCATCTTTCTTTTCGTCTAACCGCTCCCAGGAGTCGGGATCGCGTCGGGTTCCGGGTGCCTCCGTCACGCTCTCCTTCAACTGGTTGCCCTCGATGGCCGAGTCGACTTGCTTTATGCAGTAATACAGAGCGCACTCGGTGGCCTTTACAGGAACATCGGGCCAATACACCAGATTGTCGTCGCTCTGTCCTGACGACTTGCCCGGCGTGAACGAGGCAGATTTGTTGAGGGCTTGTACGTCCGGGTAGATGACACTCATGGACCACAAGAGGGTGTCAATGTCTCTCATGGTCACAGTCTTGTTGGGATTCCCCGTGCCGAAAGACGTGGCGGAGTATTTCTGGTCGCTATATATCCCAATGGGCTGTTCGTTCTTGCAACTGGCTATCGAAGAAAAGAGCCCGTTGTAGGGAGGACAACCGTCAATGTTTGCGAGGAAATGGCCGTTTGGGAGCGCAAAAGCCGTGCTGGGTATGCCGTCGCCTGCAAACTGTCTGAAATTGGACGATCCGGGTTGTGGAACAACGAGCAAGACTTCGCCAAAGTCCTCGACTCGTCGCAGGTCCGACGTGACATCGTTGCACCGCTGGCAGATTCCGATGGTGTTGAATGTGTCAAACGTGCAGTTGCTCGTCGGACACTGAACCATGGCCTCTTGCTCCGTCTCCCACGGAGACCTGGACAGTCCGCTCAAGACGGCGCCCTCCATGGATAGCGGAAGATCCGTGGCGACGTCGTAGTTGTAGGAGGTGGAGTTGATGATCTGTCGCTTGGTGACCATGCTTCTGCCCATTCTGTAGGACGTGGCGCGGGAGTTGAGGGCGAGGGTCCCGTTCTGGCTTCGACTGCTGCGGGTAAAGACGACTGCTTCTTCTAGTTGGATGAGCTGCTGTGCGAGGGGATCTAGACCGATTGCCAACATCGTCAACACGGCACCGAACTGGACGGCCCATCTGTGATACACGGAGTCAGCTTCGTTCGGTAGCTGCTTGGATTACGGCCACTCACGCGCTCTTTGTTCGAAGGATTATTCGCAAGCTGCCCAGAGGGCCTCGCGTCGCTTCGTCGATCCGGTCAAAGTCGATCAGAGGTCGTTCTTCCCGCGCAAATAGGATCCATTTCCACTGAGCCATGCACTCGGCGATGACGAAGGCGATGGATGCTTTTATCGTCACGGACAGTATCGACACCACGGTGTTGAGCGTCACGCCGTGCCAGGCAAAGACGCCTTTGCCATCGAACCGAGCGAGAAGTGTTATCATGGCGGCGAAGGAAACGGTGGCACCAGCCACGGCCCAGTACTCTGCGGCCCATGCCGTCCAACGTGAGGAGGTGAACATCGTGAACGAGGGAGCATAAAGACACTCGGTCGTGAGCCGGGGTGTTGTTGACTTGACGCACAAGATCCGATAGGTATTCAAAGAGGGAACAGGGGTTCATATAACGTGGATGGATATGCCTAGTTTGAGGGAATGTGGCTTGGCCCCTGAGAAGGATGAGACTGGACCGACGCTTGTCACGAGTCTCGCCTCTCATGCTAGCCATGAAGGATTTGATCCCTGCAGCATACATGAACCTCTTGAAACTCCTGGTGAAAGGCTTTCAACAGTGAGCGCTTACTGCTGCTGCTGCTGCTATTTGTAGCATCGTACATGTCATGCTTGCCAGGAAGACACTGCCATTGGACGTGATCTCAAATGTCCATCAACGCTAGGGCTAAGACTGGTTGCCAGCAAAGATCTTTCCTAGCTTTACAAGCTCATCTCACCGCTCATCAGGCCGAACTTCAATGGTTCCCTCTGGGGTCATGACCTTCATCTCATCGACAGACTTTGTTCCGAAGTCATACTCCCTATCGTCGTTGACCAGGGCCACCAAGATCTGAATCCAATCTTGCATCAACTGCCTCTCTGCGGGAGTAGGGCCATGGCCGAGGGCGAAGCTAGCGACGATGACATGTCAGCAAGCGATGACGGAAAGGCAGCTTTTTCAAAAGCGGACGTCTTACCTCCAGATGGGCCTGTCCATCCCGTGGGCGACCCCAAACGAAGCCGGCGCCACCTTTTCGTCGATGAAGGACAGTCGATACGCGATCTGGTACCGCCACACGTCGCGAATATCGACGCCGTTGTCGACTAGCGCTTTCGCCAACGCCCGTGTGGATGCGCGGACCTGGCCGTCAGCCACGATGAATCCTGCGGGAAGTCTAGGTTAGCAAACGTCAAGACTGCGGGTGTTCGACGCGCACTCGCGAGCTTACCGAACGCCTTCTGCCAGTCCTCCAACCTGTCAGACTCGGGCAGCTTGTACTGCTGGAGCGCGCGATCTGTGACGTCGGGTGCGTAGTAGTTCGAAATCTGGAGCCTCAGCGCGTCCAGAGTAGGTTCCGTCGGGGGGTTGTACGATGAGTAGAGCGTCTCCTCGTTTCGTACGGCCTTCACGACATGGGTTGTATCATCCGCCGGGATGCCGCGATAAGGTCAGTTGGCCTCGGACGGATCTCCGGCCGAAGGAGTTCCGCATCTATGGACGGGAATAGCAGAGACCAATTCGGGGGACAAACGCGAATGGGAGCGCAGTCCTAAAACCAGATGATAACTTGCAGATAGCCAACAGAGACAGACAGTCTAAATGTTGCACTCAAAGTTGTTGAATTCTCCAGACAACTGTTGACAGCATTACCAGGTCTACGACGTCCACACTCACCCTTGTTCCCGGTCTCACAATCGTCTAGCAGCATGGGCAGCATCGATCGCACCCCTGCCATGGTAGACTTGTCTCACCACATCAACTCCAAGAGCAGAGCTCGTCGTGCGTCTCCTCTGAAGGACATCATCAAGTTCATGAGCTACGATGGCATGATCAGCTTTGCCGGAGGTAAGACATGACATGACAGGGTTGGCCGTATCTTGACACTGACAACCGGCAGGACTCCCTCACCCGTCTTTATTTCCTCTTGAAAGCGCCAAGTTCGAATGTCTCACTCCAACGGCTCCATTGTCTGGAGATCGTCATCAGCACAAAGGTCAAAGTGACGATGTCCTCAGTCTCGTCCTCGGAAGAGGCCCATCGCCTGGCGATATAGACTTGACTCAGTTCCTACAGTACGGTGAGATATTGTCCATCCCAAGTGCATGCATTCCGAGAGCAGCAGACTGACGAAAGTAAAAGGTTCTGGCGCTGGAAACCGTCAGCTGATTGATCTTGCCAAGGAGCTGACCACGGAGGTGCACCGCCCTCCCTGCGAGTTTGAGTGCCTTTTGCACCCTGGCAACACGAATGCCTGGGCAAAGGTTGTCGGGCTGCTCTGTGAGGACAGTGACTTTGTCATCGTAGAGGAGTTCACCTACCCGTCGGCGCAAGCGCTTTGGATCCCCCTGGGCATCAAAGCTGTGCCTTTTCCAGCAGACACCGAGGGCATCTTGACCAGCAGCCTTAGAAAGACGCTGCTCGACTGGGACGAAAAGGAACGTGGTGCCAAGCGACCGCACGTGTTAGTTTCATGACTTGAACGTGAAAACGTCGTGGCTGATGCGAATAGGCTGTATCTTGTCTCAGTCGGGTCTAATCCCACTGGCATCACGATTCCCACTCAGAGACGGCGGGAGATTTACGATATCTGCGTTGAATTCGGTTAGTTGTCGGCAGTAAGAGCAGAAAGAAACTCGCTAACCCTCTAGACACCATCATTGTCGAAGATGATCCGTACTATTCCCTGCAGTATCCCAGCTATCACACCCCCAAGGAGGAGACGTTTGAGCCGAAGACGACCAAAGACTTCCTCAACACGCTTGTCCCGACGTTCCTGTCCCTGGACTTCCAGGGCCGCGTGATACGACTGGAATCCTTTTCCAAAACACTATTTCCCGGCCTCCGCCTCGGTTACTTCGTTGCGAACCCAATCTTTACCGAACGTCTCCTGCGCGCGACAGAGGTCGAGACCCAGGATTCTGCAGGCCTGAGCCAGGGCTTCGTCCTCGCACTCCTAAACCGCTGGGGTGTCGACGGCTACCTCACGTGGCTACAGAACCTCCAGTGCCAGTACCGCACGAGGCGAGACTGGCTCCTGGACGCCTTCAACAGGTCCTTCACCGTCCTCCCCGCAGACAAGTCCCCCGTGCCACGTGACCAAGGTCTCGTCGCCTGCGTCGAATCTTCGCAAGCTGGCGGCGAGCTTCGCCCGGTGTTCAGTTTCGTCGACCCGGGAGCCGGCATGTTCGTCTGGTGCAAGTTCTACTTTGGCGGCGTCGAGCGCTTCGCCGGGATTGAGAGTAGCGGCGATAGCCACGACCCGGAGCAAGACTTTGCAGACGAGCTGTGGGAGGCTTGGGCTCGGGAGTCGGTTCTCCTGACTCCTGGGTCGTACTACCACGCCTGGCAGGGGCCGGAGAAGATGACGACGAGGGCTCGCGGTGCTGAAGTGCGGACGGCGCATTTCCGGTTTTCTTTTGCGACGCCAACTGTGAGTTACAAGATTGGTGTCGTCTTCAGGGCAAAGTGGAATGATGCTAACGGCTGTGAACCACAGAGGGATCAGATTGACTTTGGTGTTGAGAGACTGGCAAAGATTGTGTCAAGATTCTGGCAGCAACGATACAGGCTCAAGTGGTCGACATGCTGCAGTTGAGAAGAAAGGCTTCGATTCATGTCTCCGATGCTATCACAGTGACGGCTAGATCTACTCTTGGTTTCTTGATATAGCGTCCATGTCAAATCGGCCGAAAGAGACAGAGAGAGTTTCCAGAGTGCGGATTGATGAGCGAATCGAAACTAGTCGAGGTCGAACGAGGCCACTTGTACATCCTCTCCGGCAGTACCACGACGAGGATCACGAGGCTGGTAGCCCATGATCTACTTTCTTTCTTTTCGCATCTCTCAATCCTAGAACACACACTTAATGATGTAGCCCTTGTTTAACGTGACGGATCGAGACCAACATGACTTCGCAACGTTCAGCACATCTCCCATTTCACAACTACGTTCCAGTTCATCTCGTGGAAAGCTTGGCCGGACCATCCACTGCGGTGCTTGTTGCACATTGCCGCGAGGGTCCAGATGCCATCGGCAATATCCTGGAACGAGTCGAGCGTCTTGGCTCCTGAGGCCTATGAAGACACATTAGCACGATACTCATTCCATCAACCCATATCACCACAAACCGAGGCGAAGAGATCGTGGACTTGACTTACATCGTTGCACCACCAGACCGACACATCATACCCGCAGCTAGCATCTGTCAGTACCACGTACGATGTACCGCACTTTACCGACGGTTGCGTTCTTCCCGCACTCACCTCACGCGGCCGCACCTCTCCTTGCCGCCGTCGTTCTCGGGCTTTCCCTCAACCCGCTCGAGATGCGCTATCGCATTCCGAACCTCGTTGTTGTCCGTCTTGCGAAAGTTGTCGCAGATGACCTTTTCAAACCAAACCTTTTCCCTGCGCTTTTCCACCGCGTCCCCGTCGGCGGACTCGTTCGAGCCAAAGTGCTCGTCAAAGCTCGGGTTGATCCGTCGGAGCTCGTGCACGACCTGCTCGATGGTGCCGCTGAGCGGGATGAGCTCGCCGTCGGGGAAGGCCTTGACCTGCCACCGCGGCTCGAAGACGCCGTAGCCCGGGATCGGAGACTCGAGGGCCGCGGTCTGCTGGGGGGTGAATTTTTTGGTGCTTCCGAGGCTGCGCGGCGGGGTCTTACCGTGAAGACGAACAGTAGGCTGATGAGGGGGACGAAGAGCGTGTTGCACATGTTGGGCGGTGATGGCGAGGAGTCGGCTGAACGAGGTGGGCGTGAGTGTGACTGTCAGTAGCGGGAGAATGTCGAATGGGGGATGCTTGAGGGGTGATTTTGTCGAGTTTGAACGCCTCACATGGGAGTAGCGACGTTGGGGATGTTTAGCAGCGTGAACCCGAGACCAATACATCACAATTCAAGACTAAGAGGGTTTCTGGGCGTCCAATGGGGTCGGAGTATTCATAGTCACTCAACCAATTCCCTGCTGAAGTACGAACTCGTCCGTGTCGGCATCAATGATCAAGAAGCGAAACATGTGAAAGACTGTTGCTTCCCTCAAACCGTGCGATTCTTCTTCACCCTGGCCCATTGACAGACATCTAGATGGTTGCAGCTGACATCGATCGACGGAAGTATGAGGCAAGGCAGGTCGAGGTTGTACTTGAACCGCCTCAATCCCGCCCCTAGCTTTCTCAACAAAGACATCACGCATCTACGCCCAGTCGACGGCCTACGGTGGCAATTCGGGATGCCGCTCGTCACACGCAGCATTGTCCACCAAGAGTCAGCATCTTCGTGCACCCCAAGCTGGTGCAACTGAATCCCGTAAACTGGACAGCTGGACGCAAGCGGAAACGTGGCAGGCAAACACCCCCTGAAGGGATGCGCATTGACACAAACAACCGGCTGGTCCACGCCTTCTACTATTTCTTCTCCCTTACTTCGTGACATTTTGGGAAATGTCCCGATGAAAAGGCCGAGTCTGTGAATGCATTTTCATGCCGCGGTGTAAACTAGTCGTCACTCCGAGTCCTGAAGGAGTCACGTTTCGGGCCTGAAGAAGCCACGCTCCGGGTGGGCCGCGGAGTTTGCCCGGCATCGGCTCCGAGAAGTGGGCCCACCTCCCGGAGAAGCACCGGCCATCAACTCCAGTCTCCGAAATCAGGTTTCCAGACTCACAGCACTTATTCAGTAAACACCATTCACTCGTCTAGGACCTTTATTACAGACCACTTAATTAGATAGCAATATCATCTGGAGCATCACACGTAAGAGCAGGAGTCATTGCGTGCAGCGCAAGGCCAGCTGATTATTACAGACTAATTACTAATACGTTAACACGACATGGTATCTCGCTTTCCGATTCAAGCATACATCTTCATTCAAAACATTCGACGTTCATCAGCACAAAACACGTCTAGCAGGCGCCACCCGGGCAAGCCAGGCCCAGGGTTCCGTACGTCTCCCCGGACACGTTGCCGAGTGTCAGGGCGGCGCCGATGACGCCGCCCATGCCCTCGCCGGCAATCATGCCCGCAGCAATGGCGTAGCCGTACAACTCGAAGCTCGCGGGCTTGTAGCGGCGCCAGATAAAGGCGATGATGGCGCCCACAAAGGCCGCGTTGACGAAGACGGGCCCGGGGATGACAAAGGACAGGGCAATGGCGCCCCAGTTGGGCAGCCACTCCTGGTACTTCTCGCGGCTGCCGGTGAGGTAGTAGTGGCGGAAGGCGACCTGGAGCATGGAGAAGACGCCGAGGACGACGGCGAAGACGCCGGACGACAGCGGGATGGAGACGTCGGGCTCGGTGACGACCTGGGCCACGGCGGCCCACGCGCTGACGGACGGCACGCTGAAGGGGCAGTGGTCGATGCTGGCGTCCGTGATGCACGGGTACGCCGTGGAGAACAGCACAAACAGGCCGGGGGCGAGGAAGGCGGCGACGATGGTGCCGATGGCCTGGGCGACGAACTGCTTGTTGGGGGGCGTGCCGAGGAGGAAGCCGGTGCGGAAGTCGGAGGTCAGGGAGGTGGCGACGTCGGCGGCGCCGGCGGCGAGGCCGGCGGAGATGAGGTTGATGCGCTGGGCGTGCTGGACGGTGTAGCCGGCGCCGGTGGTGGTGCCGCCGATGACGAGCTGGGCGGCCTTTGCGGCGGCGGTGAGGGGCGTCTGGTCGGTGACGGCGCCGATCTGGATGGCGAGGAAGGAGAAGATGAAGGCGAGGAAGAGGGCGAGGATGGTGACGCCCGGGTTGACCTTCCACTGCAGGGCCATGACGATGATGGTGAAGACGACGGAGGCGAGGAGGCCGGCGACCCAGACCCAGGTGGCGACCTGCTGGTCGGGCCGGGCGGGGTCCCGGACGGCGTTGGCGTCCTCGGCGGGGTCGGCGGCCTCGGCGCGCCGGGCGAAGAAGTCGAGACGCCGGCCGCGCTTGGAGGCGACGTGGTGGACCGAGGTGCAGATGGACTTCCAGCCGGCGCCGAAGCCGTAGTAGATGATCTTCCAGTGGACGATGAGCTCGGCCATGGACGAGCACACCATGATCATGACGCCGGGCCAGAGCAGCCAGTAGCGCGGCGACGGGTGGCGGACGTCCTTGAGCGAGGTGAAGCTGTAGTAGCCGTTCCACTTGGGGTCGCCGTCCGAGGCGTCGAGGCCGATGCACTCGCCGTAGTGCACCAGGAGGGGCCCGATGACGGCCCAGGCGAGGATGGAGCCGCCCATCATGGAGCAGGCCGAGTTCATGCCGATGAGCATGCCGGACCCGATGAAGGCCGTCGTCCACTCAAAGTACCAGCCCCACGACTCGATGTTCATGGCCCACGACGTGTAGCCGGACCAGATGTGGACCCAGGTGAAGACGTGCCAGTCGTACAGGATGCCGATGGCGTAGTACGACGCCACGCGGTGGCAGATGCAGGCGCCAAACGCGATGCCCAGCGCCTTGAGCTTGCCGACGGCCTCGCGGGCGCCCGTGATGCCGGCGTGCATGGAGCGGATCGTGAGCGCCGTGGCGGTGGACGTCGGGAACATGAGCTTGAGCTCGCGGGCCGTCCTGATGATGAAGAACTTGCGCATGGGCGTGACGAAGAACATGCCGAAGAAGCAGCAGCAGATGGTGAGGGTGAAGATCTTGCCAATGTCGCCCGACGGCGTGCTGTCCATGACTCCGAGGCGGTACATGGCGGGGATGCCGGCGACGAAGATGCCGGCGATGCCACCGGCACTGCCTTCTTGTCAGCTTGTGGTTCCTCGTTGGAGTGGTGGTGATGTGGTGTCTTCTTCTTACCCGGTGGCCGCCGCTTGGACGATGCTGTTCTCCTGGGGGCCGAAGCTGGAGCCGATGATGGGCACGCCCGTCTTTGACAGCATCATGCAGATTCCGTATCCGAAAATGGCACCGAACATGGAGGCGATGAAGGTGAAACCGGTCTTGAGGCCTGCGGGAGGAGCCGTCAGCAAGAGTCACACAGATCTCGGGACGCCGAGACACCTACCGAGGTACAGGTTGGAGGCGTTGACGAGCGATCCCAAGATGCAGCCGACGACGATGGCTCGCACCGTCAAGATGTGTTCCTCGTGGGGGATGCCGGGGTCCATGAGCAGAGGCCTGTAGAGGTCCTCCTCCTTGGACTCGTCCGTCTCGGGGACCTTGACGTCGACGGTGGGCTCAGTCCACTCGCCGCCCATGGCGCCCTTCTCATCGGGGTGGACGGGCACGCTGCCCGTGTACGAGGGACGCGGGTCGGCGCTGTCGACGACAGGCACCGGGTTGACCTTTTCGGAGGCCATGATGGCTATGGCTGGCTTGTGGTGGTGACCTACTCGTCTTTGGGGTGGAAAGACTTGGCTCCGAGAGGTGTGCCCAGAGACGAAAGTGAGTCACTTTGCTGGACGACAAGAGACGACGGTGATGGCGGGTTGACAGAGCAGATCCACGAGGGCGGGCAGGAGCACTGGTCGGCGCGAGGGATGGTATTTATTCACACGATGCAGAGAGGATGGTGGTACTCCGCCTTTGCCCTCTCGCCTCTCGGAGTCGCGTCTCCAGAAGTCGATCCATGCGCCCCGTATTCTAGCCTCGGGCCTGCGAGAGACCATGGCTTACTTGACGGACGATCCAGAGATACGGGAAGCTTCATCCAATGGCCGGCCGGACAGCATGGGATCGTCGAGTAGGAGACCACATGGGATGAGCTTCTTGCAAAAGAACCCCGGACAGGGCGAGACCTAGCAACCCCTGCCCCTCGGCTGCGTGTGTGGGCAGTCTCGCCTGCTCACGACCGGCAAGTCGCAGGGTACAGGGCAGCTCGTGTCCTTATTGTATGCTTGTTGGGTGGATGCGCGGAAGTCCCCCGTCGCGGACGCTCGACGCAGGCCCATCTCGACGTGCGGTTCTTCTGTCCAGGTACGGATATGGATCCTCGGGCGGCAGAGCGTAGTATCGTCGGCCTACATAGTACACCACACCCATCTGTGCTTCCAAAGGGGGACCTGGACCGCATGGAGGGGATGGGAGGTTCGTCTCGCCTGCCTTCAGCTTGTCGTTGCTCCCTTGGGCTCCTCGGCCGAGCAAGGCACCTTTGCTGTGCAAGGTAAGCCTCAACTGCCCATCGATACTGCAATAGGCAGGTCCTCGAGTGTAGATGGCTTGTATTTGTTCCAGACGGGCTGTCAGCGTGAAAAAGCTTGACAGGCCTGCTTGAGAAAGGGTGCGACAGGCCTAGCACCGATTCGTTGGACCTCAACACCTCGCCAGTCCTTGACTCGTTGTAGGGTTTCTGCGGAGTATACTACCGATTGCTGCCAAAGACAAAATCCAACCCACTTGGTAGTCACGATAAAGAGCTGCCAGTTGACTGGGCAGACTCCAACGTTGACGACCGGCCATGCGCAAGATGGTGTGGTCAAAAGGTTAAGCTTCCGTGGTGACAGCCACCCCGAGAGCAGAGACAAACCCCCTCACCATCTGCCCTGTGTGACACATGCTACAAGTACTAACGGGCGACCAAGCAGTTCACGGAGGGCGAGATGGCCACACTAGCCAGGGGTGGAAAGGATCACAGAGAGAGCCAAGCTCGATCGAGAGGTGCTCGCCGTCCCCCGGGTCGGTGTCTGTCGGTTAATCAGGAAACGCAGTCATGGAGCAATACCTGGCTTGTGTTACAATACAGAGTATCAAGACTTCGTACAGAGAAATGCTGATTGTGGCCATGAGGGAGCTGATCTTCAGCTCAGGCAAGCTGAACTACCCTGCCTGCGTCGCCCAGCCGGTAGGTCCCGACAATATCTTGGCCTCGCGACTATCGGCCGACGACCGAGAGCCAAGTCGGTACTCCGTACTTCAGTGCCTGCTTCCCCCACAGTGTTCTGTTGGCCTGTACGAGGTGTGCATACACACTGCCCCGGTGGAATTGTGTGGTGCTCTGTTAAGAGAGGGAGAGAGAAGAGACGATCGATGCCCACGAAGGCTCTGGCAATAACACAAAGAGATGACTCGTGGAGCAATCGACTCAGCAAACGTCCCTCCATCTCACATCTTACAGAGTGGCCCCCAAACCCGGGCGGCGTGCCATTCGTCGTTGCGAGTAACGAGACACGCTACAAAAGGTCCCCCTGATATTAGACCGCAGTGATGCGATTGGAGCACAACTTTCCACCTCGGAATATACAGTAAGAGATCGGACTAATAGAGGGCCACCTGTTAGTTAGTCATTGGGGTAAACTCCAGGTTCTGTTCCTGACTCTAGGGTGGGGGAGACTGTGTACAGAGTAGGGATTGTCGAGTCTACCCCCTCGTGACCCTCTCGCCTCGGTTCAACTCAGAGATGATTTGCCTGCCGCATTGTGGCTACTGTCTCAAAGAGTACGGATAATTACCCAACGCTCCATGGGCCATGGACCATGACGGCCGACACCGAGTACAGAGATGATGGCTCTTCTTCTGCGCCACAACACGACGTTAAAGTCGGCCAAAGCCCCGATACGCTGCTACTTCGCACACACTCCGTACAGCAACAGCACCTAGCATATGTGCGGGTGCTCTCAGGGCTCTGTAACCAACACCTTCTGTCGTTTCCGTGTGTCATTCCCAGCCTGCTAGGATAGCCCAGCTTCGAGACACCCGCCTTTCCCTCTCCACACCGCGCTCGCTTCTCGCTGGAGCCACAGAAGGACCGTAGCTAGATGATCCAGATGCCTTTTGAGGATCGTTCCCCGAGTGCTTAGCCGTCGGCCACTCAGAGGCGGAGACGCCAAGATCCCGAGCAGGCGAAAACGGGCGGAACCTGTGGTGTTTTCGATGGTCACTGCCAGGCGACGCATGACTGCCAGTCATTTCGGTCACTCATGACTAGCAACAGCTAATCAGTTGCCTCAGATAGGCTGAAAGCACTACCTTGCACAGGAACATACACAGCAGTGCCGTCTCTGGTCTTGTCTATGTACCATGGAGCCGTGAAGAACTGATGCCTGTGAAGGAAGCGACGCAAAAGAGCCTGCTCTCATCGGTACTGGCACCTCAAAATACCCCCGTCGGGCAAAGAGGCATCGTGTGGTCTTTCCAACGGCCAATCGGTGTCCCTTTTATACCCCAGCACCATGGCACTGTCGGTACTTTTGAATCTGCGTGTATGAGTTTCTTGCAAAGTCCCAGTCTGGCAAACCCTGCCGTCAGTCACTGTTCGCGGTCCATAGATGTCAAGACCTTGGAATACACAGTCGACAGCTACAGTAGACAGACGTCCACGCACCATCATCTCAAGCAGACGCGGGAATGTCAGACATTGTCCTGCAGCCAGAGTGTCTTCGAGCCGGTGAGGCTTCTAGAAGGCTTGATAGACTGACTCTTTGGACGCAGACGTCATGTAAGCCCCGCTGATGTCGGTCCCAAGAACTCGGTCCAGCCCAGCGCGAGCACGTCTTTGATTCCCAAGCCGGGCCAAGAACCATCCAAAGCTTGTCGGCCCCGCGCTCCGAGTTACCCCAGATCCAGCGCCCAGCCCATTTCCACTTCCACATCGTCGAGTTGGGCGCGCCCTTTGTGGACATCTCATCGATCCGTTGTCATGGACAGCCAGGTTCTGAGACACGCTTCTCCCGGAACCTCAGACTCTCAACCAGTACCAAAGGACTTCTGAGGCTGCTTGCGATAACCTCATCCTCCCGGGACCCGAACCCACCGACGTATCCCTTCCACGACGCCGTATCGTCAAGAACACGATCCCTTCCTCGCTGCAAAGCAACCCCGGGGCCCGCCATCCCGCAACTTTAACGCCGGCGGCGCATGCCATGCACCCCAAACCCCATCACCCGTCCCAGGACAGACGTGACGGGGAAGCCATCCAGCATCGCCGCATCTTTTGGATTTTTTGACAAATGGGCTCTCTCACATCTCCGCGTCTGACTACCAGCGGCACTAGCGCAGCAGCTCGTTCAGCCTGGCTCCGTAGAGACAGCCAGCTCGTCGCTCCAGCCCCGGACATGATCACCCAGAACGGCATCGCCTATCGGCCGGCGGGCCCCCCTGACCTCCCTACACAGGTCCTGACCCTGGTTGCTGTCATCGTCTGGAACCTTTGAATCTCGCCAAGACCGTTCTTTGATGGTGTGGCGAGTTGTTGCCGCCGGCTTGGCTTGCTCTGCACTGGGTCTCGCGTGGCGCGTTGAGTGCGGCTGTCGGATCTCGGTAGGCTACAGCTGAATGTGATTCTGCTTTGATGGATGTGATTTAACTCGCGGTGTCAGCAACTGGAGTGCTCAGGACTGCATTATCTGGCCAGTGATTGCGAGCAATACGATGACACGATAGAAAATGATTAGGGGGCCAGTAATCTGGTGTCGCCCATCGCTTCCTAACACAGGTCTCTCTCCGTGGGTGAGCCACCATAACTTCCATCGAGCAATGTTTATCACCACCTGATTACTATGGCATGTCAAGTCACTGCATCGGACAACTCGGTAGTTGGTTGCATATCCACGTGAGTTACTGGTCTGCTATCCAGCCATTATTCGCCTTTTGACCATATCATAATTCCCCTTTTGAGTGTTGCTCCCTGCTGGGAACTTGGGCGGATATCGACGTCTCGTTCTCCACGTAGTATTATAACCGCCATTTTCTTCCTCCTGCTATCAAACTCCAGTGGTGTCTCTTCACATCCGCGGCACTGCCATTCCTGATCGACGACAGGCAAAAAGTTGGTCATCTAGCACTTACTACTCAAACTGTACTGACTGGGCGTTTTACAGACTGTTCAGCATGATCCGTGGACAGTCGGGTACTCATCGTCACCGGAGAAAGAAGCTGTCGATTACTCTGCCAACTCCGGAAAAAGTATCGTAATCTCGTATCATCCACCCCGCCGTCATCTCACACCGTCTGCTTCCGTGGGCCCCGGCCCCTCCTCAGAGAAGGCGGTTCCGACAACGTCAGTTGACGAACAGCGTCCGCCAACGCCTCGGCAGGCGTGGGGATGCCCTTGCCGTGCCTGGCTCTCCCAGGTCGCGGCAGCAGGTCGCAAATCTCACCGCCCTCCCCATCTTTACCAAGCTGGCTCAGCATGGGATGTCTGGTTCTCAGATCAGGCCGCCGTCCGCATCTGTGTCTGTGCCTGGGCTTATCGTGTTTCCCCGTTCCCGTGGCTTCCTCCGAGACGGTCGACGACCCCCTCTCGAGCTCGGGAGCGTTCTCTTCGTAGCCAGGTAGCGACTGCGACGACCCGTTTCGTGATGGAGCGGTGGCGGACACTTCCTGCTGGATTTCCTTCTCACGCGCTCGCCGCCGGTGAGGAGGTAGTCTCTCCTTCTTGTCTTTGGTCTGACGGGACCGCAGTTTGTGCTTGTCGGGCTTCTGCTGGACAGTGTGCTCGGCGATGCTTTCTTGCTCTGGCTCCGCGGACATTGTAGAAACGACAGTTGGTGTGAAGAAGGGTTTCGAGTCCCTGAGCTTCTCGTTCGTGTGTGACGGGACCTTACGCACGCTTAGAGCGTGAGTCCAGCTGCCGCCGCTGTGCTGGTTGCTCGCTGTTTCCGGCAGCAACGTAGTCGCGCGACTCAGCGAAGTCTCATGGTCCGCGGTGTCTCTGGACAAATCTGCGACTTCTTGGACTGGTGTGAGCTGTTCCTCCTTCAAAGGCGCCAGAGAAGCAGGCGAATTTGGTTCAGCAGGCTCAGGAAGAGGCTTGTCGACGTCAACGGCAGAAGCCTGCGGCCTCCTGCTTGCTGCCTGCGCCCTTGCCAGCGCCATCCTGTACGTGCGGGTGTTGATCAGGTCGTAGTCGAAAGAGAACTCGGTGGTGCTCAACACCGACTCGTTGTCTCCGTACACCCCGTCAACAGTATCATTCTCCGTCATCTCTTTGGTCTTCGCTGCCCGTGGGGGGTAAACTGGCACAGACTCGGTCGAATCTTGCCTCGCAGCCGCCAGGGTCGACTGGTTCTGGACCAAGAGCTCCTTGATATCCTGCGTCGATCGTCTGCACACGAAGCCCAAAGTCAGCCTCAACCACGAAAACCACAGCCCCCGGCATTGCAGACGTACAAATTCAGCGTCTGCGTGAGCAGGGTCAGCGTCGCCTTCTTCCTGTCAAGCCTCCCGAGCAGCCTCGTCATCTCGCCGTCTTTCCACAGGACCAGAATCTTGGTCTTCCAGTCCTTCCTCTCAAACAGTTGCTCGTACTCCTTGTGGATGCACAGCAGCGTCGCGTGGCACCCCTTGACGGCCAGGGCGAAGACGTCCTCGAGCGCGAGCCGGTCGATGACGTTGGGGTCCCGGCGCACCACGTCCTCGACCTGGCTCAGCGCGTACTGCACGGCGTAGATCTCCTCGGCAATGTCGGAGACGTTCTGGGGCGCGTTTTCGAGATGGTCGAGCACGTCCTTGATCTTGAGAGAGGCCGTGAGCACGACGCCGGCCAGCGAGGCGGCGCCGGTGATGATGCTGACTGGGTCCATGGCAGCGAGGCGTCGGGCAACGTCAGAGGTTGTTCACACGCGAGCGACAAAGACTAGGGGCATCGACCCGGTTTTGACTTGCCGAATCGCCTCGCATCGCTGGCCGGCGGGCCGTGCGTGGTCTTCGGAACCAAGGTTTTGAAACACGAAAGCTGCGATGCCGAGGTTCAGGTGCAGCTCGCGAGTTGAGTTTCGACGCGCATGTCTCTGTGGACGCGGCACATACATAGTACGGCGAGTTCGGGTGCATGTGAATCCTGGGGCGAATCAGCCTTGCCTCGAAAATGGTCAGAGAATCCGATGTTTAAGAATCGTGCAAGCTGGAAAGCCTAGATAGCTTCACGGACGTCATTGGCCGTGCTTTATTTAGCAAGGTTGCGTGAGGGGTTGGTCTGCATCGCAACCTCGTCTGGCGACTTGCGAATAACTGAAAGCTGGCATCATCGGCAGCGGGCTTCAGGGAATAGGCAAAAGACTCATCCTATTTTAGCTGAGCGACGGGTAGGATGGATGTTGGCGGCTTGAACCGATCTCTGGCGTCGCGAAGGCTTCATATCCTCATATGCCTTTTTCATCGCTGTTGACTGAATTGACTTCCCACTATTATTCCCAACTTTTGCGCTCACACTCATGGAATCGGTTGCTGAGGGCATTCTTACAACATCCCACGGCTAATCCGCAAATCTTGTTGCCCACAGACCTTTGTTGTCACGAACTGCTTCAGTGGTGTGAGCTCAAGCAGTACAGTGAGCTTGAGGCCTGTCGATGGATGCGACAACCCTGCATCGTATGGTGCCGTCTCATTCTCTGCAGCCGGAGCAGAGAATCAGCTTCACCTTCCTGGAGCGTGGTATACTGAGATTGAAATCAATCATCCGCAAGCCTTGGAAGTGAGTGACCAACACCCTGCAGGCAGTGGGCAAAGCGACCATGATGAGGCACCATTCGCTAATATATATAAAGCGGAATCACAGCCCTTGGTTAGCCTGTCGTCAGCTGGGTTGAGAGTGAGAGTTGATGAAGGCGTTGTGAGATCGAGAGAGAGCCGGGGATTAGGAAAACGAGGCGCACCACATGTACCCTCATTTCTTGGATGTGTCTTCATTCATGCAAAGAGTCACGAAACGTTTGGGGGCATTAGGTTCTCATCTTGAGAGGCAGAGATTACGATTGAATCTGAATGGTCATGGGCGACCGTCAGGGCTCATGTCCCAAAGCTGGTTTGGATAGACTCACTAACCATAACAGGTGCTGAAAGGGGTAGAAAGACAAGACGTATGGCCCAACGGCCATCATCAACTCCAAGTCACTGCACAGCCCACCGCCGAGATGTTTTGAGATGAAGCTCCAAGCAGTTCAGGTATGCCAAGATGGCAGAGAATGCAGCGGATACACCAAAACAGCCAGGACGCGCCGGCTGCATTTCGCCTTTTGAATTCCTCGCCAGTGCTCTTCCTCGTATGCGAGAAACGTGAGCATTATACGAGTATTCAACACGTCTTGGCAATAATTCACTCGAGGCTGCTTCCAACAGCATCGCCCAGTATCCCAAGCAATGCGGTTAGATGATGAGCGACAGGGGCAGCGGTTCCCTTCCTCTCACTCACCACTCAAAGGACGGCACAGCCACTGCCTCAGAATGTCTCCTGGGTGAGCCAGCTCGTGTCAATCTGAGCCGCCCAAGCCTCGGATTCAGCCAAGGGACCGTGCCGCCAAGTCTGATCAAGCCCTAAGCCCTTGGAACTGGATCTAACGTCGGTCCGGTAAATCGAGTACTTCCATGTGAGGGTTCCCGTCCAGGGTGTTCGCGGACAAGGTTGGGGCTGCATTCGTTTGCAGGTATTAGTTAATTAGCACACGTCGTCTCTCACACTGCCGATATCCCACAAACGGCCAAGTGAGTTGTCATGCCGCTCGCTTGCCTCAGCCTCCTTCATCTCGCAGTGTAGCCGTGAGTTAATGTCGACCTCATCATGTTCGTCCCGATCTGAAGCCGGCTGGATCTCCGGGACCTAAGCGACTGGGGCCTGTATCGACTACGCAGTACGGAGTTATAGTTAATTGCTGACGGGGTTGCCAAAACCACCTGAACCCCGATCCGTGTCACAACACACGCGGTAGCATCGTGATTCGTCCTATGGGACCGACCTGCACACGACACGTTGTCACAAAGCCAACATGTCGCGCCGGGCTGGCTGCGCGATCAAACATCACACGACGTTCCCAAGGAACACGCGGCAGAAGCCCCAAGAAGCCCCAAGACGCCCCTGAGCCGACGGGTTCCGGCTGATGATCTCACGTAGACACGTAGACGGGGTCGCGCCCAGGCTCGCCAGACTCCAATAGATGTTTTGCCCAGACCGTCCATCCCTGATGGCCACATTCCCCTTTGCTTGGTCTTATTTCGTATACTTTCTCTTGGCGGAATCAGACACTAACAGCCCGCCCGTTCGTTCAGACGCTCTCGGTAGGCATTCCCGGCCGTTCTGAACTTCTTTAGATTGGATGGCAGTTAGCAACGAAGGTCTTGTCTCTGCACCGCCCCAATGCCCAGCCAAAAGCCAGCGCGCTCTTGGTGTTTTCCCCTCCCCATTGCCTTGCTGCTGTTGCTACTGCTGCTACTGCTGCTGCTGCTGATCGTATTGCTGCTGCTGCTGCTGCTGCTGCTACCACTCTGCACCGCGTCATCGCCAGACTCTGGAGAGTTTACCTCCGTCTCCTCCTGTATGTATCCGTACTTTGCAGGTCTTGGGATACCCCTGGTGGTCTCGCCCGTCAGAGTCAACAAGTCAGATGCCCGCAGCGGCTCTCGTTTTTTTAGCATTCGCTCGCCCCATGTCCATGTCCATGTCCATGTCCATGCCCAGAGGCTGTCGTGTACCGCAAATCCCTCGCAATCCTGCCACCGGTGCGCCAAGTGGTTGGCGCCAGGAGGCACATGGGGAAGAATAAGAGACAAAAGTGTCATCGATGCCGGCCGATGCTACCGGCCTGTCTTTCCCCAGATTTTTACTGTTTCCGTATCTTCCTGCAGGTTGTCTAAATACCCAGTTACATCTGTCGTTTCTTCAAATCGTCGCTTGCTTTCACCGGGAGAAGAAGTGCCTTCGTTGTATACTACACCTCGGATACCTGGATCACGACTTGTCCTCTTGTCCACGCCACCAACGAGACTATAGCGGCACCCAAGCTCAACGTCCAAGTCATCATTACGGTCGAGCTGCAAATCAACAACATATATCTCCCGGGCTACGAGACGGTGCCCGCTGCCGCCACGGTACATTCACTCCAGTCTGGTCTTTTCCGAGCACAACGACCGATTCATCAACATCGCATCGCCAGCTGCGATCTCGACATCACCAGCGTCAGTCACGTCGACATGCACTGATTGCGCCTGTGCATCTCCGATCAAGTAGTCACTCGCTTTGCTCCTCACACAAAAAGCCTGGAAACGGCTTGAACCTGCCACTTTACATTCGTTCAACATGCTGTCAATATTATCATCCGCGGCAGCGCTGCTTGTAGGCGCCGCCAACGCGGCATACTCCATCGAGACAAGAGGTAACCGACGACGACGACGACGACGTCACTTGTATGCCACGGATTCTAACCGTCACTCCAGACCAAACCATCAACACCGCAGCGACGCTGGCATACGACCTCATGCTCTTCTACGACGGAAACAAGACAGGCATGATTCCGGGAATCCTCCCGGGACCGCCCGACGACGGCAAGGGAGACTACTACTGGTGGCAGGGCGGCGCCATGATGGGCACGTACATTGACTACTGGTACTACACGGGCGACGAGAGCTACAACAAGGTCGTCACGCAAGGACTGCTGCACCAGGTCGGCCCGGGGCGCGACTACATGCCGCCCAACCACACGGCCTCGCTCGGCAACGACGACCAGGGCTTCTGGGGCATGTCGGCCATGCTCGCGGCCGAGAACAAGTTCCCGGACCCCCCCGAGGACCAGCCGCAGTGGCTGGCGCTCGCGCAGGCCGTCTGGACGACGCAGGCGCACCCGGACCGGCACGACGAGACGTGCGGCGGCGGCCTGCGCTGGCAGGTCCCGCCGACCAACACGGGCTACGACTACAAGAACACGATATCCAACGGCATCTTCTTCAACATGGGCGCGCGCCTGGCCCGCTACACGGGCAACGACACGTACGCGCGCTTCGCCGAGGAGACGTGGGACTGGCTGTGGGACGTCAACTACATTGACCACGAGAACTGGCGCGTCTACGACGGCGGCCACGTGCCGTACAACTGCACAAACGTCTTCAAGGCGACCTTTTCGTACAACATTGCCGTCGTCATGCAGGGCTGCGCCTTTATGGCCAACCACGTACGTCAACCGTCATCCTCTATCCTACGTGTTCCGAGACGGCGGTCGAGGAGTCGTGGACCATCTGCTGACGAGACTTGTAGACTGGCGAGCAAAAGTGGGTTGACCGCACCGAGCAGCTCGTCAACCGCGCCATCGTGGACTTTTTCGAAAACGGCGCCGCCTACGAGATCCCCTGCGAGTTCGAGCAGGGCCGCTGCTCCCAGGACATGCTCAGCTTCAAGGGCTACCTGCACCGCTGGATGGCCGTCGTCGCGCAGCTCGTGCCGTCCACGCGCGACGCCATCCAGCCCGTCCTGCGCAACTCGACGCAGGCGGCCCTCAGGCAGTGCACGGGGGGCACCTCGGGGCGCGTCTGCGGCTTCTACTGGACGGGCGGCCAGTTCGTCAGCCCGGCCGTGGACAAGACGTCCGGCGCGGGCG
Organism: Colletotrichum spinosum; assembly: GCA_004366825.1. Lineage (NCBI taxonomy): Eukaryota > Fungi > Ascomycota > Sordariomycetes > Glomerellales > Glomerellaceae > Colletotrichum > Colletotrichum spinosum. The sequence continues at coordinate 56,445 of QAPG01000024.1, read as the reverse complement.
AGGCGATGAACGTCCTGGGCGCGGTGCTGAGCGTCATGGAACCGCCGCTGCCGCCGGTGACGAACTCGACGGGCGGCACTTCGAGGGGGGACCCCAACGCCGGCATGGACTCGCATCCGTACCGGGAGTTTGCGCCGCTCACGACGGGCGACAGGGCTGGGGCCGGTATCCTGACGGTGGTTGTGCTGGCGAGCGCCGTTTGCATATGGGCGTGGATGTCGTTTGGTGTCTCGGAGTGGGATGACAAGGGCAAGCAAAAGATTGGGCTGAGTCCAGAAATGGACCCCTCCAAGGAGAGCATGTTTAGGTAGTGGTCTGTTTACAGCGAAACGCAAGCGACATAGCATCGCATGATATTATGACAAGACTTCTGGAGCGTGAGAGTGCCTCTATGGGATTCGTGTTGTAGGCATGCCTGCTGTTGATGTCGATGATTTGGGCCGAGATGGCTGTTACGGGGTGTCATGATCCTGAAGGACCAGATCCCAGCCTCTGGACTTCACGAGGACTCATATCCAACATCCTGTGCCGGTGTTGGAAGCTTATTGATACAAAGACTCGCAACGTCTCTTTGTGCCGCAGACTCCAAGACGATGTCCATGTCCCATGCGTGATGTGACGGATCTGCCGACCTCTCGTGGTCTGGTCTCGTCGCCAAGATCTTGGCTCTTCTTGTGCCTTGACCTAACCATGACAGTAGCCAAGAAACGCCCTTCGATCCGAATTTTCCGACCCCTCAGTTCTTGAGGTCTGCTCCATGACATCAGCCATCCACAGTACACCTGTGACTTTCTGGAGTGGCTCGTCTACGCAGTAAGCAGTTGACTGTTGGCTGCTCTCCCGCACCTGATAACCACATGTTTCACGATGACAGAGAAAAGGCAGCAGTCTTGGATACTAACAAACTTGAATTAATGCGTATATCGGGTATCGTAACTATTCATCATACAAAAGTGTGTACAGGTGGAAAAGCAACGCTCAATCGTTGTTGAACTGTTGATACAATGTTTTACATTCCCAAGAATCCGTCAACCGCCTCACAGTCTCAGTCTGGCTGGCCTCAGTGATGCGTAGACTGAACGTGTCCGGCAGTATGAGCCGGTGGCATCCCGGCAACACCACCATCGGTCGGCGCGCCGTAGCCATACTGCGGAGGAGCCTGACCGGGCGCGGGGCCGGTAGGACCAGTGTGGGCGTATCCGTAGCCCTGGCCGTAGTTGTAACCGCCCGTCTGGTTCATGTTGGTGTTGTGGGCGTTGGCCGTGGGGTAGTCGCTGGTGCCCATGCTGGAGCGGTTGTCGCCGTAGTATTTGGTCGCCTCCTGCTCGCGCCTCACGCGCTGTCTCTTGAAGCGGCGGAACAGGCAGAACGCGAGGAGCATGAGTGCGAGGCCGGCGACGACGGCCACGACAATGGCGGCGATGATGCCTCCGGCGAGACCGCGCCTGCGGCCGCGGTTGGTGCGGACGACGCCGTTGCTTCCTCTGTTGCCGGTCTGTCGGGCGATGAGGGTGAAGGCGAGGTCGCGGGCCGTGTTGGCGACGTCGACTGGAAGGGAGGGCATTTTGAAGTGGTATCTGGTTCGTATATCGAGTTGTGGGTGGTATCTGACGCTCGATTTATTGGATAGAAGAGTGTAGGAGTTATGCTGCTCGCTTCGTAGTGGATGTGAGGATTTAGGTCCTGAGAAATCGAAAATTCGGGCTTGGTCTACCCAGAGCTTTATCCTCCATCTCTACCTGGTGTACAGCTCCAAGTGGAAACGTCATATCCACCAGATCAAGCCACACATTGAAAGCACGATGATCACGGCAGTGGTCATGGCATCGCCGCCTCGCCTACCCAGGCCCAGAAAGCCTGCCGCTAAATGACATCGTTTGTGGCACAGCAGCAGACAGCGCAGCACCCACCAAGCCCCATCAGGCAGTACGAATGGCTGTCCGGCAGTTTCCCTCCCGCTGCCTGACCTTCTGTGGTCCATCCGGGCTGCCGTGTGGAGTCGCGCGTGCCGAGAGCCAGCGGGATCGACCCGTGATGTCATCAGTCTCACTGCCAAGGGGCAGTGGTGAGATCAGCCACGCCCGGACTGGGCTTTAGCGACGGCGACCCAACCGACCGAGCGTTACCTCGAGGGCGCGGGGTAGAGGCCGGACTGTCTGGCTGGCGAAGAAACGTCTGGAAAAAGATGAAGCAGGTGGTGGTCTTGAGGCGTGGAAAACAGGAAAAGAGGGAGGACTATTGTGGTTCAGAGACGATGATCAGAGCTGGACTGAGGGCCTGGATTGGACCCTTGGGCCCTGCGTCGGGGGCTGGGCATTTGCCTACTGTAGGCTGTTGCTCTCGCTTGTGTAGGACCCTGAATATCGGAGGATTTGTGATTTCACCAGAGTCATCTTTGACGATTATATCGCCCGGTAGGATAGACGGCGTTCGTCTTGAGTGACTTGGCCCCTACTCTACAGTCGACGTCGACGGTCAGTGAGAGGGACTGGTGTCACCGACTCACTGCCTAAACGATGCGAGACACGGTGAGGCTTCCCCTACGCTGTCGCGAGAGAACAATCGTACTGCTATTGCTGCGAATGAGTCGCCTGGTTTACAGTCAGGGTGAAAACACCAGAAGCTTCATAATAGCAGGCCGGGTTGATCGTCCCGCGTGGAGAAGCTGGCTCAGCGCCTGGTATGAGTGGTGAGGAACTGAGGTACTCCCAGTGGGTGAAGGGATTACGTCATACTGCGAGTAAGCTCTCCCGTTCATGTTCAGGCTCACAGATCACTGGTGTCTCTCATTCAAATCTCACTTGACGAGCTCAATTCTCACATCTCGAACATGAAAGAAGACTGTTTGAGCGTTTGAACTTCGTGGAACAACAGACATTAGGGAATTTTCAATTGGACCTCTAAAGCTGCTCAAAACCCGCGCCCTACCGCCTACAGCCCGGGGCGATCGCAACAATGGCCCGAAGATTCTTCAAGGTTAAACGTTTACACGTACGCTCAACTGCCGGGACACGCCCTTGAACCTTTCCACCACAGACGAATCAAGGCCGGCCAGACAGCTCGTGGCTCCGAACACCTCCGATGTGCCTTCGGAAGTGGCCCTGCCCCTCTCACGAGCATCGGCCGAGCCCCTGTTCGCGCGGGGCCGTTCCAGGTCTGAGATGATCTGATAAGATAATTAGTAGACAATGGATTGCCATGTGGCATCCCAAGTCTGCACGCACATACAATTAGACCCTTGTTCTGGCCCTATCAAGGCACTAGTGCCGCTGAAGAGAGAGAGGGAGTGAGAAAATACCTCGCAGACGGGAGATGAAGGCTGGTCGCACCACCTACTGCGAGTAGACAACACCAAGAGCACGTCACTCGGGCCCCTCTTCGGCCAAGGATCTTCACCCATCTTATCAATCGCAGACACACGTCGTAGAAGATGCCACCTGTGGTTCCTCCCACGCGACGCTCACGCAACGGCTGCATCGACTGCCGCCGCGCCAAGGTCAAATGCGACGAGATACGGCCCTCGTGCGGCACCTGTGCACGACGCCGGCTCGTCTGCCAGGGGTACAAGACGCCAGCAGCTCACAGCAAGTCGCCTACCAGCTCACTTCTGCCTGCGGGTGGGAAGATGGCCAGGAAAGAGACGTGGCCGGTATCTTCAGGTAGCAAGACGTCGGCGGCGGAGACGAATCCTGTGGCGGCCCCGGTCCGGTCCGGAAGCGGGCCGGCGTCTCCTCTGAGTCCTTTCGACAGCCCTCGCGCCTTGACATTGCTCCCCCCGGGAACGGTGCCGCTGGCCGACGAAGCCCATATCGAGGTTTACTTCAACAGGCACCCGTTTGAGCTGCTCATCGGGAACGAGTTCGTGAGCGAGATGAACGCCAACGTGTTGATGATGCTCCAGCAAGATCCGGGGACGGTGGCCGATGCCATCTCGGCCATCGGGTACTCGTACCTCGTGGGCGACTCGGCTGCTTCTCTGCTTCCGGTGCTGAATCGGAGGGCAAGGATACTGGCCAACCTGCGGAATATGAAGCCCTCGAGCTACTACTTTGAAGAGGCGCTCTTCCTGCTCCTCGGACTCTGTGCAATGGAGGTGAGTGAGAGTCTTCTTCGGCACCCGTCACAGACTACGAAGCGGTGGGTTTGGGAAGCTGACGATACCGCCAGCTCGTCACCCTGGCACAACCTGGTCAACATGCCACTATACCCACCGTCCTCGCAAACGTCGCCTCTCTCATAAGTCACCACGTCTCTACCGGAGGAGACGTGTCTTCCGTAGCACGCTATTTCCTCCGGGCCCTAGCCAGGCAAGATCTCGTCGTGTCGCTCGTCCATCTCCGCCACCCGCGCGTCCCAACATGCATCTGGCTGGACAGCGAGTGCCACAAACCAGACCGTCTGCTCGGGTACACCGTCACGCTCATGCCGCTGCTCGAAGAACTGTGCACCCTCGCAGACCAAGTCCGCGAACGCATCCTCCAACCTGCGCCCCCAGGCAACCTCCTCCTCGACACCGCCTCGGCGCAAACACCCAGCGCGGCCAGCAGCACAACCACCACGACGTCGCCGTCGTCGGCCTGTCTCGACACCCGGCTCCTCGGCGCAGAATACTCCTCTACTGCGTCGCGCGCCGAGTCCCTCCGCGCGCGGCTCGAGTCCTGGAAACCCTCCATCTCCGACAACCTGCCCTTCCGCGCGTCGCGCAAGTTCCGCGCCCAGGCGGCGTGCTACCGCGCCGGCGCCCTGCTCTACCTGCACCGCCTGTTGCACCCGCCCGGGCGCGGAGCGGCGACCGCCGACGCCGACGCCGACGCCGACGCCGAGGCGCTGGGCAGGGCGCACGACGTGATGCTCTACACGAGCGGGCCGCCGGCGGAGAGCAAGATGCTGCTGTGGCCCGTGTTCCTGGCGGCGTGCGAGATGGCCGACGGCGAGGACAGGGCGGCCGTCCAGGACGTGCTGGATTCCATCGCCGCGCACAGGAAGACGGTGACCGTCGAGCGGACGAGGCGCTTCGTCGCGGAAAGGGTGTGGAAGGCCAGGGACGAGCGGTCGGAGTGGAACTGGATGGTGCTGGCGCAGAGGTATCCGGGGGAGTGTCTACCTATATAAGCTGAGGTTTGGCGATGCGGGCCGGGGGACGCGGTGTCACTGGGTTTAAGTGGGAGGATACCAACTCGCCGGGTAATGTCAAAGCCGCACGAGATTATCGTGACGTTGAATTAGGCTTCATATGTGCGCGCGTGCTGGGTACGGATACGCCCCGCGGCTTAATCGATTCGTTTCCAGTGTCTCGGATTCGCCAAGGACGATATATCGACTCTGCGGCACAGTCTGAGGCTATCTACGCTATCACGACATGCCATGTTGATAACCGGGATGAACTCTGGTCTGGCCAATGATGGGTATCCAGACGAGTGGTGAGCGGGCGTCGACCAAGCTCGCTTTCCTGAATATCTCTCTACGCGGGCTGATCCAGGTTCAGACTTGACAGAGACCACTACGCGCGTCACGAGCGGATAGCAAATTTCCAGCTGCTCTTCGTCGGCAACGCTCCCAAGTCTGGCCCAAGTCTGGCCATTTTCCCACCTCACAGGTGGCTGGTATCCAGCTCGAGCGGGGTCTGATGCGACCTCGGGCGAGAATCGGCGCATTGCCCTGGGTGGGAGGGTGATTCGCTGATCATGGGTGCCCCGGGGCGCGTCCCAAGGATGTACAAAGTATGGATCTGATAAGGGGCCCGGGTTTCTTGATGCAAGTAGTCCTTTGCGATCTGATAAGCCGCTTGGCTCGTCGTGCCTGGGGAGGGTCGTCTGGGATCGTCACTGGCGCGGTGATCCATCATCCCGTGTGGGGGGCGGAGGAAGTGCGTGGTTTTTATCTTCATTGCCGACATAAAGAACCACTTCCCGCTCCTCGTATGTGAATCATGCTGATTGTTTCCCAGTCCGTTCGATGTCTGTTTGACTCTTCGCCTTCTGCCTCTAGGCCCTTCAACGAGTGCTAGGCAGCCAACGTCAACAGGGTTATCAAGACTCGAGACCTCGACCAAGATCCTTTTGGGTTGATAAAAGAGACGACACCCTTGTTGGGAAACAATCATCCAGAAGTGGACAGCATGGGTTTTCTCGACAGACTTCGGGTCAAGGACGACGAGGAGCACGGCTACGAGACGACGAAATGGATCAATCCCGACATCGCGCCTCTGCCGCCAAACCGGAGAACCTGGGGCGTGTGGGCCTTTCTCGGTTTCGGTTCCATCTCCAAGTAGGTCTTTCAGGGGAAACATGACGGGGAGCATTCGGCTGACAACTGCAGTCTCTGCATCTCAGCGTGGACCGGAGCTGCGTCGTTGCTGTCCCTGGGTCTGACGATCCCGCAGACAATGGGCCTCATGATCCTTGCTCGTGTGCTCATTTGCCTGCTGGTCATCGGCAACGGATGGATGGGCGCCGAATGGCACATCGGCTTCACCGTATCTCAAAGGTAGGTCCACGCGCTGCGGTCGTCGGGGGGCGGTATTGACTCGACACGACCAGAATCATTCTCGGCATGAACGGTGCGTACATCGGTCAGCTGATTCGAATCATGCTGTCCATCGTCTGGTATGGATCGCAGGCCTGGCTCGGTGGACTCTGCGTGTCGGCCATGCTGAGCAGTTGGAGCTACAACTTTCTCACCATGACCAACACGCTCCCCGAGAGCGCTCACATGGTCACTCGCGATCTCATCGGCTTTGTCATTTTCCACCTCATTTCCGTTCCCTTCCTGGTACGTGTACATTCTCACCCATTTGTCACAAACATCACAACTGACTCTCGCAGCTTATTCGAGTTGAGAGGGCCAAGGTTCCCGTCATCACAGCCAACCTCATCGTCTTGGTCACCATGATGGGAATCACCGTCTGGGCCTGCAGAACCGGCGGAACCGGACCCCTCTTCGAGTCCGGAGCAAAGCAAGCCTCGACCCTCACCACGGAGTGGGCCTGGGTCTACGGCATCATCGCCTCCGTCGGCAACATCTCCGCCGGCGTGCTCAACCAGAGCGACTTCACCCGCTTCGCCCGCCGCCAGGGCGTCCAGGTCCCCGGCATCGTCTTCTCGCTCTTCGTCCCGGGCATGGTCGTCCCCGTCTTCGCCATCCTCACCGCGTCGGCCTCCATGGCCATCTGGGACCTCGAGGAACCCATGTGGAACCCGCTGACGGTCATCACGCAGTGGATGGCGGACGACTACACCGCAGAGGCCCGCGCGGGCGCCTTCTTCTGCAGCCTGGGCTTCGTCCTCGGCCAGATCGCCGAGAACATACTCGGCAACGGCTACGCCGCCGGCATGGACCTGGCCGGGCTGCTCCCGACCTGGATCACCATCAGGCGCGGCGCGCTGCTGGCCGCCGCGCTGTCGTGGGTCGTCCAGCCGTGGGAGTTTTACAACACGGCCAGCGTCTTCGTCTCGGTGGCCGCCGGCTTCTCCGTCTTCATGGGCCCGCTGACGGGCATCATGATGACGGACTACTTCGTCGTCCGGCGCCGGCGCATCGAGACGAGCCAGCTCTACACGGGGTCCAGGGAGGGGGCGTACTGGTACGCCGGGGGCTTCAACTGGCGCGCCTTCGTCGCCTGGGTCGTGTGCTTCGTCCCGGCGATGCCCGGCATGGTCGCGGCCGTCAACCCAAACGTCAAGATCAACGACGGGCTGTACAAGTACTACTTGGGCAACTACATTTTCGGCTTCCTCGAGGCCAGCGCCCTCTACGCGGCGCTGACTTTTGCGTTCAAGCCACAGAGGCTGGGGCTGCAAGACGACTTTGACGTTTACGGGACCTTTGAAGAGGACGTGGCCATCAAGAAGGGCATGACGCCGTTTGAGAGGCCAAAGAGGGTAGACGGGCCTCTCGAGGGTACACCCGTGGAGATTGACGGCAACGATGGCCCAAAGAAGGCGTCTGGGTCTTGATCATGCAGTCTTGACCGCGAAAGAGTGCCTCAAACTATTACTCTGTAGTCAGATAGCCTGGCCTTCCAATTGCACTCACCCGTAACTTAGTAACCGATGCTTGATATCGGCATCTTGTTTGAATGTCTCATCGACGTCTCGGATGGCTCAACCTTCAGGTCCAGGTCCAAGTGCTGAGGACAATCACTCATCTTCAATCGATTTGTTGAGAGCGAGATGATAGGCGACATGCAGAACTCGACGGCAAAGAAGGCATGTTGTTGAAGTCAACGGAGGTGTATCAATGTGAGTTTCTCCCACAAGAAGAGCCGATCAGTGTATTCGCGTACACGGGAGGCACCCAAGGGCTGGAAGTGTCCGTCTCCTCCGCGGCCTGGACTTCTTCTTAATTGTATACCGAGCCAAGACACCTGGACTTCTCCTCAACACTGGCGGGGTTGTCTCCACCTCATTCCCATCTTCCGGGAAGCCTTTTCCGCAGTGGATGCGTAAACCAGGTGAACAGAACTGCCGACAGGCCGGCAGAGTCAGTGTGATGCCCGAGATTCTTGCGATCCATTCAGTTAGGGAACTACACGACCATCTCAACAAGACATGTAGATAATCATCAACGACTAATTCGATGTTGACCCCGCGTTACACTCATGTGGTGATAACCGCCCCTCCGAAGACGCAACGCTCCCCGCATATTTACCCCGGACTCTGTTGATCCCAAATTGGCAGGTGATTAACTCCGCTGCATCGTTCCCCGGTAGATATCCAAGGCCAGGTCTCATTGTTGGAGCACCAGACAGCGAGGCCCGGGAAAAGGGGACCAACCAGACGGATATCCGGTGGCTGAGTCTTGATACCAAGACCCGAGCTGCAGGCATGATGGCGGACTTCTCCCAGAGCAGAGGATGAACGCGGTAACGGTTCACGGTAGTTACGAGATGGAACGTAAAGATCGCGAACTGCGATAAATACAGATGGACCGAGTATCAAGGTCGTGGCTCTTCTGAAGGCCCGCGCAGACTCCCTCTCACGCCAGACAACAACGGCAAAGATGAGAGCTTCTTATTCCTCTCTTGTGCAGATTTCCCTAGCCCTCGGATCCGTCCAGGGGTCAACAATAGAGCAATGCGAGTCCCTGGCAGCCCGTCTTGACCTCCCCAACTCGACCATCCGCCAGACAAGTTTCGTCCCCGCGGGCACCAACATCTCCCTCCCCGACAACCACCCGTCATGCGCCATACCACACCAAGTGTCCGACGTGGACGTCTGCCGCGTGTCCTTTCTCACAACAACGGGGCCGACGAGCAACGTATCCCTCGAAGCCTGGCTACCCCTAGACTGGAGCGGCCGGTTCCTGGGAACAGGCAACGGCGGCATGAACGGCTGCATCAAGTACGGCGACCTCAACTACGGCGCGTCGCAGGGCTTCGCCACCATCGGGACGAACAACGGGCACGACGGCACGTCCGGGGCGCCGTTCCTCAACAACCCCGGCGTGGTAGAGGACTACGCCTACCGCGCCGTGCATCTCGAAGCGGACCTCGGCAAGCGGATTGCCGAGCAGTTCTACGGCAGGAAGCACACCAAGTCGTACTACCTCGGCTGCTCCACGGGCGGCAGGCAGGGTTTCAAAGAGGCCCAGTCGTTTCCAGACGACTTTGAAGGCATCGTCGCAGGCGCGCCGGCGTTCGACCTCGTCGCGCTCATGTACTGGACCGGCCAGCTGTTTGTCAAAACGGGGACCCCCGAGACGTCGAGGTTTCTCGGTCCCGCCGAGTGGGAGCTGGTGAACGCCGACGTCCTGCGGCAGTGCGATGGGCTGGACGGCCTCGAAGATGGGATCCTAGAGGACCCGGGGTTGTGCCAGTACCGACCTGAAGGGCTCATCTGCCCCGACGGCGCGTCGTCGGGATCGTGTTTGAGCGGAGAGCAGGCTGCCACCGTGCGGGCCGTGTTCTCGCCGGTATATGGGTCTGACGGCCAGTACATCTACCCTCGGTTGCAACCTGGATCGAACGCGACGGACCGACTGCTGAGCGGGCAGCCCCATCAGTATCCCCTCGACTGGTGGCGGTACGTGGTGTACAACGACACCGACTGGGGTCTTTCGGACTTCAACCCGGCCGACTACGACATCGCCTCGAAGCAGGACCCGTGGAACGTATCGACTTGGCAAGGGGACCTGTCTGCGGCGCGCGAGCGAGGGGTCAAGATTCTGCACTACCACGGGCTCCAGGATAACGCCATCAGCAGCGACAACTCGGAGAGGTACTACGACTTCGTATCCCGCAGCATGGGCCTAGCTTCCTCGGAGTTGGATGACTTTTATCGCTACTTTAGGATCTCGGGCATGGCGCACTGCCGAGGGGGCACCGGGGCGAGCATGATCGGCGGCAACCCGGAGACGTTTGCGTCCTACGACGCCGACGCGAATGTATTGGCTGCCATTGTGCGGTGGGTAGAGGAAGGTATTGCGCCGGACTACATTCTTGGAACCCGTCTGACGGCATCTGGGGAGGTGGACCTTCAGAGGAAACACTGCAAATATCCGGCGCGGAACGTATTCACGGGAGATGGTGATCCTTCGAAGCCTGACGGGTGGAAGTGCGTCTAGACCTTTCGAGTATGGCGTCCGCAGATACGACAGCGTCGACTGCAAATCGTTCTGCTTCCGCATTCAACATTGAGTGTCTGATAAGAAAGAAAGACCGAGTCGTAGATGGGACAAGGTCGAAGGTGAGGAAACAAGTCGCGTCAGATCGGGATGCGCAAGCATATCATGTTGTCCGACTAGGACTACATCCGCTTGTCTAATGAACTGAAGGTACTTCCTAGATGGAGAACAGAGCAAGAGACAAGAGAACCCAATTTCGACGCTCACTTGATTTCCGCCTCGGATGTCTGAATATTCAAGAAATGCCTTTCAAATCGGAATAGTGACAAGGTAAAACAATGCACAAGAACAAGGTCGAATGCTTGTTTTGTTGAGGTACGGGGTATTCTAATTTCAATTTCAGAACAAGCAAAGTAGTGAGCGAGAACTGGTAGATAGGTCGATAAGTTACGTCGATGTGCTTAGAAGATACCAAGGTTGGGCAGGCAATTTTGCTGTATTGAATCTTTCATACAAGGCCCAGGGTATATTTAGATAAAAGTCCGATGAAAAAGAAGCATGATTGAAAGTGCCAAAAAGTACTTGGAGCGGGATGGACTCGAACCACCGACCTCTCTGCCTTTGGGTAGAGGTTATAGGTTTTAGGAATTCGGATAACGATACAAGGCAGAGTATCATAGCCACTAGACCACCGCCCCATGTTAATAGACTGTGTCCTCTTGGACCTATAGATCTACCGGTCTGAGTTGGCCAAAGGGGTTACGCTCAAAAGTGTAAAAAGAGAGTCACTGGAGCGAGGTGGATTCGAACCACCGACCTCTCTGCCTTTAGGTAGAGGTTGTAGGTTTTAGGTATACGGATAACGATACAAGGCAGAGCGCCATAGCCAACTAGACCACCGCTCCTGTTATACTGACTGGAGGTTATTGGACCTATAGCTTCGACTTGCTGCAGGCCAAAGAGGTTGCACAAGAGTGAGTACCTCTCCATCCGGAAGTGTTTGGATGGAAGCTTCGAGTTGGACATGGGCCAGAGGACCACAGTAATCCCGTGCTTAGCGATGCTCAGGAATTCCAGCAGAGCAACGTCTTTGCCTCATGAGTCCTACCTAGGTGCTGCTGTGCGTCACTAGCACTGGCTTGAGGACGTCAATCCTTCAGCTGATATCCCGCTGTACCTTCATTGCTCCATTTGATGTCCATTTCGGCCCAGTCGACCTTGTCCAAGACCCTAATGTTGAGCGGCTGCACCTCCAACTGCTTCCTCACGAATTCCTGCTTGGCCTCTGGTAGCTTCGCCACGATCTCCTTGGGTGGGCCGTAGAGGTTGCCGAAGCAATGGACTCCGCAGGTCTGGCAAAAGGGCGCACCGTTGAATTTACGGCCAAAGGCATAATCTCGAGTATTCTCTCCACCGGCAATGGTCACTTGGGACTGGTGAGGGTAAAGTCCGACGGTTCCATTCTGCAAACAAGAGGTCTTAGCACCGGACGGCAGAGGAAAGGCTCGGAGTCACGACACGTACCCGGATACAGATGCTACAGTTATCCTCTTTGATCTCGACATCGCTGAGAGGCTTACTCCTCACCGCGACCTGGATGGCGCCGCAATCGCAAGCTCCGGTGTACAATACGGGTTGCTCTTCGGTCAAGTCTGGGAGTTGTCCTGGAAACTCATGTTTGGTCACGGCTGATGTCGCCACAGATTCCGCAAAGCTGAGTTGCAAGTCAGCAAAGACTCTCATAGCACATGGGACTTTCTCCTAACCACAATGTTCCAGCATACGGCTGAACGTGCCCGTCGACGTCGAGCGTAATGATCTCTTTGCCTTTGAGGAAGACGCCCGTCATGCCAGAAACAAGTGGCCGCAGGTTAATGCCTCTCTTACCGGCCAACACCCCAGACTGGTGGGTTCCAAACAATCCCGTTCCACAGGTTGAGCAAAACTTGTGGCGAAGGTGGCTTAGAATCGCATTCTCCGCTGTGCGTTGGATTAGATGGAGAGACTCACTTGGTGTTGCAAAGATGCGCCAGCCGAAGAAGTGTATGTCGTCAGGGTCTCTTCAGTGCAGCCCCTCGTGATTTTTAGACGGCCTTCCGCATCGTAGATCCATACGTGACCCTTCCTCGCGCATAAGGCACAGTCGCATACAGCGAGCGGCGGAAGGTCGGGGAGTTGGACTTCAAAGCGATTCGCTCCACAGTGGCAGTTGCCCTGGTAGGTCTTGAGAGCTTCAGTCATGTTGCCCAGCTGAAGATCGGGTACTCAATCGTAAGAAGTCGGGCCAAGCGACGCGAGGGACGAGAATCTCCAAAGGATGGGAAACTACCTTGTCCCCGCCTCGTGGCGGATTGTTTGTCTTGGTGGTCTCGGTTGCTGACGACCGGCAATCGGCATCTTCAGCGCTGAGAAATATGGATCACAGGGTCGACATAATGCGCAATAGGGGCGCATGGCTTCGTGCTAGCCAATAGGCTAGCTAAGGTAAGGCAGGCCAGGATGATAAGGGGCTGGAAGAGGGAAGCGGTGCTGGAGCGACATGATACATCGGGGAATCACTGAACGGAGTGGCTGAAGATGTAACAGTAAGACTCGATGCAGGTTCATGAATATGCGACAGAGAGTGAGATACCTGTATGAGTTTTGGACGTGAGCATAAGCTCAGTGCAGTCCATGGAGAAGTTCAGTAAAGGTCACAGCGCAGGCCGACTCCACTGAAAATGGGTGCATTCATCTGAGATTACGTCACGGGTCATTCGCCCGTCTGCTGACTCAGGTCTCAGACGGTGCTATGGACAGACGATTCAGTGAGACGAAACCAATACCGTAATGCAATGGGGCGGTGCGAGGTCGGGTACAACGGAAGGGAAGCGCTGGCGGACGTGGATGTCGGGTAGACGTGGACGATAAGAACACATTGACGAAGTGGCCTCGTGACTCGCCAGGCTTTCCTCTTGCATCATCACCGCCAGGACAAAGAGAAATCAACGCAATTTTGAGGAACAATGAACCGCCCTTCTCGAACGGACGAACCTTACGAGGGAGAAGGCTACAATCAGAGCCCCAACGCCCTCTCCAACGACTTGACGACCAACCAGGATCTCAATGGACGAGTCAACAGCCGAGAACAGAGATCTGGCCAAGACTTTGGCGAACCCACCCCGGACGACGCCGACATGTCGCAGACGGAACGGGACAAGAATGGAATCGCGGGGCTGACTGCCGCGTCGGTCAAGACGTTCAAGAGTCTTGGCCGACACCCGGGGGAGACGGCCTCGTCGGCTCGTCTCCCTCTCGCTCGCCCGCAATCTTCCCGAGCGCCCGGCGGTGGTGGTGTCGCCATCGCCAACGCCAACTACGGCACCTTTGACCGATCGAGGGTCGACCGCGTCAAGCAGGCGCTGGTCAAGTTCGGCTCGTTTGTCGGACCGGGTTTCATGATTGCCGTGGCTTACAGTGAGTATCCCATGAAATGATGGCCAGACACCTCTGCCGTGCTTCGCAATCCAGTGCTGCAGCCATCGTCGTCGCAATGGAACAGGACTGACCGTTGGGCTCATCAGTCGACCCGGGAAACTACGCCACCGATGTGGCTGCAGGCGCCACCTATCGCTTCCAACTGCTGTTCATCGTCTTGCTCGCCAATTTGTTCGCCATCTTCCTCCAGAGCCTCTGCATCAAGCTTGGTACCGTCACCGGCCTTAACCTGGCCGAGGCCTGTCGAGCATTCTTGCCGCGATGGTTGAATTATCTTCTGTACGCTTTCGCTGAGATCGCCATTATCGCGACCGACATTGCTGAGGTTTGTCAACGTCAACCCCATCGCGCGCATCATGCGTTCAATCGCTGTGTGTGTGTGGTACTAGCTACTGAAATGGTTCGCTAACCTGCCGTAGGTCATTGGATTTGCCATAGGACTGAACCTTTTGATTCCTGCAGTACCCTTGGTCGCAGGATGTGCCATCTCCATTCTGGACGTCATGGTGATACTCGTCTTCTATCGGCCGCATGGCTCGATGAAGGGTCTCCGGCTGTTCGAGTACTTCATCATCGGCCTGGTCCTTGCGGTGGTGGTCTGCTTCTGCATCCAGCTGTCGCTGATCAAGGAAACGCCTGTCGGCGAGGTATTCCGAGGTTTCTTGCCCTCGCATGCTGTCGTGGAATCCAAAGGGTAACGTACCACTATTGCCCTTTACTCCAATCTCATCGGCTGACCTTTTGAAGCTTGTACCAAGCCTGCGGAATCCTGGGAGCGACCGTCATGCCCCATAGCCTTTACCTTGGCTCGGGCATCGTCCAACCCCGTCTACGAGAGTACGATGCGAAGCACAACCTGCTTCCCCCGGAATTCAGAGACTCGGACATGGTCGGCGAGAGCGTCGACAAGGGCTACTACATCCCCTCGACTAGGGCGATCAACCACTCTCTCAAGGTGTCCATCATCGAACTGAGCCTGTCGCTGTTCACCTTTGCGCTGTTCGTCAACTCGGCAATCCTCATCGTGGCGGGCGTGGCGCTGCACAACAACCCAGAGGCGCCCGATGCGGACATCTTTGGCATCCACCAGCTACTGTCCGAGTCCATCTCCCCGGGCGCGGGTACCGTCTTTGCTCTCGCCCTGCTGCTCTCGGGCATCTCGGCCGGCGTCGTGTGCACCATTGCCGGCCAGATGGTCAGCGAGGGGTCTCTGAACTGGAAGATGCGGCCTTGGCTGCGACGCCTGGTGACGCGGAGCATCAGCATCATCCCCAGCTGCGTGATCGCCGGTGCCATCGGGCGCGAGGGTATCAGCGCCGCGCTCAATGCCTCCCAGGTCGTCCTCAGCGTCGTCCTCCCCTTTGTGACGGCGCCCTTGATCTACTTCACCTGCCGCGACAAGTTCATGACCATCCGGGCCGGCGGAGCCAGATACCAGACCAGCTTCGAGACGGAAGACGGCGTCACCACCGGCGACGACGACATGAAAATGACAAACTCTTGGTGGACTGCTGCCTGTGCCATTCTGGTCTGGGTCATCATGGCGGTGATGAATGTGGCGAACCTGGTCTTGCTCGGCAAGGGCGTCGCGTGAGCGAGCGTGTCGTGCCGTGGACGGTGGCGCTCGGTGAGGAGTGCCACTGCCGCAAGATGCTGGGTGTTGCCTTTGCATGGTGACATGGTCGACTCGGGATTCTCTATAGATCGTCGACATCTGTTGCGTTTCACTACGATTGTCTTGCGTTGCTTCGTGACTGTATTCACAATCTCCTCGCAACAGGACGTTCCTCCTTCTCTTCAGATTTGCTTGGTCACGCCAGGCACGAAGCAGTTCAGCACTTGTTCATCAATATAACTTCAGGCTTGTCCCTTGCTAGAACACAACCCCAATAGATTGACTCTCACAGTCCCTCAACATGTCCTTGCCTTGCCGGGCATCTGTCACGATGCCGGCTCCGAACATCCTCCGGGTGGACCGGAGATGTGGAGGTGTTCATCGGTGGTAACTCGGCATGCACGGCACTTGAGACGGCTCCTCCAAATTCTTGAGCTAGATGTTTAAAAGTAAGCGATCGGGCAAGAAATAGTTTCGTGTTTGATCAACCCAGTAAACTTCAAGTTCGGTCCAAAGACCGAATATCGGTATGTGGTCTAACGGGATTTGAGGATGTGACGGGGTCTGATGAATCGATGACGTATCTCATGGCTGGGAATCACAGCATCACTGTATACCCACCTCTGGATGTTTATAAGCAATGCAATCTTGTCTGGGTGCCCTGTATGATCTCATACGTTGCTGTATAATAACCAGCGACTCCTATCCCATGTTTTCTACAAAAGTGCTCAGAGCTGCCACGACGGCTTCACGATCCCACATTTCTCGACCACGAGCCATCAGACCCCTTCACGCGCAGAGACTCTTCGGCACCGCAAAGATGGCAAACTTTCCCACCCCCTCGAGCGAACCACCCAAGTATGAAATGCAACACTTCCCAGACATGACGACGGCCTTGCCGTCCGAGTCGGGGGAATTCCGACGCGTGCTCTGGACGGGGCTCTATTCGCAGGTCGTCCTCATGACCATCCCGGTTGACGGAGACATTGGCGAAGAGGTCCGTTTCTTCCCGATTCGCGATACCAAGCATCCGACTAACTGTATTTTAGGTCCACACGGTCGACCAGATTCTGACTTTTACCTCGGGCAAGGGCCTTGCCCAAGTCGGCGGAGGGGAGCAGGAGGTCAAGGCCGGCGACATGGTGATTGTGCCGGCGGGCACGAAGCACCAGTTCCTCAACAAGGGGCCGACGCCGCTGATTCTGTACACGGTGTACTCGCCGGCCGAGCACAAGCCGACGACCGTCCACAAGACCAAGGAGGAGGGCGACAGGGAAGAAGAGGAGGGCATCGACGAGGCGCCGGCGTGGAGTCGGAGGGGCAAGGAGCAGAATGAAAAGGAGGGATGGGTCAAGGGCGAGTGATTCCGTCGCGGCGTCAGCGTTATGAAGATTTGTGTCGAGAAGATGCGCCTTGTACGATTATAGCAGCGTCCATTGAACTGATGATCATAATCACCCGATCATGGCGGATGTCGTCCGCGTCAAGATTCTACGTGAGCCACACGGCATTACCACAACACCCCCCGTCCTTCAAGTCAAGGTGCGCGACAACACCCGCCGCCGCGCCGTCCGCCCCCATCTCCCATATTTCCACAAAGCCCACCGAGCTGTCCGTGAGCGCCACGTACGCGTCGCCAAAGGGACTCGCCGCCACCGCGTTGGCAGACCCGCCGCTCGTGGAGGTTGGCGCGAGGAAGTGCTGCTTGGCGACGGATCCGTCCGCGTTGAGCGAGAGGAGGGAAATATAGCCCGTGCTGTCGGCGCTGCGGGCGCGGGAACTGGCCCAGAGGTACTTGGCGCTGTGGGAGATGGCGACCTCGTCGGACCAGTAGTCGGTGGTGTTGAGACCTGCATCCGTATCAGTCACTGTGTTTTGAAAAGTCTTCGGTTCCGAGGAGGTTAGAGGCTGCTTTACCGGTGGGAATGAGCGGGAACGAAGCATTGGCGTAGCTCGGGATTCCTGTGGTCTGGTCTATCTCGTAGACGCCGACTTCGTTGGATCCCTCGTGGACGGCGTAGAGGAAGTTGCCGCTGGGATGCACCGCGCCGTGTCTCGGGTCCGCCTTCTCGACAGGAGCGCCGACGTTCGCGACAAAGGAAAGTTGCCCGGTTGAGTCGTCGACGGCATGAACCCATATGGCATTGCCCGAGTCGTCAAAGGAATACATGAACGAGCCAGAAGGGCTGAAGGCGACGCCGTGAACGCCAGAAGAGGACGAGTAGTTGTACTCCTGGACGGACTCGGAGAGAAGCCCTTCGGACGTGGTCGACATGACTGTTCCGCAGGCACCGAACGGCTGGCCGTAGACGTTGTAAGGCGGGGTGGGAGCCTGGGCCACGAAGATGGAGCGTTCCGCGCAGGCGCCTTTGGACTCGACTGTGGTGGCGGAACCGATGGACAGGTCGTCGGCGATGGGGTAGCTGACGTATTGGCTGTTGCCGCCGTCGACGAAAGCGTTGCCGTAGAGGGCTTTCTTGTCGTGCTGGGATGCGTCAGTCGAGGAGGTCTATGATGTCGATACTTGAGGGACGGGAAGTTGCTGACGCTTAAAGATATCCACGAGCTGCCTACGCTGACCGTCGTGTTGGAAGCCAGTGTGAGTGTTCGGGCCGCATCGTCGAAGGCGACACTGTAGATGTACGGGGTTCCGAATGTGCCAACAAGGAGTTTATGGGTCAATGCCAGGGCCAAGGGGCAACAACTGCCCAGGAGCAGCGAAGTTGACGGCCGCACCATACTCGGGCCAATCGAGACTTGTGACCGTTCTCAGTGGTTAGATTTGGAGAGTAGGCTGTGAGATGGACATCACAGGTTCACTCGGAGCGCAGTAAACTGAACCCACACTCTTTTAACCGTGCCGAGACCACCATGATGAAGTCAACTGCCGGCTGTCATCCACCCCCGCGAGCCGCAGCATACGCGTTCCCGTCGCTGTCTGTGGAGAGTCGTTGATGATCGGGCATGGGCAAGGATCATGCGGACTGGCCCGAAGTTGAAATTGCCGACATTTCATTGGCTCGAGACTGGGACCCTGGACGTCGAAAACATCGTGAAGCGGCAACACGCAGGCTTCGGGATGTGGGGGGAGAATGGTAAGAGTCAGGTCGTCAACGTGGCAGCGAGATCGTCCGACGTCGTATCCCAAGGTTGATGGCACTCCGTCATAATTGAGAGCTTTGAATCATGATCCAGGGGCTGGATGTGAGCATGATCACGACTGAACTGGGTATTCACCTCCAATGAGAAAGACTCTACGCATATGTGAAAATCCAATGGAAATGCCGTGTCTAATGCATGACCTCTAGTCATGCCGGGGTGAAGCTCGCTGAAACTCGTCAGCTTTGGCGGAGAGTTGACAGGCTTTTCGTGTTCCGATTGAGTCAGGATGGCGAGTTGGCATATTGACGACTTTAATCCATCAACGAAATAGTGGCCACAGTCGACCGAACGCGTTTGGGCTTCACTCACGGCAATGAGATGTACTTTGATTCTGAAGCCTTTCATAGAAAGTCACTGACATATCCTGCTACTTCGAAGCTAGAAGTTAATCATTTTACAAATAATGTCGTGTGTGAATACTCTCCTTACGTTCGTCTGGTCAAGTAGAGAATCGTCGAGTTGTATCCACATCAACCTCAAAGTGACCATGAGCCCTTGGCCACCCTGTTCCACTTCTATCAAGGGGACTGTTCTATGACAGAGTCCCAGCGTTCACACTTTCCCAGCCAGGTAGTCCGCGTACAAACTGGGCAGAAACGAGGCCAGGTTGGTGAACTCGGTCTGGTCGTGGATAAAGTGCTCATACGCCACAGTCTCGCCAGCCATGCGGTGCTTGAAGCCGAGCGCGCCCGCCAGGTAGTCGATGCCAATCTCCATCCCGAACAGCTTGTAATGAACGCCGCCGCCGAGCCAGTACCGGCTGCGCAGCTCCAACCCGTGCTCCGTCTTGCGCCACAGGTGCAAAAAGTCCCCGATCTTGAGGTTGGGCAGCAGCCCGTCGCGCAGCTCGGCGCACACGGCGGCCTCGTAGCCGGCCTCCCTGAGCTCCGCCCACGGCAGGCCGTAGCGCGCGGGGTCGACGAAGTGGATGTGGACCGTCACCTTGGCGGCGCCGACGAACTCGGTGACGCGGTGCGTGGAGCCGAGCCACTTCTGCGTGTGCGAGAGGTCGGCGCGGTGGAGGCGGTCGGCGTACGTCGAGCGCGCGCCGAGGTGGTCGTGGGGGAACCAGAGGGCGTACCGCTCGGGCTCGACGCTGTGCCACCAGAACCACCAGCGCACCATGTCGCCCGTCGCGCCGGGGAACCGCGTGCGCGACGTCACGTACGCCGTGCCGTCGGGCAGCGCGCGCCAGCCGTTCTCGCAGCGGTGGTGGCCCGGTTCGAGGAGGCGGTGGGCGTCGGCCATGGCGAGGACGCCCTCTTCCGGCATGGGTTCGCGGATGTGCTGCGGGATGTCGGCGTAGAGGAAGAGCTCGCGGTTGCAGTACTTGGCGTAGAGCTTGTCCCTCATGCGGTTCTCGTTGTGGCGAAAGGCCTTCTGGGTTTCGAGGGGGTAGTAGGTGATGGGCACCTTGGCGGGATAGCCATCTTTGTCGGGATTTTGTAGCTTGTTTGTTGACATGTTTGCGTTGCCAGTGGATGTTGGGGTTGTGTCAAGTTGATTCTGGATGGCCGCAAGTCGTGACACTGATCTCTTTCGCAGCTCGCTTACATCCATCATTTATTCTGCTCCTACACAGAAGAGGTTTGGAGCTGCTGGTGTGCAGACAAAGCCCAAGACGACTCTATATGGGCTTCATGCAACCAGCAGTGCGGAGCTCGTGTTGGTTTAGGGTCCGTCTGATGACATCCAACCTCGGCTCACATGCAGTGAAGTCAGTGCAAAACGTTTGATAGCAGTGGCAGCTGCGACAAGAAAGCCATTTACTTGGGATTACAGCATATCCACGAGGAGGGCACGGATGTGGCACTTTACGACAACCTCGCTTCTCTTGGCGGAGCAGTCCCACGATCAGCAGTCAAAGTCTGGACCGTCTGGGTTGAGATACACGTAACGTACATGTTGATATCTATCCGGCCTTTTTACACAAAACCGGAGCCTCATGTCACCTTCAGCGAGTTTGACACAGAATTAGGTTTTCAGTTCCCTCAGACACTGACTACTGAAGATGGCGTTGTGGAGAATCCGAGAAACTGGAAGATTTAAAAGCCGATGCGTGACTGACCCGGGCCCAGGAGGAATGATGATCATCATCGGCGCAACTCGTTCTTGCCATTTTTTCAGCCTTCAGTTCTTTTACAGATCATTCGTACCATCCAAGAAAGTCGCAAAGGAATTGTGGGAGCACGTAGGGCCTAGCGGGTTTGCGAGGATTATGTGTTTCTGCCGTTCAACTGCAGGGGCTTTGACACGAACGGTTACCTGAGGCTATTGTAATCTTCTTCTTGAGCATGCAAAGCTCTACATCTCGTCTCCAATAGGGTGAAGTGAGCAAGGGAGAGGAGTGAGTTCAAATCAATGTATCGTCGATCGAAATTCAGAGACGACAAGTTGACCCTTGCAGTACGTAGGGATGATCGGTCACACGAGGACAGGCAAGACAACAAGACTGGCGTAACCGTTGCGTTTTGCAGGCAAAGCCACAGACTGGTCATTGCCTATTTAGAGACGTCTTCGGCGACTTTTGATCACGAAATAATACCCCTTTGGAGCAGGGATGACCAGAAAGACATGTGCTGGACTTTGCACAATTGGCTGTGGATCATACCTTTTTTGTTCGTTTGACTATCTTGACGGATTCAGCAACCACGCGGACGATAGAAGCCCAAGAAATCCCAAGGTTCCTCATTCATGAATGCAGCCCGATGGTTCATATTCCCGGCATCCTGCAAACATGTGCTACCAGATCTGGGAAAAGGAGCCATCATAGCCTCGTCATCCAGCACAATCGCCGAGCAGCGCTTGGCATGGTATAAACATACAGTACTTCTCGCTTTTGAAGCCACCGCAAGCCGGGAAGCCTGATCCTGCTCATGTCAGTTCTGCAGGCCAATGTGCCATCGTCAGAAGCCAGCATGCTATCCCCAGTCCGAGTAGTAGTCTTGCTTTCGGTGGCTTTTGTTTTCGTGGCAGAGATATGTTCGACTACAGCGCAAGATACGCATCTCCGAGAGTACCTCAGGACAGCCATATCCATTTCACTTGGTGTTGATGGAGGAGTGCCTACCGTAAGCCGGCTCATCAGTTCTTGCTTCTTTCCAGTTTGCTGATTGTCTTTAGGCAAGCCAACCTGCCTCGCAAGCTTCCAGCAATGCAGCTACCGGTCCCGGTCCGTCGTTTCTGTTTTCTCCAAAGTGACGGGAGCCATCTAACTGATTATCACGACATCAGCGTCCAAAGCACCCTCCTCGCCATCTCCGTCGCAAATCCAGACGACCGCCGTCGGTAAGTAACGTCTCTCAGCAGCTGCTCATATCAACCAGGCATGCTGGAAGATGCTCGAAAAGACCACGTCCGCTAAGATATTCTCGTCTCCAGCAGCACCTCCAGCGTCATCATCACCCGTTGACGCCACGAAGCGATACGATCCAATCTGCGAGCCCAAATCGTGCGGTCCTACGTGCAAGAAGCGTGCTGAGCCACCTTCAACCACGCTGTCCATGAGGCGTAAGAAAAGATGGGACACGCAAGACGGGGTGTGGCCCGAACCAGGTGATCTTCGACAACCCGATACGTTCTTACAAGAGGAAATACGCAAAATCATGAAGAATGAAGCACGGAATGGGTTCAAGCCCAGGGCGGTCAAGATACCGCCCGAGAGCTTCGGAGACGACGCCGCGATGACGAGCTCCAGCTTGGTCACCTTCAAAGACAAGGTCGAGGAGCTCGCCGTCGAGGGCTTGCACGGCTGCACGTCCATCGTGCTGGTCTCGCGACGAGGGGCCTATGCGAACCACATCTGGGAATCGAATTTCTGGAGTGACGTCAAGTTTGCGACGAGGGCCCTCGTCGAGCCCCACTGGGGACTGGACGACGATGCCAAAGCAGAGCTGCTGGAATACATGGAGTTCGGCCTGGTCGAGCTCAGAAACAACGGTGCCGTTGGTCCGCCGGGCGTCATGTTCGGCGACCACCTGAAGAGTGCGGTGGACCTCGGCATGAAGGCCTTCATCGTCACACCCCGTACACGTCTCTCGCACGTAGATCCCGGCGGCCGCCCCATCCTCGATAAGATCATGGAGGATCCGAACGTCAACCTCGGCACTCTCATGTTCCCGGAGAAGGTGCGCAAACTCGAGGATGAAATACGCAGTCTTTTCGGGGATAAGGTCCCCATTGAAGTGGTGGACTACCACCCAAAGCAGCTGGGCTTGGAAGACTGGAAGAAGTTCAACGAGGGGAAGATTTCGGACGAGGAGGCCAGCGACTTGCTCTCAGACAAGGACTACAAGTCTCCACGCGGGAAAGTTCTGCTTCAGTACCAACCAGCCAGGGAGCCAACGGGCAGAGCTGCGTGGCGTCTCTGGATCGACCGGATGCAGGTTGGGCGCCGGAACGACATCTGGCCGCCGGAGTCAGACCAGGTATTCAACAGCTCGGCACAAATAACCATCGATGTAACTGTTAAAACTACAGTACGGGCACCGAGCAGCTCTCCCGCGTCAACTGTAACGCCACAGTTCATCAAGAATAAGGGACCGAGCATCTCGCCCACGAGTAGCTCCACGACGACCACGTCAACGACGAAGAGCTCTTCCACGACCACGTCAACAACCAGTAGCCCTCCCACGAGCAGTTCCCCCAAGCGAACGCCAGTCTTTCGCTCGGATACCACCCCGATATCAATGCAGCTTCGAGATCTAGCGCAGCTTTCCCAAGGAGGAGACGCGTTTCCACCAGGGCCAACGACGTTATCCGTAGTTCGCAAGAGGAAACTCATCATTCCCACCTCCTACCTATATCGCACACGTCCTCCGCTGAAGAGACAAGTCGGTACCGAGTTCAAGGAGGCGACTCACACCGTACTCGTGGATCCCTCGCCGACCCCGGTGCAGACGGAGTACAAGGAATTCACCGCCACCGAATTCGTCGATCCCTCGCCGGCCCCGGTGCAGACGGAGTACAAAGAACTCACTGCCACCGTATTCGTCGATCCCTCGCCGGCCCCGGTGCCGACTCAGTACAAACAACTCACTGCCACCGTTTACGTGGATCCGTCCAAGGCGGTAACAACAGTAATGAAGGTCCTCACGAGCTCACAAACTTCCACAACGAGAGCGACGACCATGAAGACAACGACGACGAAGAAAGCGCCGTCGCCACCTCCCAAACCGATGCCATCAATGGTGGTGCAGCTTTACCTGCAATGGAGCTGGAAAGAGGGGCCCTTTGGTGATACCAGTCCAGGCGGCAAATGGATCATGCTGGGGGTGTAAGAGCCCTCTGAAGACGAGTTGTTAGACACGAGCTGACTCGAATCTAGAGATTTGGACAAGAAGGGAAAGATTGTGTGCCGAACGGCGCTGGAGCGACCTGCCGGAACAGCTCCTCTGCCTCCAAGGTTCAACCCCCGGTCGCCCGGATTGCCTCCGACTATGACGGCAACAGAAGAGATATTTGGAAAGAAGGCGTGCAAGTACACGGGCGGTTTCGAGACTGCGTCTTCTGGCAAGTTTGCGTGCGACGGGGTGCCAGAGTTTGACTGTGAACCGAGTCCGCAGGAAAACGAGGAGCTGCGGTGTGTTCACGGCGATTTTCTGACGAATTTTACACCAAAGGCCAAGTGCAGCTTCCCGATAGGCAAGTAGGAGGAATTGGCTCGAAGGCTTTTGTTCTGGTGTATATATTTAGACTTGCGGTTATTTCTCGCCCATGGTCTTGACCACTATTACGTTTGTGGCTTCGGTTTGAATATCTCATCTATTTCGTGAACTCGTTCTTGACTATACGTGGTTCCCACCTGAGTCATCTGCTATGTTGAAATACAACTGCCATCACAGGATTCCCCAGTAACGTTGAGAGGAAGTCGAGCCTTGATGTGGTTGTAGCTAGCTCGTCTCTACTCTAGAGTTGGTCTCGAAGCTATTTACAGCAGGCCTTTGCCAATATGCCCTAAAAACACTCAATGATGTCGTCGCCATCTTTTCCACTAAACGGGATTGCAGGCAAAGTTGTAAGATACACCCTGTGCGGAGAACGGAGAGCAGCCAGAGTAGGTGAGCTCGCCCTCGGGGAAGACGACCGGGACGCACGTCTGGATCGTCTTGTTGGTGGCCACCTCGACGACGGCGGTGACCTCGGGGCGCCGGGTCCACTCAATGTCGTCGTCGACGCACGCCAGCTCGACGTTGTAGAACCTCTCGCCCGTCTCGTCCGAGGTGTAGTTGAAGGGCTTGCGGCAGATGGGGTCGACGGCGTAGGTGTTGTAGAAGCGGACGGCGGTCCACGTGGCGGTGCCCTTGATGGCGCCGGCCGTGTCGCAGATCTCCTGGATGTCGGACGTCTTTGTGGGCACAAAGGGCGACCAGGCGATGAAGGCGTTGCCGTGGGGGTAGGAGAAATAGCCCAGGCTCAGCGGGGAGTAGGAGACGTTTTGGGCCGCGGCGAGGGCCAGCAGCGAGGCTTTGACGAGGCTCGAGAACTGCATTTTTGGTGGCTGAATTGGGAGATATCAGAGTCGGGAGTCTAGGAGATGGGAGTGAGTGAAGTCGGAGCTGCAAGTAAAGGGATAGTAGTCGGCTGTTCTTTAAGTAGATATTGATAAGTTGAGCGTCGTGGGACTTCTCGACCTCCCCCCCCCCCCCCCCCCCCCCCCCCCCCCCCCCC
>QAPG01000024.1:0-30932 GCA_004366825.1 Colletotrichum spinosum | reverse complement strand
CCCCCCCCCCCCTGCAGCTGCCGCATTGTAGATTGGACTCTAGCGTCGGTTAAAAAGCGAACCGAGTCCGAGGGGCCCCTTCTGAATGGAAGCCTAGGTGGTATGAATCCCTGCTGTTTTGACGACCATGATTGATTGCAAGACGAGGTGGCACTGTCATGTCGGACGAGCCTTCGGATCTAGAGACGAGCTTTTGACGATGTCAAAGAAGCTGTAAGACCTTTCTGTATCTTCAAGCTTGTCAGATCTTTTACAGAGTTGAGCATGTATTCCGAACCTGAGGTCTGTCCATGACAGTGCAGCATTCAACGAACACGATGCTTGCCTTGACAGTGAGACCTGCACTCCATCACCGCTAGCGAGACGGCACAGGCCGAACGACAGATGCTCGACAGCCCGACCGCATAACAGGCCTCGGCCAAATACGAGCAGCGTCCAGTGAGAAAGACTGGTTCACCAGCTCATCGGTGGGGCCGTCATGCAATCCTTCTCGTGTTACGCTTCTGGCGGCCCACAGAAGCCGATCGAGACGTCTGTTTAGCCTCAAGCAGTTAAGCAGCTGAAGACCGCCTGCAGTAAATCCCCAAGAAAAGTAGAGTGGCCTGCCAATCAGTACCGAGACTTGCAGAGTCGCCTGATATTTATATCGTAGCAGGGTGGAAAGGAAAAGGAGCATGTTACCCGTTTCCCTGCGTGTGCCAGGCAGCAAACAAGACCAAATCCCTGGAATGGATGAAGTTGACGGCTCGAAGGAGTCCTAATACGTTCTGATCTATGTAACAAGGGATGGGTTTGCGTTTTTAATTCACAAACGATGTTCGTTCATTCACTACATATGACGTATGAGTAGATGCGTCTCTCATGCCGCATCTCGCTCTGGACGATCTTGTAGACAGGAGCGGCGACATAAGATTCTTTGCTGCCTTTCCGCCACTTCCAGTAATCCAAATTCTCAAATGACCCGGAACATGTTCGACTTGACGCCTCTCTTTAACCCTTCAGCCCTTCCATTCTCGTACTCGACGCCAGAAGCGCCGCCATCTCCCGACATGGCTTCCAGCTTCGATCGCAATTCCTCGTCCAATTCTGCCATCGTCTTCTTCTTTGTTTTCGTGATGCCTGAATCTTTCGCTTCGCTTTGTGATGGCTGGGCCGAGCTCGGGGTGCTGTCGCTGTTCGACGGTGACGATTTGGTGGAGAACTGGGCTGAAGCGAGCGCGACGGCTGGCGTTTGTGACGCGACGCGTAAGCGCTGTGCTGCGAGCGCCTGAATGGAATGTGCGCTTTTATAAAGTGTGTGTCTCATCTTGAAGGGTTGATAACTTTTGCAGGCCAAGGAATGTCTGGGTAGTCGTTTTCTTCGTGGTGCGTTGGCGGTGGAAGTATAGGTGAGTGGGTGAATCTAGCGAGGTTGTTCCGCAGTGCTGTGCGTCATCATTTGTCACTGGCAGGCAGTGGTCGGTGCCCGAGAAGTTCTCATAATGAAGTCACCACGCCTGCTCACTTCATGAGAGATGAGTTGTCCATAGGATGTGATGAGATGAGACTGCATCTCGAATGAAAGTTACGCATCTGAAATCAAGTCAGATTTATAATTCGTTCACTCACTCATTCACACGAGTTTAGAATGCCAGCTGCCAGCCATTATCAAGGTACCAAAAGCATTGGCGCAATCGGCTCACTTCTCACCTCACTCCAAATCGGTATTTCTCAGTTGTTTCCCACCGCTTGCTATTTCTTTTTGGGTCGGATGAAGATCATAGCTTCGGTGTCTCCCCTTGGCTTTTGCCAGAGCTCATATACTCGGCAGCGTCATCGCCACTGACCTGGCTGGGCGCAGCAAAAGCGAGCGCGGCACTGTCATGGACTCATGGTGCCTTACTCACCATGTCCATCAAGAAGCAGGGACAGCAGGGGTGCGTTGATCCTCGCCAGAAGAAGCCCAATGACATCGCCCGAGCCATTAGTGTCGCCCCGTTTGAAGGCGCCGGATGGCAGTGTTCAAGCTTGTCATCGCTGCAGAGTCGCCCTACGAGCCTTTCTTTTGCTTGGCTGTGGAGGGCAATGGAAGGCATCAAGGGGAGCGATCGCGAACTGGGAACTGAGAACGCGATAGTGACGAGTACAAATGGCTCATGCTGCCTCCCTCAGCTGCACCTCGAGTTACTACAGTTTCCCCTTCGTGAACATTGCCCACCTTGGGTAGTTCTATTGAAGAATAGGGTCGCCAAACGTCATCAGCAGTATGCCAGCCAGAGGAAGTCAGCCTGGAGCATTTCTCAACATGTCTTCCATGCTGGACGTCGACGTAGATCCGCCTACCTACGAGACTGTCAGCGAATCCAGGCAAATCAGCTGCGGCGAAATGCCGACATTATTCCTTGACCGCACAACAATATTCGCCAACACAGATCCACCGCGCGCCTTGTACGAACTGAGCGGCGATGTGTGCGATGCGAAATCCCTCCTGTACGCCCTGCAAAAGGTTGCGTATCGAGTTGCCAACACGGCCGGCGGCGACGCTAGCAGGACACGGCTCGACCACATTTACGACTTTGAGCTCGACCCTGTTACCGGGTTCGAGAAGGGTAGATTGAAAGACGTCGTGGCCATCAGGGGCAGGATGAAGTCGAAGCGCACGTATAAACTGACGTATCTCCTCCCTTCCTTTGCTTCGTGGAAAGTGGAAGGCCACTTCAAGGCCGGCGAAAGCGTCATCCACACCATGAAGCATGCAAACGAGATCCGTTGGAAGAACCTGGACGGCGATGTGGTTGCCGTCGAAACAGTAGCTAAGCGCGACGAGCAAAACGTCCTCCTTGGGTTCCCTCAACTGCGGATCAAGAAAGCCATGGAAGATAAGGAGCTAGATCTGCTGGTCGCCAGTTGGATGGCCAGGCTGTGGAGGCAGTCATTTGTCAAAAGCAAAGAACCAATGTCCTGGGCGGACTGTGAGTTCCCGGTTACCGGCCGCTCTTTGATGTGCCGTGAACTAATTCCTGCCGTAGATAAACACGCATCCAGGCTGGCCCTCCAGCGCAACAACATGACGAGCATGGGATTCATCAAGTATTGAGCCACGTCCTTGTCGAATGGCTTCAGTGGCGTTAGAGGATTCGTTTATGTGCTGCTAAATACCCGTTTCATACGTTCATACACAGCTCGAGAAGCCGGCCAGCTATCGTCCCACGTCTGTCCCTCTTGGCCGAGTGTTTGCCTTGAGCCATCGGCGAGTCCCTCACGTACAACCAACGAATGTGAAATGCAAAGCCCATGCTTGACCATGCCGTCACCCGCCGCCCTGTCCCAACAATACGGGACGATTCCCTGATCCTCCCCGCCAAGCACGTGGGCTGACACTGCGGGGCGTCCAGGCAGATTGGTGATCATACGATGGCACGCCTGATAACTATTTCCGGGATGCCGCCGGACAGCGTTCCGGCTCCCGGGAAACATTGGACGACGAAGGTTGCGCCACCTGGGGGGGAAACACAAGTACAAATTCACCCTGCTTCCGTTCGACCAGGAGGAATCTCCAAGTCCAACATTCGTTTCATAGCCAACACACCCTGTACCATCGAATCCCGACCTCACATATTGCAGAGAGAAACAACATGAAAGCTGTCAGGTATTACGGCAAAGAGGACATCCGCATCGAGCAGATTCCGGAGCCTCCTTGCGGCCCTAACCAGATCAAGGTACGCTGCTCACAATCCCATCTTCAACGCTGGGTTCGTGCAAAGAACCACACTCCCATCTCTCCATGCCAAACCCCGCGCCGGGCCACCCAGTTCGCTCGCAGAGTGACTCTCTCTCGCTGGAGTATCTACCCCGTCCATTGGCTGACTGCATCACACCCAACCCCCCCCCCACAGATCGCCCCGGCCTTTGTCGGCATCTGCGGAACAGATCTCCACGAATACCTCGGCGGGCCCAACTTCTGCCCCGCCTCCAGACACCCCGTGACGAACGACGTCCTCCCCGTCACCCTCGGCCACGAGTTCTCGGGCGTCATCAAGGAAATCGGGTCCGACGTCAGGGCCGAGGGCAACATCAAGGTCGGCCAGCCCTGCGCCGTCCAGCCGACGGTGTACTGCGGCAAGTGCGCCGCCTGCGAGGCCGGCGCCGAGAACGCGTGCCACACGGGCGGCTTCATCGGGCTCAGCGGCGGCGGCGGCGGGCTGAGCGGGGCCGTCTCGGTCCCCGCCGACCAGGTGTTCCCCCTGCCCGAGGGCGTGCCGCTCGAGCTGGGCGCGCTCGTGGAACCGCTGTCCGTGTCGTGGCATGCCGTGGCGGCCGCCGGGGACGTCACGCCCGATATGAGTGTGCTCGTCATGGGCGGCGGGCCGATCGGGCTGGCTGCGGTGCTCTGCCTCGTGGCCAAGGGGGTGAAGAAGATCATCGTGGCGGAGATTGCGACGGCGAGGCAGAGGTTCGCCGAGGAGTTTGGCGCGACGGATATCATCAACCCCAAGGAGCAGGACGTGGTGGAGGAGGTGTTTGCGCTGACTGGCGGCATCGGTGCGGACGTGGTGTTCGACTGCGCAGGCGTTCCTGCTAGGTAGGGGATTCGCTCATCACGTCGGATTTGGACGGAGTGCTGACCGTCAACCAGCGTCAAGGCGGCGTGTCTCGCGGTCAAGACGAGAGGAACCGTGGTGAACGTGGCGATATGGGAGAAAGAGATCCCCTTCAACCCTAACTGGGTCACCTGGAGGGAGAGTTCGTACAAGTCGGTGCTCGGCTATCAGAAAGCCGACTACCAGGCCGTCATTGAGAATCTGAGAACAGGTAAGGCCTCCCAAACTGGTTTCAGGGCCATCGATAACACAAATTACAGGGGCACTGAGACCGGCTTCCATGATCACAAGGAAGATCCAGTTGGACGAAGTGCTAGAAGAGGGAATCAAAGCGCTGATTACAGATAAAGACAACCAAGTCAAGATACTTGTTGATGTTAGCGCGCCGTGGGAGCAGAAGGCGTCGCTGTGAGTAAGAGGTGTGAAGGAGGTATCACGATAATGCGGCCTATTTGTTTTGAGCAAGCACCCCAGGTCTATAAAGCTCTCTGTTTCCGATTTCAATGTCTACCGGTGACGTTTATGATGACTCTTTAACTCTCGGTGCAGAAGCAACCACACTTTCCCTCCTCAACGTTGACACTTTGCAATTTGAATCCGGCCCCGCACTATTATCGGGCTCATTAGTTGAAGACATTGCCAGCAACAAAGTTCTTGGAATCACCTCTCGTGGACAGGCATTTGTGCAAACGTCCTCTATGGTGCTGCAAGCGGCATTTGAGAACTCGGTAGAATGTTAGAAGCTTCCTCCGCAGTTGAAACCTGGAATGGGGCCATTTTCGCTCACGCCTTGGTTGCCGACGAACGCCCTGCAGTATGACTTTTGAGCAACTGCAAGAGTCGCAATGGACAGCGGCAGAAGGACCGAGAGAACGCTACTCAGTTGCATCATGGAAGTGTTGTAAAAGGTCGAGTAAGAGCATGAAGTAGAGAAACCTGAGAAGAAAAATACCATCTGTGAGCATCAGCACCATTCATATAACTATGCTCCATTATCGGAAGACGGATTCCGAAATTCAGGACGCACGTGAACAGCATGATAACATGTAAGGGATATCACTGGCTCGAAGCCTTGGATAAACTGAAGAGGAAATATCCCGAGTTTCACTCGGTGTCAGTGAATGCATGTCCGGAGTAGTCCGTTGGCTGGCGGTCTTCATCTTCCAGCTCGACGTGTGGAGAAGGCACACATCGCGGTCGGCGCCCAGCGAATAAAACAGGCTATTCGGGTGGGTATGTTTTTTTGAGCACTTGCATCTGTTGTTCTAGTATCTGGAGGACGAGAAGAAAAGCCCATTCTCCCGTGAGGGAAGATGTAGGATCAAAAGATCAAAACCACTGTGTAGGTTGGACTTGCAGTGAGTTGCTCAGAGTTCTCGAGGCGAACATCATGAGAGATTCATCAGGGATAGTCATGACCAAGCCAGTACCCTGAACAAGAGTGATAGAAGACAGATGTACTTGGGCTTTCTCTTATACTAGGCAAATTAATCATAAACTATGATCAGCTGGAGCCAAGCACTCGAGGCTTGTAGGGTCACAAGGAAACGCGGAAGACCTCACATACATCTAATTACTCTGCGAAAGACCTGAAACATGACGTCGTTTACATTCAATCGAAGAAACACGGGTGGAGCTGCCAATCTAATGCTACATCGACGAAAAGGGAAAGATGTGAGTGTCCTGGGTTTCACGGACTGGACTACGGCCCCGAAAGCTGCGGATGGCTCCGTTGTCGTCCTTCCCAGTCAAGGGGGCTGAGCATTGCAACCAACTCGACACAAAGTGCCGCGCGGTTCTCATGAATCTAATTTTGCTACTGAGTATGCTAGCATTGGTCCTTCAACAGCCACTCCCATCATTCCCGTCTCAGATTTAGTTATACGCCAGGCTCGTCAGGCTTTACAGCAATGATAGCTTTGTGATCGACAGGCATTAGAGTTCCTTGACTCGGTCAGGGGACTTCTACGACCGATGTATCCGTACAGGACTTGGATGGCTCAAGAGGATGGGCTGGAGGTCTGAAGGGCTACAAATCGGGTAGAGATGCCGGATGCCAGGGGTAGTCTGTGTAACATGGCGATTTCTAGCTCTGTAACTGCTATTTGTGCTCCAGAGGCCCAAGGATAGACGGAATCCGGCAATATGCGTGGCTCCATACCGAGACTCTACACATAGCCGTTTGTGACCACGTCAGATCGGTCTCTTTGCAATGTGATGGTTCTTTGATAAAGACGTCCCCCTTTCTCTCCAGCCGAAGTACCCTCTGCCAACGGTTTCGCCCAAAAAGCTTCAATATGCGTATCGCGCTTCTGATCGCCGGTCTCTCTCTCGTTGTTTCCGGTCATCTCATCGGCGATGGATCGTCTCAGCTGCACAAAAGAAGGTTGAGTTCTATCCATTTACCGCGCGGCGGCGACTCTTGGGCCTGCGGAGCGGAGGAACTCAACAAGCTCGAGAGCACAATCGACGAGGCGAGAAAACTGGCGCGGAATGCGGCCGGCGTCTTGGCCATTGGCGGGTCAGAGAACTCGGCCGCATACACCAAGTGGTTCGGAAAAGGTCGGTCGACCCCTAGGCAGATACGTCCAAAGAAGGAAGATCATGATTTATGGAAAAGGCCGCGTACATGAGGTTGTGCTGACTCGTCCCAAACCGGCCAGGCAACGCAAACACAAAGACTCGAATTTCCCTAAAGATGAACAACTACGACTCCCTCGTCAACGACCTCCGGTTTCCAGACAACACGGTTGCATTCGACGGCCAAACCCTCGACCCGCAGGGACTGACGTACGTCTGCTGGCCCCAGGACGAAGCTCACTGCGAACTGGGCTTCATCGCCGGCGTGATCCGCCCCGGTTTCCACCCGGGGTTGCGCACCAGCTTCAGGGGCCACGTCCTCGTCATGTGCCCAAAGTTCTTCAACCTGGCCTCGCAGGACGAGGTCGCCGCGGCGCTGAAGAAGGAGTCGCCGACGCTGAGGCTGTCGGCCGCGCTGACCCTGGTCCATGAGATGCAGCACGTGAACCTGACGACGGGGAACGACAGACTCTGCGACGACCAGATCGAGCAGAGCAGGATACACGGCAGAGGAGTCGGTTGCTACGATATCAAGTGGTGAGTCATGGCTGTCGCGCGTTTGGGCCTTGTCCTGTTCTGACGGGGGCTTTTGCGGCGTAGCTGCTCGTCTATCCCGGACGAGAACAAGATACAGAACGCGCAGAATTTCGCCCTCTTCGCTCTCGATGTCGCGGCCTTCCCCGAGCGAGGTAAAAGGAACGAAAAAGGAAAGTCTTGTCTAATCGGCGGCTTGAATAAAAGGGCACCTGCGGAGGGCTCCGAGGAGCGTCTGCTATCGAGCGGTGATGGTCCAGTCAGGTTTGGCAACCACACAACGAAACCTGTTGGAAACCATACGTTTCCTTTTCATGAAAGACCGTCTTCTCTGCATCCATCTTCCTCTGCCTCTCGGCCCTCTTCTCTACCCCATTCCTCCTCCGCGGCCCTCCCTCCCAGTCCACCATCATCGTCTGCTGCGAGGTCATCCTCCACTCTCATGCCGATCCCTCGTCCATCCCAAACTCGGAGTCTGGCTCCTTCAGCCACTCCGGAAGTTCTTCACGTAAGCGACGGTGCCACCGTAGCTGCGGGCCTAGGAGCGGTAGTCATAGCCGGTGTCGGCGGTGGATTCGTCCTCGCTCCATCCGGCGCTCTTTTACCGATAGCCGCCGGC
This sequence comes from Colletotrichum spinosum, assembly GCA_004366825.1. Classification (NCBI taxonomy): domain Eukaryota; kingdom Fungi; phylum Ascomycota; class Sordariomycetes; order Glomerellales; family Glomerellaceae; genus Colletotrichum; species Colletotrichum spinosum. The sequence continues at coordinate 22,619 of QAPG01000024.1, read as the reverse complement.
TCCACGGCCGTCGTCAGCGCCAGTACCGCCGCCAATGGGGCGGAGGAGTTCAAGTTGGAGGAAGAGAAGAAGGACGACCCCGAGATTCCCTCAGTCACCCAGACAATCAGCGCCCCGGCCTCCACGGCCTCGGATGACCACTGCTCGTTGGCGACACAGTCGGACGCGCCGGAACCGGCCACGCCGGATGCCCCCGACTTTGCGTTCAAGGATTTCGTCTTTCTTCCCGGGCCCGAACCAACCGTCTTTTCTTCCATGACGAAACCGCCAACGACGACGACGACGACGACAACAACGACGACAACAAAGGCTGCAGCCAAGACGTCTGCGCCGGCCGTTCCCCCACCTCTTCCATGCTACGTGAGTATATCCCCTTGGAGCTCGGGGCATCGGCTGACAACATCCCACGCAGAACTTCGATAATGCCTCGTATGGGTGGTGTTGTCGCGGTCCTGATTCTCCATGCGAAAAGGACCTAGGTACCTGCTACTTTGACGGGACGGGTGGCAGCAATGTCTTGCCCAACAGTGCTGCGTGTCCTCCTCCAGAGGGTGCTCGCCATTGATATGGGTGGCAAAGAATTTCAAGACTTGTGTAGAGCTTCGTCGGAATGTCTCCCATGAGTCGTGGCCAGACTCAAACTACTCGAGTAACAACAAGATATATGTATAAAGACATATGTATTAGTCACTGAAAAGAGCAGGGAAACCTTGGAATTCCCCCCGAGGATGCGTACGTGAAGCCTTCATCACGTATAAAGCGTAGTTATACGTCCTATAACTTGAAACCTGTTGGCTCTCCGATCGATAGGAGACTTTGAAGGCAGCGTTTGATCATTGATTCTCGTTGTAAAGCTGTAAACTGTGGCCATTGTATAACACTGTTGGATCCTGTCCAAGACACGCGCCCCAAACCGCCCATGAACCATCATTCCCCGATGTTGAAGAATAAAATAAAAGTTCTCCAGCCCCCACGCAGACTCAGTGAGGGTTCTTCGAGTTGGACTTGGACTTTTTGGAATTGATCGACTTTTCGTGGCGGACGTGGTCCTCGTGAGCAATGTGGTGGTAGTGGTTCTGCGAGTCCATGCAACCCTGACCGCATTGGTGAAAGTCCTCCTTCACGTGGTTGATTTCGTGCTTCAAGTCGTCCGCGGGCGTATTGTGAATGATCTTCTTCCCGTCGGGGAGCGTGGTGTATCCAACCCCTTCTTTGTTGTACTGGCGCTGGCGGTCGTGGTAGTCCTTGTTGTTGATCTCGTCGAGCTTGCGCTGCTGGGACTGCAAGGACCCCACGGACAGGTACGAGTTGATGGAGTCTAGGCAGCCCTGCCCGCAGGCGTGGTTGCGTTGCTTGGCGAGGTTCTCCTGGTACTTTTGGTCGTCAAAGACGGTGTTGCGCTCGCCCCGTTCGGCGCGCGATAGGCCCGAGCCGTGGCGGTCGTTGGTGTCGACCGGGTCGTGGAGAACCGACCTGGACACGGTGTGGAAGTCGTAGTTGTCGTTGTTCACGTCGTGGTGGTCGTAGTATCCGTTCTTGATTTTGGAGTTGCGCGACTGAAAGGAGGCGATGGAGTCGTGGCAGCCCTGGCCACAATCACCGGCCGCGAGCTTGGCGAGGTTGTCTTTGTACTTTTTCTCGTCCGCGGCGGTTATTACGGGGGGGTATCCGTTGTTGGCTTTGGAGTTTCGTGACTGAAAGGAGTTGATGGAGTCGTGGCAGCCCTGGCCGCAGTTGCCGGCCGCCAGCTTGGCGAGGTTGTCTTTGTACTTTTGCTCGTCTTCCGTGCTTACTCCTGGGGCTAACCAGTGGTTGTCGACGTCGTTGTGGGCATCCCTCCTGGTCTTGATGGGCGAGTGTGGCGCCCTTCTGGCCTGGATCTGGGGTTGTTGTGAACCTGTTCCGGGCGGCTCCAGAGACCTGGATTGTGTATCGGGAAGGGCGCCGTCGTCCTGAAGGGGCTCAGCTCTGTTGTTAAACTCTGAAGCGGGCTGAATTTCCTCGGACCTGGTTCCAAGGATAGGAACACCTGGGTCCCGGAGGTCTTCTGCCCTGGCCTCGACCTCGACGTCGAGTTGACTGCCAAGATCTTGCTCACTTCGGGCTTGGACATTAGGGAAGGCTTCAGAGTTATCCACGGGTGCTTCGTCTCTCGACTCGATCCGTGGGAAATCCTCAAAGTCATCAGGAGGTGACTCTTTTTTGATCTGGGCTTTGGGTTCAACGTCGGTGGCCACATCCACCGCACTGTTTTTGAACGCATAAAGAGGTGGGCGTAGAAAGCTGTGAGGCGGCGGCGGAGAAGGAAGCGCTGATACGCTAACAATGAACGCAGCCAAGAGAGCGGTAGTTAAGACGCGCATGTTGACTGCTGATCAGGAGAGGGGTTCGACTTGCGGGATCAAATTGCGTGAGGGATGAAAACAAGTAATGACCATAGGCTAAGAACTTGGCGTTTGACCAATGGACTTGGCGATGATGCCGGGTCTGAGAAGCAGATGAGGGTGTATCTTATACAGGACTCGACTACCTTCCATATCCCAACTGGGAGGTTCTGTAGTTTCGGCCAACGCAGCTAGTAAGGGCGGGCAAGTCCTTCGAGCTCACTCCTCGCCGAACCACACAGTGATCTCAAATCTACGGAATCTTCGGCATCGGCAGATTGTTTGCTTAGAGCACTTGTCGTAATCGTGACTCAACTGCTGAAAAGCTGTGGGCTTGAAGCTTGACTTGAGCTAGCTGCCCTAGGTTCGACTAAGAGCAACGGGCGGTAGCACCAGACGAGGTAAGATGCCACCCAACATCGTGATTGCGAGGCATTTGATCGCCGTTGTACTCGATGTTGGTCTGTATGTGGTCTAGACTAAGGGGGATCCAGCAGCAGAACTTGGCCTTTGGTACGAGACAAGCTTCGTGCGTACGCAAGCGTCTACTGCAAATCAACCGTCTCGGGCTGCTGCGCATAATAACAACAAGCTTACTCGGCATGGAAGAGTGCGCCGGGCGTGGACTTTGTTGGAATCTGTGGTCCTGTGGAAGTTAAATACTGAGACTATTCCTGGAGATGCCCAGATTCTCACCCTGTATTCGCATATAGTAGTGTGAAGCTTAGGACACGCTACCCGGATTACATGGTTGTTTTCTAGCCTCGTGTAAGAGATGTACGCCAGTCAGAACTCGATATCACAGTCACTCACATGGTCCCAGAAACTCGGCCTTCTCGTCGTCTTGGGACGGTGCTGGAGGAGACTGCCTCTGAGCCTCTTGATTCGCTTCAGGAATCACCCGGAGAGCATGGCATGCAGAAGCAAGGGCAAAAGTACGGACGGTTTAAGGGCGCTAACTCGCGTGTTTGCATACGCATGCGATTACCCCTCTCTCTACATGACGTTCAAAGAGAACTAGGGTGTTTCAAATGCCATGTCGTTCGTCGATGACATTTCGATGCAGTATAGCCGGCATCCCGACAGGAGTTCGCCTTGCTCGGGCGGGGAACATGTGTGGAGGGGGGCAACCTCTGCAGATCACTTCAGCATGGCCGAAGTCAAACCATCGTAGTTGATTGGCTTTTCCCTGTATGGCGGCATGTGGTAGGACGCATCGTGGGTAAGTTTCTGGTACCTGCGCGCGGGTTCGTGTGAGGCACGAGTCTTGCGAGTCTGTCTGGCAAACGCTTTGTCACGGTCACATTTCGGGGATGATGCCATGATTTCTTCAGTACTCCCCAGCAGTTATCCATGTCCAAAGACTGACGACTGGCTCCTGCTAGACGCTCGATGATGGCGTCTTGTGTCCCATGGCAAACAACCACACCAACGGCAGGTGATGAACCAGGATGAGAGCTTTAGAGGAGAAAGCTGGTCCTGGTTAGTGCGGGCGGATAGTGTCGATCGCACCGAACCTTTCCGATATCACAAATTGAGAATAATGTCTCCGTAAGCCACGGCGGGCTTGAAGTAATGAGGGGTCGATGAGATGATGGGAGTCCAAAGTACACCATGAGAACTTACGCGTGCTTCATCGGATGGTCTCGCCAAGGAGATGTTCTGAGATAAACCCCCGGCTCTCGCGGAAGGCGGGAGACGCAAAGAAAATCACATCATGAGGTTGACGAGCGCATCGCCCAGAATGGAACATGCATGGCTCGTGGGAAGCGAGGCTACCGAGATCGGGTATAACCATAACGCCCTGACTTCCCGAGACCACCAGTGTGCCTGGTGAGGCCACTAGTTCTTGAGCCTCGGGAAATTTTGCAAGCGCTGCTCACATCCGCACTGGTGGTGGCTCGCAACCTTAACCTTGGTCGTTCCCGTGGCCTTGGACACGGCGAATGGAGACGCGTGTGCGATTTGCGAGCATTGGTTACTCGCGCGTCTAGTTCATCGTGTGGCTTCCTGACTCCGTGACTGGGCTTGGCAGTCGTATTTACGACACCAGGGAGCGTTGATTAAAGTCAATAGAGTTGCGATAACGAGATGCCGACGCCAAAGACATCCGTCCATTACTCATCACTCGCTGTGCGGACCATGATCCTCGGAGTGGACTATGCATCACATTGTCGTATCGCTTACTTCCTCATCCGCGATTCAGCCAGGAACTCGCATATCTTACTTGGCGACAATGGGTTACCCTACCCTTCAATCGACGATAACCTCACCCAAAAGCCGAAGATCGAACTCTAGCACCACGCAACAAAGTTTCATCTTACTATACCAAGCTACCTATTGACGTTCAAAATATGAGTCGTCATATTGACCTTCCTTCTATACGAGAGCCGGGAGGAAATGCCACTGCTCGGCAACAGCTTGCATATAGCGCACCGCAGGTTACGCAGTCAAACCCATCACGACTCCGTACGCAGAATGCCCATGTCAAAGTCCCACACGCTACTGTAGGATGCATAAACTCAACTTCAGGGGATTCTTTTGCGAAATTTTCGGGCGACAAGAGCTCTGCCCAAGGACGTCATGCGGCTGGCTCGGTATCGCTGGAAGCATCGTGACCCTTGCTGCTGACTTTGTGGAGCTCCATTCGGAACGTGTTCCGGCTGGAGCTGCCATACTTTCCGAACGAATATAAGCTTTTGTAAGAAGCCGTGGTCAGCACCGCATTTGTCAATCTTCATGATTGATGATACAGCATCGCTCTTGGAACATGCAAGTCGCTTTCTATGGGCATCGTGAGTGAAGCCCAGGTGTCGGCCGTGGCAGTGTCCTCATCCCAAACGCCTTCTTGGCTGCGGAAGATGCCGAACACGGGGTTTTCCATCCAGACAGAATTGCTGCGTTCCGTGTAAGAGCCAAAGAAGTCGCGGAGGTATGAGCCACTTCATACATCTTTTCGTAATCAGAGTTCAACGGATTACACCTGGGGCCTGGATGATTGCTACTTCTCTTTGGTGCGAATACACCATCTCTTCTGGTTACGAACACTGACCCTACACATTGACTCTGAGTGTATCTGATAGCCGCTCAATTTATGCTCATCTTCACTCAAAGATCGTAAATGTGACGGCCTATTCATATTAGTGGCTTCTTTTGTGATGTTCATGAGATAATCGCTTGCTCTTCTTCAACATTACCAAGAACTGCCTAAGGTATTTTACTCTGGGTTGACTGGGGCTTTTAGCAACCTTCTTCACGTTGTCCGTCGCCTCAATTGCAAGATATTACTGTGGCATGCTGAAGAGCCCTCTGTGTTCTTATGAAGAGCTTGCTTTGTATTTATTCTTCGTCTTCGGACTGCTGCGAGTTGTTTACGTCTCATCGCCGGACCGCTCGCGCACAAAGTCCCTGATGCCCCGCGACATCCGAATCCTCTCGCCGCGCTCGCAGGAGTATTCTCGACGCGCGCACGAGAGGCGGGACTCATCGGCACCTAGTTGGGAGACGTGCTCCTGGGAGAAGTGGCGACGCGCGACAGGAACGGGCAGAGTTTGCGAGGTCTCGATAAGCTACTCAGGACGGGCGTGGGCAACAGACATCTGCTGGAGGGAGACACGCCGATCTTAACAAGCTTCTTGGTTCCGAGGAGCCCGCAGTTGACGAGAATGGTGGACTAATGTGTCTTAAAACGGCACACGCGGTATGCAGAGTACAAACGTATCTACGAAGCTTGTCTGCCGTATACGGGGAGGAAAGACTAAATAAGCACCGAGAGTAACTTTTGCTGCGAGATAAGTCTTTCTTATAAACAATTGTGTAATAATGCAAGTCACTTCGGTATTGGACGAAAAAGAAAAACAACCGCTTTCCTTTCCCTCTCAATCAGAAAGAGGAATGCCTCCCCGGCGGCTCCCAGTTCCATGAACCCCGCGCAATCTAGTTGGCAGCACCGTTGACGGCGCCGAACTGGATGCAGTACTCCTCCCACTCGTCTCCGCCAATGTGCTTGTCAGGAGAGTTGCAGGTAGCGACGCTGGGGTCGTCGTCCTTGACACCCTGAAGGAAGAGAAGAGGCATGGTCAGCAGCTGAAGCTTGTCTTGGATAATCCTGTGGAGATGGTTTGACTTACCGTGGAGCAGTCGGGGCAGGTGTCCCACTGGTCGTTGCCGTTGTGACGCTCCTTGTAGACACCGCAGGCAGCCTGGGTGGCCTCAATGTTCTGTCGAAATGTGTAAGCCTTGTGCCTAAGAAGACGCTCATAGTGGAGATGGCGTCATGTCTGAAATGACATATAAGAGAGATTGTGTACCTTGGGGTCAGAGTCTTCAAGACCCTGAGAAATACACCAAGCAGCGGAGTGCAAGTTGGCAAAGGCGCTATATTGTGTCAGAAGCGGTTGACAACTCGGCCTGGACCAGGTCATAATTGCTCACCCAGTGGCGCAGGCAAGAGAGGCAACGAGAAAGGTAGAGAGCTGCATTATGAGAAGATTGGATGAGGCGGGGATGATAGTGAAGTGAGCGTGGTAGTAAATGAGTAGAGACTGACTGTGAGTGAGTGGATGGTGATGAGAAAATCAACGTCGTGATTTGGAGGGCAAAGATGCTCTATTTAACCCCTTTTTTCAGTACATGCTCTTACGGCTAAGTGAAGCTTCTGTGATTCTGGCTCCCGTATAATCATCCACAGTCCCGCCGTGACGGAAACTGCTCCGCCATCTGCTGACGAAGCCCGGCCAACCCCATTCACGGAAATCTGCGTTCGGTCGTGAAGTGGCACAAAGTCCACGACACCAAGGCATGTGGATGAGCAGAAATGCCCAACAGGCAGGTCGCCAACCCCACACCCAGGCGTTCTTCTCGAAGGATGTCTCTACTGCAGGTCTCCCACAAACCCGGCGCGGGAGCTAATTAGTCTATGCTTAGTCGTAGTTGTCGTGATGTTATGCGTAAGCGTCAGCCCACACATGCCCGGGTCGTGGAGACGGCTGGCCCACAGGTCTTGACCCTTGCAGCTGAGACTTGGCCGAGAGGTCGATAGGCGAGACCTGCCGTGCTTCAGACCAATATCGGCTCAAGGAATGTCGCCAAATAACCCACGTAGGAGTCAGTTGGTTATTTATACCTCAACCAGCCGTCTCTATGTCCCTGCTTGGCATTAGTCGCAGCAGTCTACATGACTAGCAGTAGCAGACCTAAGTTGTGGTAGACGTAGACGTGTCCTCAAAAGAATACAGGCCAATCAGGCAGCTGCGCTCAGATAAGTCAACTTGATTCGGAAGATCTTCTATGCTGCGATGAAGAAGGTATGGGACAGCTGATCAAAACTATTCTTGTAGAGATGTATGGAGATTATGGGGTCCTGTCGTCTGCTTATCTCGATATAATATGAATCCACGCTCCAAGCCTTGAATGTCGAAACTTACCTCATAGACACAGTAGAACTGCCGGCTCTGGCATTGACTAGTTGCGGGTGCTATATTTGGTGCTGTCCAGGACTCGAAGCCCGGTTCGGCTGTTCGATGGGGACGGATGTGAGTTCCCTTTCTATACTTTTTGCGGAGCTGCTTTCGGGCCCGGATCGGGTATCGTCGCCCCGCCGAAGAGGGGGTGCTCTCGGGGTCAGCCGTGCTTCACGACATGTGGGAGATCATGTTGGAGCATATACGCCCGAAGCGAGATTATACCCCAATGCTCTCCATCCATACGTCGGAGTCATTCAGCCCACGAGATGGGTTAAACCAGTCTGGCGGGGTCAATCCGAGCCAAGTTTTTGAACCCAGTTGCTAGAGAGATCCTCTGCAGGCTTGTTGCTGTGGAACGCGACATTGCTCAGCCTCTCACCACCTACTCCATTGTCGGGGCTCATCTACCGGGCTCACAGTGTAGTCCACTCGGGTGTCTTCCAACACGGGTGCGCCGGGTATCACTGCCAAGTTTCCAAGATATTGAGACATGACAAACCCTTTGAGAGAGAAAACCGGCTGTCAAGTGCAAGCCGACAGGCCGGCCGACACCCATCTCTTCAATTATCTATAACATTCAAATGTCTAGGCATTACCTCGCGAGTTATGTACACTTGTTGATCCAACCACGGCCACGGTGTCTTTCTTGTTCAGGACTTGGTGGCCTTCAACGACAACGACGGAAGACGTTGGTTTTTACTAGTCGTCTTATAGAGTTGAGCCTCCCGCCAGCTTGGTCATTTACCATGCAAAGTAACGACCGGGAGAATCCGCCAACGTCAACCAGGATGAAGTAATTGGTAGGGAGCAATGAGGAACTGATTTCCGATCCTCAAGTAGAGCCACCTATTGTGCTTATGTTGATTCAAGTTGTTCTTCTATCCTAGGACCACAGACAGACTGGGTTCAAAGCTATACACACAAATGCTCAGTGGGCCATACCCAATGGTGTATTGTCAACGCTGCTGACTGGGGAAACTTCGAAGAGGGAATCCAACGCTACGTTGGCTCCCTTAAACCCCGGCTGGCATGATATTACAGAGCAGTGTTGTTGAGTATAGACAATCTATTGCAGCTCGGAGTTTCTGTGTCACCTTAATAGTGGTTGAAAGTCGAACTCGAGCATTAATTGGTTAAGGAGTACGTTGACAGCAGAGCAAGGTTGGTCAAGTTATTGTTGATCTGCTACTTACCACTCACAGGGCCTAGCTGCGGAAGCATCTGAATACACTGTTCTCCAACTGGTGTTGTCTCGTTCGTTATGTGAGGTTCTCGTGAGTCGTTTTCTAAGACGAAGATGACCGGCAGTGACAATGACTGAAGGTAACGATAGGACGAGCCACATCATAAAATACAGAGATTACAATGGGTTCTGGGATGTAACCTAAAACTAACAGTTTGAAACTCTCCTTCATTCATACAGATAAGCCAGTAGAGCACTACTAAACCATCGATTGGCAATCGACATGACACGCGGAATCCAGTCTGTCGGGTATTGCCCGACGGCATGGGAGAAAGCTGCGTCTTGGCGAGATAACACGGCTTGGCGAGCGATATCGCTAGATACGAGTGGAAGTTGAGGAAATTTTGAATGACTCTCCAAGACTTTCCCACCCCACACTTTGAGGGGCGTCCTCCGCAATGCCGATAAACACATTCCTATTCCCGCATAGTTCCAACGCAAGTACCGTGATAGTGGTACTGAAGAGAGTCGACATGACGTTGCGAAGGCCGGGATAGACTCGGTGATGACTTGGCGTTGCGGTTGAGCTTGCCGAACGACCGGCCGACAGAAGTTCTCTACAAAGATGGGGCAGCTCGTCTTTCAGCACCCTTCAATCGAGCCACCGTCTCTCTCAGCTACCGTTAAGCATTGACCGAGAAGCCGGAGTAACGTTCGGTGACGATCGCGACAAACATGCGCTGCCAGCAAATCGCAACGGCAGGCCTGCTTTACGCAGGTCTGGCCACCGCCCTGACTTACGCCAGCAATCAAGTCAGCGTCATCAAGGATAGCGAAGCCGTTGCTGCCAACTTCCCCAAAGTCGCAGATGTTGAGTTGCTGTCACCAGCTTTTGCTGGCCAGGACAGTGTACCCAGCACCTTTGCAAACGGGACGAGCGGACCAACTGACCAGGCGACATTGGGTGAGTCTAGTCGCGATGGCCTTGCTTTCGGCTTTAACTAACCTCGTCGCAGACTACTATCTCCAGACCCTGGCATCGCGCCATGAATGGATGACCTACCACGTCCCCGACTTCAAGTCCGAAGAAGGCCGCTCGATTCCCTACGTCTACCTGTCAACATCCCAGCTCTTTCATCCGCCATCTCTTGATACCTTTGCCAACTCCAGCGCACCTGGCAAGGTCCGCATTTGGATGCAAGGCGGCGTTCACGGCAACGAGCCCGCCGGCGACCAGGCTCTTCTATCACTGCTGGGCCGGTTCGATGCGAACACAACATGGGCGGCCTCGATACTCGACAAGGTGGACATCATGATGCTGCCTCGCTACAACCCAGATGGTGTGGCCTACTTCCAGCGGTACCTCGCCACGAACTTCGACCCGAACCGCGACCATACGAAGCTCGCGAGGCAGCAGACCCGCGACATCAAGAAGCTCATGGTGAGCTTCGCGCCTCATGTCGGCGTGGACTGCCACGAGTACAGCCCCACCCAGCCCTTTGGCGCCGAGGAGCAATGGATCGATGCCCAGGATGGCCAGTTTTCGGCCATGAAGAATGCCAACATCCACCCTGATATCCGCCAGATGTCCGAGTCAGTTTTCGCAAACGCCATTGCGGCGGCAATGGAGCGTCGTGGCCTCCGCTGGGGGCCGTACGTGATCGGCAACACCGGTTCCGACGAGATTACCCTGGAAGAGACGACCGGCGACGCCAAGATTGGCGACAGCGCCGTCGCGCTGACCCAGGCCATCATGTTCCTCACCGAGACGCGGGGCATCGGTCTAGCTGACCAGCATTTCCAAAGAAGAGTGGCAACCGGGCTGACAATGGTCGAGACCATTGTCCAAACTGCCGCCGACCGCGCCGAACAAGTGTACCAGACCGTCGAAGCGGCGCGGGCAAAGTTCATCGCCAGCACCGACGAAATCATCATCACCGAGCTCGCCCGGCCGACGAACATTTCATGGCAGTTTATCGAGGCCTCCACCGGAGAGCTCGTCGACGTCCCCGTGCAGTTCCTCAACACGACCCCCGTTGTCGCGAACCTGACCCGCGCCAGGCCGGAGGCTTACGTCTTCTCGAGAGCGTGGGCCGACGTCGCCGAACGCCTCCGCGTCACGGGCGTTGAGGTGGACGAGTTGAAGTTCGACTTCAGGGGAGAGGTGGAGGCACTGAATATCACGAGCGCTGCGGTGTCTGCCTCAAAGTACGAGGGTATCGCACGGACTACGGTTGAAACTGCTACGGTGAGGAGGGAGATTCGTGTTCCTGCTGGGGGATTCTGGGTCAGCACGAGGCAGAAGAACGCCGCGCATGCTTTCGTTACTCTGGAGCCGGAGGGTATCGACTCGTATGCCACTTTCAACGTTTTACCCGTAAGCGTGGGGGACGAGTATCCTGTGTATCGCGTAATGGCCTAAGCCTGTGCGGGCAGCATGATTTTGGTGTTGAGGGAACCAGTATTTGAACTAAACATGGGAGTCTTCATGTCAAGTTGGCCGCTCCGCTTAATATTATAGTTGTAAAGGAAGCATGACGATGTCAACGAAAACGCACTGTCACTGTTTACTACTTAATCCTCAATATAGTAGACCTATCGACTTATATCCCGCTCACGTATCAGTGCTAGATATTGATCGTCACTCTTGAACCCAGCAAGAACAGCGTTGCTGTAAAAGTCAAGCTCCAGGATCGCAGACGACAAGCTTGAGGATGCGAGAATTGCTCAACATCATCGAGAGCAGTGATTCGGTTCAGAGAATTTCCCACAGACTCCTACCTAGTGTGGGTCGACATCTGGTCGACGTCGTGATCGCGCTCACAATCCTCCGCGGCGAATTACCATCCCTGGGGCTCCGAGTTCCGATGCGGGGATCCCGCCGGCCCACGAGTCCCCTTGACGGCGTATAAGATTCCAGGTTGTCCATCATCAGAGCTCGCCGGTCCGAGTCTCACGTCTTCGCACAAGTCAAGCTAGTCAGAACCGGCACCTAATGTCCCAGCTCAAGGAATTTCGAAACCCAATCATCCCCGGCTTCGCTCCGGACCCTTCCGTGGTGCTCGTCGACGGCGTCTTTTACCTGGTCACATCGTCCTTTCACGTCTTCCCCGGACTGCCCATCTACGCGTCAAGGGATTTGCAGAACTGGGACCACATCGGTATATATCTCACAACTTACCGCCGCAAGGCTTCGTGGTTCTGACTTGACAACCCACCCCCCCCCAGGAAATGCCATCAACCGTCCTTCTCAGCTGTCCCTCGCCAACGCGCGCACGAGGGCCATCGCCCTGGACACCGGCAACACCATGATCGCCACCGCCGGCCTCTTTGCCGCGACAATCAGACATCACCAAGGGAAATTCTATATTGTCTGCACAAACTGCCTCTCGTCCAACGGGTCCACAGAGGGCGGAGCTACCGACACTCAAAACTTCATCATCCAGACGTCGGACATTTGGAGCGACCACTGGAGCGATCCCGTTCCTGTCGAGTTTGCCGGCATTGATCCCAATCTGTTCTTCGACGACGATGGGAAGGTGTACTTCCAGGGCTGCTACGTCATCAATCGATCGAAACAGCCCAGCTGCACGATCAAGCAGTTCGAGGTTGACGTCGACACTGGGAAGCAGCTGACGGAGCAGAGGGAGATTTGGGGCGGGTTCGCAAAGTACGATACCGAAGGTCCGCATACCTACAAGAAGGACGGATGGTACTATTTGCTCGTTGCGGAGGGCGGCACCTTTGAGCACCATCTTCTCTCCATCGCCAGATCCAAGGACATCTGGGGCCCGTACGAGAGTTATGAGCGCAACCCCATCATGACTGCCGACGGAAAGAACGAGTACATCCAGAACATCGGCCACGGTGAGCTTTTTGAGGATGTGGAAGGTCAGTGGTGGGCCGCAGTGTTGGGTGTCAGAAGCGACGAGGGTTGCGCGGCCTTGGGGAGGGAAAGTTTCCTGACACCGGTTGAGTGGCCTCGAGACGGATGGCCGCGAATCTCGCAGCCACAGATGAGGTTTCAAAGAAGCTTCACGAGCCCAAAGAGCGACGGGAAGTTGAGGGCTTCGGCCAGAGTAGCAGACGTTTACATCCGAGACCCAGTTCTCTCAGACTATCGATACTCAACCAGCGACACGGGGGCTGTTGTCCTGAAACCAAGCCGTGAAGATCTTTCGACGCCGTTGGGAACGTCGACGTTTGTTGGACTCAGGCAGAGATCGCTACATGATGCCGCCACGGCGCGTCTCTTGCTGACGCCGAGTTTGACATTATCCAAGGGGCTGCGAGCTGGACTAGCTCTTTACAGGGACCACATGCGTCATGTGTCGATTGTCTACGATTCTGGGAGAAAGGCTGTCGTCTGCCGAGCTGTCAACTCCGTCACCGGTTTAGACAGGGTGTCTGCCGTGTCCCTCTCTGTGACCGAGGGAGCCGCGGCGGTTTCGATGAAGATCGAATCATCGCCTACGAGGTGGACCTTCTTCGCAAAAGTCGAGGCTTTGGGCGGCCCCGAAGAGAGCTGGACGCCCGTCGAGGTTGTCAAGGTTAAAGAATTGGACGCTCGAGACTTTACGGGGCCGATTTATGGGGTTTTTGCTCATTCTGACGGAGTCGAGAATGAGGGCGTCGAGGTTGAGGCGGCTCGGTTCAGAGTAAACGACGTATAGACACGTCCAAAGCAGGTGAGCTTACAATCAGAGAGGAACATGATGGTGCAAACTGTACTGTTTAGCTCTGACTCTTGTGATGGCATGCTGGATGAAGGACTTTGTGGAAATTATTGACTTGAGTTGAGAAAACAGACCCAAGGCTTGCTTTGCCTATACCCTCCATGTAACCGTCCAAATATCCCACAACTTCAATCTAGGTGGGGAGGGGTATTACGGGGATGGCGCATGCCTCCCGAGGATAACCAACCAACTACTTTATATAACAAACGACCCCTTCATTCGTCTTACAGTCCACTCCGCTGCTTCACCTTGTCGAACAGACCTGAGGCTTGCATAAACTCCTTCACCGTGGGGTCGACAGTGAACATTTTCTTCAGTTTATACTTGTCAGCGCCTCTGATTTCGAGGCCCTGGAGAGACTTGGCACGACTCAGGGCAACGTAGGCCTGCCCACTCTCCCATACATGGGACAAGTCCACAATGACGCGATCCATTGACAAGCTTTGACTCTTGTGGATGGTCATGGCCCAGCCAGGGACTAGCGGCACCTGCGTGCGTGAGAGAAGATTGTAAGGGTGCCCTCCGCCAATCTCGCTGACGGTGCAATGGGGCCCGATGATGTAACTTCCGCCCTTGGAATTTGGGAATACGACTCTCGGAACTACAGAATATGAGCATGGAGGACTGGCTGGCTGGGCTAAAGCCCGCGCGGTGGTGGAAGTCTGGTGGATCGGTTACTTACACTGCACGGAAGATTTGGTTGTCTTCTCGTCAGCTGACAAGAACTCGGAAATGCGTTCATATCTCTCCATGGCAAGGTCGAACCCAGGCTTGTCTTTTTTGTAGTTTTGACGGACTGGTTCCTTAGGCTGCTCAGCCTCAGAAGCATTGACAAAGCCGCAAATGATTCCTTGACTACCGTTGCAGAGTCCTGCTTCAATATCGATCTTCAGCGGTATCAGTTAGAACATGCCATGACGCATTGCTTGTTTGTGTAATGGAAAATGCGATAAACATGTCAATTGAACTTACATTGGCAATTAGGACCACAGGCATGCCGTCCTTGAGCTCGAGAGTCGCCTGATATCGGTGCTCTTGGAGAACGTTCAGCGGCCTTCGTGACTTGAGGTGCTTGGTGTGCCACGGATGAACCTGCTTCAACACGTCAGTATATTGCCAAACGGGAAGCCCGCGTGGACTTGGGCCACTGCGCAGGCCGTTGACGTGTCAAAAGAACTTGCCTCGTACTCAGCGATGACTGACTGACTGAGATCGCATGGCTCTGCCTTCTTGAACACATCCAGGGAGAGATATTGATGCACGCGACCGGTTTGCAACTTGTCGAACTCCTCTTTGTTACAGCTTTCGACGTCGCCTTTCCTGCCGAACAACTTGACCCCATTCTCGACGCTGGTTTCGTGATTCAGGAGCAGTTGAGCATCCCCGTCTTCAAGACCCAGGCCCATACGGCCTTTCTGCAAGATTTCGATAAAATGCTGATCTGACTGACGGTGGATTTGGGTGAGGTGTACGTATTTGAAGTTGCACTTTTCCCACTCGGCGGATTTGAAAGCCCATTTGTCCCGGTCGTGGTATTTTGCATCATGGCCCTTTTCGGGACATTCCCAAGGGCCTTTCTGACATCGCTTCGGCTGCACATTTTTGGTGAATGATGTCACCGTGTTTTGACCACAAACGCCGCAGTGGAGGAAAGGCATGATCGGAGGCAGCTGGCAAAAGTCACCGACGACTATCACCTGAATGCCCCCGAACGCGCCCTTGGTTGCTTCGACGTCGAGGTTTAGATATTCGTACTTTTTGTTTTTGGCGGCATCGTGTCGGATGTTAGTGATGACTTCGCTCAGTCGGGTGAAGAACTTGTTCTCGACCATGCTGATCTCGTCGATGATGAGAACGTCCGCCCTCACCAATCTTAGCCAGGTGTCTCTTCTTGCTTTTGTCTTGTCGACGATCGATAGCCTGTGGCTTCTCGTGGAGGATGCTGTATTGCTATTTGCGACGACGGGCAGCTTGATGTCATCGGGCTTCCAGCCGGCGAATGTCCATGTTGTTGTACCGTCAATGTTGAGAGCAGCCTGGCCGGTGGGTGCCATGAGGTGAACGTTCTTCTTGCTGCTTCCTCTTGGGCCAGCAGCCATCTCACCCTGCTCATCCTGGTTGGGGCCACCACCAGAGACGCCGGGCTTGTCTTGAGCACGAAGGCCTTTGAGAAGGGCCTTTACAAGAACTGATTTGCCACA
This sequence comes from Colletotrichum spinosum, assembly GCA_004366825.1. Taxonomy (NCBI): domain Eukaryota; kingdom Fungi; phylum Ascomycota; class Sordariomycetes; order Glomerellales; family Glomerellaceae; genus Colletotrichum; species Colletotrichum spinosum. Next base: position 6,650 of record QAPG01000024.1, on the reverse strand, counting down.
TCCACCGGATCTGTTGAGTTGTCAGAGTCATCAGCACCGTGGCGTTTGGTAGCGAAGCATTGGACGAAAGTTCTCCGCGTTCAGCATAGATGGAGGCTTACCCGGTAATGAAGAGATTGTTCCCCTTCAAGGCAAGATCCAGAGCTTCCTTTTGTTCCTCACAAAGCACGTATCCCGCCTCAGGACATTCCAGCTTGATTTCTTCTTCAATCATTTCCTCTTTGATAGCGTCGATGTTCCTATCTTCGACAGCAGCGCCAGGTTCGTCGCCATGTCCGGGATCAAGTTCGTAGGTAGTTTGAAGAGCAGGCTGATGGGCTGGTTGATGCGCAGGTTGACGGACAGGCTCGTGGCCAGCCATTGATCCATAGCCAGAATCCTCCTGCTTGATCGAACCATAGTCCCTGGGGGATCTATCTCCATGAGATAAGTTTGTCTCGTAGGCAGTCTTGGAACTTTCAGGGACTGGCGGCGGTGTCGCTCGTGGCGTCCAAGAGGCAGAAGGCGCTTGCACCTGCTCTTGAGGCTGTTGTGGTCGCTGCTTCCTGATTTCCTCCCTTGCTATGGGAGTTAGGCGACTGCGAAAAAGGTCGACCTGGAATATGTGAGCCGAGTGTTGGCCAGTCTGAAGTCAAGTTTGTCTCACGAGTTCCTCCCAATCGTGTGCGGACCCGTCTACGAGGTTCATGCTTGTCAGTGACCGTCCGGATGGCGTGGCATCCAGAAGGAAAGAAACCCACGTATGGCATTGCTCCCCAAGCGGCTTTCATCGTATCGATCGGTGAAAATACCTGTCCTCCTGCCTCGGAAAACGACCCAGTACACCTTCTTCTTCTTTCTTTTACCACCATGCAGGTTCCTGTCGATGCCTACCGACCACTCCTCGAGCTTCCCCTCGACCCATTGAGCGGGGTCTTGCATTTGTGCTGCCGAATGACCGTGAGAGGACGGGGCGTAGGCTGAGCGTTTGGACGGCCCGTATCCGTAAGATGTGCCAGAATAGGGACGTTTACCCATCGTGACGCTGAGTGCTTGTCACTTCGCAACCTGGCGACGTAAGGAGGGGAGATGTGCGTATGTACCTAGATATCGGTCGAGGGACAGTTGAGGTGGCGACACATCGCTTAATGTACGGGAAATTGACGCGACTGTTACGCGTGGCCGGGTTGATTGCTTGCTTTTTCGTGGCTGAAGCTTTATTACCAGGGGGTTACTGGGAGGGCTATCCAATCGTGGCTGATGGATAATCAAATGTGGTCGGGAAACAGGTCTCGAAGTCGCCGGCCGCAATGGTTTGACCATGTACAATTCTTCACCGGACTGCATCGCTTTCGAGGTCGTTTTCCGGCCGTTTAGACTCATTGCCTTTGGCCTCCTGTGCGGATTCGCAGTGTTTAGCATGGCATTGCCGGCACCGCGCTGAGGCGCTCGAAGAAGTTGTTCCTAGCCATGCTGATCTTGTCAATGATGAGAACTTCGGTCTTGGTGACCCTTCCCTCTTCACTTTCCTTCGCTTCCAGGTCCTCCAACGACTTCCCTCGTCCATTAGGATCCCAGCCGACGCAGTTCCGATATCCTATCCCCGTGTTGATAGCGGCCTTGAGCGTGGGTGCGATGAGGCAGACCTTCTTCCCCACCCTTGAGCGCTGTACTGTAAATGGCCTGCGCCGAGAATGACGGTCCACATCTACCGAACCTGTTGTACGCAGTAGTGCAAAGGGAAAGATTTGGGGGTTCACGATAATGAACCTTTCCCTTGGTCTCTCTCCGGTTGCTGCCCAGGATGTAGAGATGCATCGCTGTGTGCCTTCAAACACGACGCAGTAAGTTTTTCACTTGCCCCCATTGTGATATCTGGCGGGTGCATCCTGCCCACTCATCAATCTGTGTCATTATTCACTCATCAGCAAGACCTTCCATCTCACGGGCAAAATTCTCCCCCAGCCTTCTTGTATCTCGAAATTCGCATGAGGTCGGCGCGCCAGTGGCGCTTATTCGACTAGCGACGACAGGCGTATTCCGTTTTAACGATCCCGATTATAAGCCGGGAAGAGGGCTTTCAGACATAAGGAAGCTGGCTGCTCAAGCTAACGATACCTCCGAGATCATGACCATCAGTCAATGACAGAGATGCACAGGGCGTCGACCTCCCACCTGTTAGCGAGATGATGATTGTCGCCCGGACGGAAATCTGTGGCTAATGCTCATGTGGCTGGTGATTGTGGCATCTGTCGCCGGCGTTGCCCGATTCTTCCACTCCGGGCGGTTCCGTTCCATTCCAGGCGGCCGGCGATTGGCACGTAATTGCCTCGGTACGTACCTGCGACATCCGATCGCGCAAGAGTCTGCTGAAGGAAGGGTGGTGGAAAACTTAGTGGAGCGCAGAATATCGGGACCCCGCCAGAGCAAAACCTGCCCCTCCATGGGATTTTTTAACCCCGCGTCTTTCTCCCTTCTGATTGTTTTTTTGAGACTATCGCAGACCGACGTTGCGATCGCAGCAACCCTTACTTCACCTGACAAGACATTGCAGTGCGTTGCTCGCTACTTTACGTGGAAACGGATTCACTTCTCGATTTGCACTCCACACCACATCTAACGCCATGGCGACGGTTGATATTGTTCTCGGCGCCCAGTGGGGGTAAGCAAGAGATCCTGCAATTCCACCGCCATCGTCCACTGCCTACCTCCTGTTGCTATACCATTTTCCTCTGTCTTCCCAATTGCAATGCTATACCATCATATCACCCCTGGCCAGTGGAGCGAGACTGGTGGGAGAGAAATCCTGCTCGATCCTCTACGGCCACGAACACCACATCAGCCGGCTGCTTCTCGCACAACCCATTCTCGAGATTGCGGATGCGGAATACTGCCCACGGCTTGATGCGCCAATTGCGTCAGCGACCCGACTAACATGGCGTTACCCGCAGTGACGAGGGCAAGGGAAAGCTAGTCGATGTGTAAGCGCTCTACTTGCTGCCTTCGTATAGTCGCCTGCGACCCCTAACGTGACATCAACAGCCTCGGACGCGACGCGCAGATTTGCGCCAGAGCTCAGGTTGGGACCATGGTACCTTTTGGATAATCAATGGCATGCTGATGGCCCTAGGGCGGACACAATGGTAGGAGTCACTCCAACTCCTGAGAGCCAGCGTAAGAGGGTATTCTAACGCGATTCCTTCCAGCTGGCCACACTGTCATTGTCGACGGTGTTAGCTACGACTTTCGTGAGTAACAGTCGCTGTTCCTATCACGCACTTCCTCTTTTGTTTTGGGGCTAACTCGTCGCGACTTAGACCTCCTCCCTTCCGGTCTCCTCCATTCCAAGTGCATAAGCCTCATCGGCTCCGGCGCTGTCGTCCACGTCCCCACCTTCTTCAAGGAGATGGCCGACCTCGAGGCCAAGGGTCTCAAGAACATCCGTGATCGCCTCCTCGTCTCCGATCGATGCCACATCATCACCGACTGCCACATACAGGTTGATGGTCTCGAGGAGCAGGAGCTGGGCGGCAACAGCATTGGCACCACCAAGCGCGGTATCGGCCCGACCTACAGCACCATGGCTGCCCGCAACGGCATCACCATCAGCGAGATGTTCGACGAGGAGGTTTTCGAGCGCAAGCTCCGCCAGCTCGCCACTGGCTTCAAGAAGCGCTTCGGCGACCTGCTGGTCTACGACGTCGAGGACGAGATCAAGCGCTTCAAGCAGTACAGAGAGGACCTCCGCGTATGGTGCACCTTGCCGGAAAGTTCTAACAAGACGCTGACTCGAGTACCAGACATTTGTCGTCGACGCCGTCCCCATCATTGCCGATGCGCAAGCCACCAACACCAAGATCCTCGTCGAGGGTGCCCAGGCTGTCATGCTTGACCTGAGTACGTGACCTTTGCGGCATTTCGCAAGCCCATATGCTGACAATGGTAGACTTTGGAACATACCCCTTCGTCACATCATCAAACACTGGTCTAGGTGGTGTCTTCACTGGTGTACGTTTTCTCTGAGAGGCTCGAATAGACTTTCAGCTAACCCGTGCCAGCTCGGAATCAACCCCCGCAAGGTCAACCACATCGTCGGTGTCGTCAAGTCATACACGACCCGTGTCGGTGGCGGTGGCTTCCCTACAGAACTGACCGATGAGACTGGCGAGAAGCTCCAGAAGATCGGCCACGAGATTGGTGTCTCCACTGGTCGCTCCCGCCGCTGCGGCTGGCTCGATCTCGTCGTCGTCAAGTACTCGACCCAGCTGAACCACTACACCGCCATCAACCTCACCAAGCTCGATATCCTCGACACCTTCCCCACGATCAAGGTCGCCACTGCTTACAAGGACAAGCGCACCGGTCAGGAACTCGCTTCCTTCCCCGCCGACCTCAAGACGCTGGACCACGTCGAGGTTGTCTACAAGGAGCTTGAGGGCTGGAACACGCCTACTACTGGTGCCAAGACATACTACGACTTGCCCAAGAACGCCCGCGACTACATTGAGTTCATTGAGGGCTTCGTTGGCGTCAAGGTTGTCTGGATCGGCACCGGTCCCAAGAGAGAGGACCTCATCTTCCGCGGGTACTAAGCGGGGCAGTTATATCGGCGAATCCAAGCGTAATTCTTGGGTGGGAATGACATGAAAATGACGCGGTCTAGCGGAAGAATGTGGATAGATTCGATATAGGGGGTTGGACAATAGATGACATATACTTTCAACTCAGCTTCCTGCTTTACTGATGTGGATCCATCTGCTGGTCACGCGACACCATCCAGCGTGCAATCACCATCTCGCCGACAGTTTACTTATGACGACGCCACTGCCACTCACCATCGCGGAGGCGTCACCTTGCGGGTCCATAGACGAGGACATAAGCCCGGCGCTTACACACGCCACCCAGGCGAGCCCCGACATCGGGAGTGGCTTCCGGGTATACGCTACAGATAGTCTGCGGCATTTCTGTTCTGTGACGTTCAGCGGAATGATACCCGGCAGACGCCAATTTCTCTTACTTTTGCCTAAACCCAAACCATGAAGAAGAAGATGCATTTGGGCCTGCGTCATTAGCTCCTCCTTACGGAATACATGCGTCATTGTTGGGTGGAATAGGAGGAAAGCAATACGTATTTTTTTACAGATTGGATATCGACATCTAGACTACTTATTTAAGAGTCTTTAGCTGACTAGCGGAACGAGACTTGGGTTAAGGTATTAAGCTCAGGTTTAGACTATATCTTTAATAATACAAGAAGTATTAGTTGACTTTTGGAAGAATAACCCCAAAGCTCTTAAGAATCATTATATACCCGATTTAGTAGCAAAAATGAGAGAATTTGACCAGCATGGGGGTCGAACCCACAATCTCCTGATTCCACGGTGTATCGTAGTCAGACGCCTTGCCATTGGGCCAACCGGCCAGACAATTCAGAACACCTTGGGCGCCCGTCTGTGGCGGGAGTCCCACGAAGGTTGCTCATGTACAGATGGAGTTGGTAACAAGGTCGACAAGGAAAATGTCGAGCCTCCTGTTTCTGCTGTGCTCTGTCACTACAAGTCTGCCACGCAGTCGACTGCTTCGAGGCGCTAAGACTATCTCTCTAGTGCATAACCTAGTAAGTGTATTGACAGTGATGGCAACTATGTACAAGAATCAAACGCATACTAGTGTCTGCCAGTCCGACATATTTCGGTCCGGTTTGAGTGCATATAACGACTGACTGTTTCCCAAGCGAATGTCGAAGATGTCCTTTTCGCCCCCTCTCGATCAAGTCGTCTACCGTCTAGCAGGTGAACAGAGCAGGTCCGGGGATCTCGTACGAGGTGACGGGGGGCCAGTCTAACATTTGCGTCAGCACATTTCCTGATTCTCCAAATATGAGCAGACTTACAGATATTGATGGTGACTCCCTTGTCGGTTCCCTAAAGACTTTGTTTAGCCCCCTCCAACTCTCTCTCTCTCTCTCTCTCTCTCTCCTCTAGTCTGCGTCACGGGGCAAACTCACCTTGTAAGCACCGGGGAAGCTGACCGTGTTGGCCGGCGTCTTGGTCCCCGTGCCGCCGACGACGTTGATCTGCGCGCACTCGGCGTAGAACTGGGCGCCGGGGTAGCTGCCAGCGCCGTGCAGGGCAATCATCTCGGCGCGGAGGAGGTACTGCCCGGGGGCGATGCACTCGGGGATCTTGACGCCGTGCTTACCCTGGCCGTTGATGACCCTCTCGGTGCCCCACGTCTTGCCGTCGAAGCCGTCCTGCTGGATCTTGAACCAGCCGCCGCCGACGCCCGCGTCCGAGGTCGCGTCGCCGACCTTTTTGAGGTAGGCGAGGGTCGGGCCCTTGTGCGAGCTGTCCATGACGTCGGCGGGGGCGGACCCGGTGCTCGAGAGCATGTAGCGCCAGAGGGCCGTCACGTTGGAGCCGGCCTGCACGGTGATGACCTTTGACGTGGGCGTCGTGGGGTTGGGCGGCCCGTTGCAGGCGATGGAGTTGGACGTGACGTCCTCGATGGGGCCGTTGTACGAGGGCACGCGCACGCCCTGGCCGACGCCCTGGTTGACGCCGCCGACCTCGAGGGAGGAGAAGATTGTGTGCGCCGAGGCCAGGGCGGTCGAGAGGATGGGCAGGAGGACCTTCATGGTTGCTGGTTTGGAAAGGGGGGGGGGGGGGGGG